>OY757010.1:156423962-156875599 GCA_963580285.1 Lucinisca nassula
TTGTCATTTCAAAATACTCCCCATAGTCTTTTGTTTTCTTCATGAAACTGGAGAAAGCGCCTAGATTTCAACAGAAGGGAAGACTTGTCAATAAATATAGATCTTAAGTGAAGGCAATGATCAGGGGTCGATACAATTACCTCACATCTCATCCAAGACACCAAAGGTAAAGAAACACAAACATAAAGTAACTTCACAATAATGAAAACTCAAGAAATGGAAAACCAAAAGGACAGTTACTTTCCCACAAAATGGCCACACAGCTATCCAAAGTAAAAAAATATTAGCAATACATACATGTAAAGACGAAATATAAACCACAACAGAAGAACGCCAGTAAAAAAGCTCTTACTAGGGTTGGGGATCTTAAATCGATTTTACTTGGCCACAATCCTCGTCCTTTGTTCTGCCGTGGTTTAGAGAAATAATTTGTTCACATTACGAAAACACATCCGTAAGACATAGTGCATTTTTCACATCTCCAAAATGGCTACTTTTCTGATGAAAATCTGTCATATTTTTGTTATTTTTACTTCAAACATAGGTTGTGGGTGCTCGTTAGAACCGCCTCATTGAGGCGGTTCTAACGAGTACCCACAACCTATGTCTAGGAGCAGAAATAAGGAAAATAATGTATACCCCCGTAAACCCCAGTTTTCTCTATATAAAGTGGGGTGTAAGGGGGTGTTTATTTCACGGACTTGTTAACGTGATGAGTCCGCAAACTCAAAATACTCATCATGAAAGTAGAGAAAGTGCAAAGGTTAAAGGGTGCATGTTTACATGTATATCCAGGGACCACTTGTTCAATGCTTACCATGTCAATAGTTAACATATCATTTAAACACTGGTATTTAACATGGCAAATATGCTGATATTTTTTGCTAAAAATGAAAAAAAAAAAAAACACTCTCATTTTTCCATAGAAAAATATCCATACATTAGATTTTTAACATGCTAAAACACTCAACATTTTGACCAATAACAATTTAGATGAAGCTAATGATGCTTAGAACAACTCGCCCAAGTTTGACATCGTGAATAAAACATTCTTAAAAGAGCCTTTAAACTGAAGTTAAAGTGAACACCGCGAAAACACTTTTAACACAAAGTCAAAATCATCACGAAAACACGCCTATATAATTTTGACCCCCTTGAACCCCACTTTTATAAAGTAAAACTGGGGTTTCCGGGGGTATAATTTATTTTTCTTATTTCTGCTCTAAAATATAGATTGTGGGTACTCGTTAGAACCGCCTCAATGAGGCGGTTCTAACGAGTGCCCACAATCTTTATTTTGAGCAGAAATAAGAAAAATATCACAATTTTTCTTCCTAAAATTTTCATTTTTAAGGCGATAAAACTGGCAATGTATTTGTATAGGCGTGTTTGCGTAATGTACTAGTAATGCAAATTACCCTCGCAAATATTGAAATAATCTGAAGATGCGCACAGTGTGATCAGAGTTTGGTTAGTGCTGTACTGAAAATGAAAGACTCGAAGCTTCGATTAAGTGAACATGCCCGTGCAATGGATACCGTTATAAATCTCGCTTTATATGAAAGCATGGCGGTTATTTTCTTGCTTTAGCACCAGCACTATAGCAACAGATGTCGGTATTTTTGATAACTTAAAGATTATCATAGTTTCCCTTTTTTCACAATAAAATCCTATGTTGTGGGCACTCATTAGATCCGCCATGCCAAGGCGGTTCTAATGAATACCCACACCATAGGTTTTTACGGAGAATTGACAAAAACTATCCTTCAATTATCACAAAATACCAACGTTATATGTTGCTATGGTTGGTACTCAATCTATATTTTGAGCATAGATAAGAAAAGCACCACCATACATTTCCACCAGTTTTAGATCCATAAATTGAAACCATTTGTCGCATGGGTGCGAGTCTTGTCTGTTTCCTCTTGGACGCATGCGTCTGTTACGAGATGGAATAGGAAACCTCACTGGTGCTTATGCACATCTCAATTATTTTAGTAGGTATATGGTAGGGCGGTGCGAGTGAAATATTTTAGGTGAAATATGGTAGGCAAAATGTGCTGCTCCATGCACAAGTCATGCACATATCATACGATGTATGCATGAGTGGTTTGTGGAGATCTGTTTTTACAATACAGGGGGCCGCTATAAGGCTGAGTTCTATAAAATTTGCCTAAAAATCGCCAACCGCCAAATTGTGCCATATATGATTTTCATTCCCGTCACGTGTTGTGTGGGTGTTCGTTTTGACAGGAGTCATGGCATTGATTTATAGGGTCGTTTCATCATTTTTCCTATGGGAAATATACTATTTGAACGCAAATCCATTATCTACTCGATTTTTGCTATCTAGCTTCAATTGTGGACGGTATCTCCACCTCGCCACGATTTTAGCAAGCTAATATGAGTATGCATGATTTTCCGGTAGTATTCATAGATATAAAAACCCTGAGAAAAACGAACACTTTAGCAGCAGGACAAGTTGTAACGAATACCCACAACATTGTGTCGGGAAAGTGAAAGTATATTGAAAGGTATGTTAAATCTATGTTTAGTATTATTTTTGTATGAACATGCTTGTAGGTTTTGGAGGGGTTTACTTCTAGTATACCCCAACTTTCTGAAGCCTATTCTAAATTCACTGTTGAAGCCTGTAGTGATTAGGCTACTAGCTTTGCCAGCTAGAGGTCGCAGGATCGATCCCAGGCTTCTCCAGTAGTAGAATGAGTCTTTCTAAGTGAGGTCCTGTCTCATTCTGACCCTAGATGTTGGTGAGACGTAAAGTTTGGACACCAGCTCATTCTATATTCATTCAGGCTTTTAGACCCCTTTTGTAGAATGTAATTAATAAACGCCGGGTCACTTGTTTGATCCATGACTTTTGACTAGCTGTGGTTAGAAAACAATGGTCCCGTCTCTATATGATATTAGGTGTCGAGGGGACGTAAAATTAAGACGGGTTTAACCATATCTTCATCAGGGCAAACTTTACAAGAGCCTGTCGGGTTATCCGTGATGATGAACCGTAATGAATTTTATTTTACAAATGTGTTCATGTTGAGTAGAAATAATTTTGTTCAAGAAGAATTATTAGTTCATTTTGTAATGATGCCGGTTTTGTCTGATAACTCAGTTTGTGCATGTATGTACATATAAAGAACGTGATGATGATAAGTGGGAGTATTTGGTCGCCACACGTCATAACGGCCTGAGCGGCGGGGATGATGTCAGCTGCGTCATCGGCGTCGCCAGGACGGTTGTGACGGGGTGCCTACCAAATACAGAGAGAATTTACGGCAAACAGTGTTGGCCCTTATGAGACACTAACAAATGTTGTGGATTATAGATGAAAATCTTTCTGTTTGTAGTTTCTATCTGTTGTTAATGTAATGGATTTGTGAATAGCTATATTTGTGAGCCGTGTCGCGGAGAAGGATATGAAATAGAGATTGTTATGTTTCCTGTAATTGGCGGCTGACCAGGTAGCGCAAAGGCGTGGTCTGTTCAATTGCCTCTTACTTGTGATAATGTAGTGAGCACAAATTTGATGAGTATTATGCTCAGTAGTAGTGAGCATTAATTGATTTCTGTAGTGCTCAGTAAGGAAACATGAACTTTGTGTATTCTTGTGTCAAGCGCTGGGTGCTGATAATTTAATGCACAGTCAAGTTGAGTTCTGCTGTGCAGTTATTTGCCGCATGCACTAATCAGTCTGTATGTCTGGTCGGCGCATGCGCAATAACGGTATATGCATGAACATATTGTTACTTCTCCGGGAGGGGGATCATGATATAGCATGTATGTTTTGTGAACTGTATCTTAGTCCAATTATCGTAATTTGCAGGCACAACAATGTGAAGTGACCTGCTGCTCCCTGCCATATAGCAGCAGGTACTGGTACGACGCTGTGGGTTAGGGTCCAGCAAGGGCGGACGAACCAACATAAACAGCTCATACCAATGTGAACGAATGTGAGACCATTCAAATGGAAGAGGTCCAATAAATAACCTGCAGGCGATTCAGGCGAATCAAGCTAGTGCGCGATCGCTAAATAGTACATATCAACCTGTGGTCGGCAACAATGTCGACAAACTAGTTTACACTAGTGCGCGAGAGGGGGATTCACCCTAAGTTATAAACTGGCCAGTCGCGTCTTTGTGTTGTTTCTTTTTTATTTTTTTGTTGTTGTTGTTTTTGTTGTTTGCTTCTGTAGGTATTCACGTCACCCGTTCCGAGCACAGAACATTGTTTTGCCTTCGGGGCGGACGTCGTGAGTTGGCTACAGAAGCAACAAATTGTGATGTTTTGTGTTAGTAAGTGTTGTATATAGATACTGTAAATAATTCATGTCATTCATCTAATATCTTTATTGTGCCTTACCCCACAGCTGCCCGTACACCTGTCAGAGATCACGCTCGGTTGTCTTGTCAGCATGGGGGTTTGCGGGACGCCGTAAACCCACATGTAACATTTGGTGTCATGGAAGTGAGGATTTGATCTCTGGCTGGTGTTCCCAGCTGTGGAACAACACATTGATGCTCTGAAACATCAATATAAAAAAAAAAAAACAAAAAAAAAAAAACAAGAGGGCCATGATGGCCCTGGATCGCTCACCTGATCAATAGAGTAACAAGTGGGCCCAGGAAAGGGCCATTATTGACCCCAGGGTTATAATGAGCATAATGTTGAGGGAGGTCTAAAAAGGTGAAGCTTCATACCAAATATCAACAAAGGCTATAAATTGAACAATCTTGGCAAAGGTCCAGTAATATCTAAGACCTGGTCCTTGCAGTTTCAGAGAAGAAGATTATTTTAAGATATTCCCTGCATAAGCCTATGTAAAACCAAATTGCCCCGGGGCTAGGTCCACTAGATGAAGCTTCACACCAAATAGACCTGGGCCTTGCTGTATCAGAGAAGAAGATTTTCAAAGATTATCTCTATAATTTATAAGCCTATGTAAAACCAAAGGGCCCGGGTAGAGGTCCACTAGATGAAGCTACATACCAAATATCAAAAGCATGGGCCTTGCAGTTTCAGAGAAGCAGATTTTCAAAGACTATCTCTATATAAAGTAGAAGTAAAACAAAGATCAGGAATTGATACAATTAACTTACTCCACCCATAAAAGACACCAAAGGGAAAGAAATAAAAACATTAAGCGACCAGACCATAATGGAAACCTAAACAAAGGAAGGCCATAAGGACAGTTACTTTCCCACAAAATGTCATACAATTAACTTACTCCACCCATAAAAGACTATCTCTATATAAGTCTTATGTAAAACCAATGGGTCTCGGGCAGGGGCATTTTTGGCCCAAGGGCTATAATGTGAACAATCTTGATAGAGGTCCACTAAATGACATTTCACACCAAATATCAAAGACCTAGGCGTTGTGGTTTCACAGAAGAAGATGTTTAAAGATTTTGACTATATAAGCCTATGTAACACCAAAGGGCCCAAAGGCAGGGGCATTTTGGCCCTATGACTATAATTTGAACAATCTTGGTAGAGGTCCACTAGATGAAGCTTCATACCAAATATCAAAGACCTAGGCCTTATGGTTTCAGAGAAGAAGATTTTTCAAGATTTTCCCTATATAAGTCTATGTAAAACCAAAGGGCCCCAGGGCGGGGACATTTTTGGCCCCAGGACTATAATCTGAACAATCTTGTTAGAGATCCACAAGATGAAGCTTCAAACCAAATATCAAAGACCTGGGCGTTGCGGTTTCAGAGAAGAAGATTTTTAAAGATTTTCCCTATATAAGCCCATGTAAAACCTAAGGGCCCCGGGGCGGGGGCATTTTTGGCCCCAGCACTATAATTTGAAAGGTCCACTAAATGAAGCTTCATACCAAATAACAAAGACCTGGGCCTTGCGGTTTCAGAGAAAAAGATTTTTCCAATATAAGCCCATGTAAAACTAAAGGGCCCCGGGGCGGGGGTATTTTTGGCCCCAGCACTATAATTTGAACAATCTTGGTAGGGGTCCACAAGATGAAGCCTCATACCAAATATCAAAGACCTGGGCCTTGCGGTTTCAGAGAAGAAGATTTTTAAAGATTTTCCCTATATAAGCCCATGTAAAAGCAAAAGGCCCAGGGCTAAGGGGGGGGGGGGGGAGGACCTGGGCCTTGTGGGGTGAAGCTTCATATCAAATATCAAAGACATGGGCCTTATGGTTTCAGAGAAGAAATTTTTTTAGAGATTTTACCTATATAAGCCCATGTTAAACCAAAGGGCCCCAGAGTGGGGGCATATTTGACCCCAGCACTATAATTTGAACAATCTTGGTAGGGGTCCACTAGATGAAGCTTCATACCAAATATCAAAGATCTAGGCCTTGCGGTTTCAGAGAAGAAGATTTTTAAAGATTTTCCCTATATAAGCCCATGTAAAACCAAAGGGCCCCGGGGCGGGGTCATTTTTGGCCCCAGCACTATAATTTGAACAATCCTGGTAGGGGTCAACTAGATAAAGATTCATACCAAATATCAAAGACCTGGGCCTTGCGGTTTCAGAGAAGAAGATTTTTAAAGATTTTCCCTATATAAGCCCATGTAAAACCAAAGGGCCCCGGAGCGGGGGCATATTTGACCCCAGCACTATAATTTGAACAATCTTGGTAAGAGTCCACTAGATGAAGCTTCATACTAAATATCAAAGACCTAGGCCTTGCGGTTTCAGAGAAAAAGATTTTTAAAGACTTTCCCGATATAATCTCATGTAAAACCAAAGGGCCCCGGGGCGGGGACATTTTTGGCCCCAGCCCTATAATTTGAACAAACTTGGTAGGGGTCCCCTAGATGAAGCTTCATACCAAAAATCAAAGACCTGGGCCTTACGGTTTCAGAGAAGAAGATTTTTAAAGCTCTCCCCTATATAAGCCCATGTAAAACCAAAGGGCCCTGGAGTGGGGGCATTTTTTGCCCCAGCACTATAATTTGAACAATCTTGGTAGGGGTCCACTAGATGAAGCTTCATACCAAATATCCAAGACCTGGGCCTTGCTGTTTCAGAGAAGAAGATTTTTAAAGATTTTCCCTATCTAAGCCCATGTAAAACCAAAGGGCCCCAGAGCGGAGGCATTTTTGGACCCAGCACTATAATTTGAACAATCTTGGTAGGGGTCCACTAGATGAAGCTTCATACCAAAAATCAAAGACCTGGGCCTTACGGTTTCAGAGAAGAAGATTTTTTAAGTTTTGGGTGAAAAAAATCTATTTTTGGCTCCTATGACCTAGATGTGCAACGGACCGGAACCATTTGAACAACTTTGAAAGGGGACCACCTAAGGATCATTCCTGTGAAGTTTGGTCACAATCCGATCAGTGGTTTAGGAGAAGATGTTTTTTAAAGAATTGTTTACGGACGGACGCACGCACGGACGGACGGACGGACGCACGGACGGACGCACGACGGACGACGGACGAAAAGTGATCCCAAAAGCTCACCTCGTCACTACGTGACGGTGAGCTAAAAAAAAAACAATTCATTGACAGCCACATTTAGAAATTAACTTGAATCTTCCTTCCTGCGTTGATGAAGTACGAAACCCATGTATTCAACTAAATGGATACTGACAAGTTTATAATTTCTGAGCAGGAAGGCAAGGCAAACCCCACTTTTTCTTGGAAACGAAAAATTTAAGTAGACCCCACTTAATTGTGTTACCTGAAATTCTACTAAGTTAAACTGGAGTTACTAATTGATCTTACCCACACATGGTTCTGACGTAGTGACGTTAACAATTTACTGACGTTGACATAACGATAGCGTTAATATTTACGCTGTGGCTTGAGGTTAGGTATGACGTAATAGAAACATTAATGGTGACTTGTTATGATCGGAGTTTTGTAATGTGATGAAATTTCGGATTGTAGCAATTTACTGTAACCGTCGTCAGTTTATGACGTCATATTAGACTACCAGTACGCAACGTCATACTTTGCTGAAAGCATTTTCAAATCGCGTGTGCTTTAATAACTAACGTTTTAGTTAGATTAACGCGTATAACACATATCTTAACGTTTTAGTTAAGCCCATTCAATCATCACTGATCATAACTGATCAGTTTATAGTGGTTTTGATAGTAACGTGAGATTTACGTTGTCAATAATGGAGCGCTTAATGCTAATGGGAAAGGACTTAGGTTATGAGGGGAAGGAGTTACAAGGTTTTGTTAAGGAACAGCAAGATATTGAGCGGGCAGAAAGGCAAGAGCAAAGGGATTTAGAACGGTTAAGGTCTAAGGAAAAGGAAAAAGAAAGGGAGGAAAAGGAAAAGGAAAGGGTACATGAACTAGCTAAGTTAGAAGAAAAGGAGAAAGAAAGGGCACATGAACTAGCTATGTTGAATGTTAATAAGGAACTTGAAATGGCACGCATTCAAAGTGAAAGGGAGGCAAAAGAGATTAGTGAGGCCTATTTAGAACAAATAAAACATGGGTTTGAGCTACAGCACCAAGAATTAAGGAACCAATTAGAAATGCAGAGAACGAAGCTCGAGCTAGAATTTGAAAAGTAAAAAGCTGAGAATGTGGCTCATGCCCGGGATCCTAAGTTACCTTATTTTGAAGAGGGTAAAGATAAAATGGATAGTTATTTATCTAGGTTTGAGAAATATGCTACGGCTAATAAATGGGATAAGAGTGTTTGGGCCGCGTATTTAAGTGCATTGCTCAAAGGGCGCGCACTTGACGTATATGACCGGTTGTCAAATGAGGATGCGGCGGATTATGATAAGTTAAAGGATGCTCTATTAAAGAATTTTGACATGACAGAGCGCGGATTTAGGAAGCAGTTTCGTTATAGTAGGCCCGAGAAATCAGAAACGTTCATACAGTTCAGTAGTAGATTGAGAAGTTATTTAGAAAAATGGCTTTATATGGCAAAGATAGAAAAATCTTTTCCGGCTGTCTGTGATTTCATGGCAAGGGATCAGTTCCTGGAGTCATGTAATAGAGAACTGTATGTACATCTGAAGCCAAAACGGTTTGGTAATTTAGATGAAATGGCTAGGGAGGCAGATTTGTTTGCAGAAGCGCGCGGGGGCGTATATAGTTGCATTAATAAGGGGCAACGCGATAATAGAGGCGCAGCGCAGGGTAAACAGGACAAAGTTGACTCGCACAAACCGAATGGTAGATCGGATATCAAGTGTAGCATATGCGGTAAGGGGCATTTAACAATTAAATGTTTTAAGAACCCCGACAGAAAACAATTATATAGGGCAGAGGTAGGAGCAACTGGAATTTGGGATAGCGCTGTTAAGGAAAATTTTAACACGCGCGTAGAGACTCAAGGTTCTCAGGTTAAGAATGAGAATACGCAGAATGTAGGTCGTGGTTATACACGTGGTCGTGGTAATTTTAGAGGGTCTTTTCGCGGACGCGGTAAAAATAATGGCACACCACGTGGCGCAGCACATCAAGTTAGTTTTTGTCAAACGGAAGTAACTAGGAAAGAGGATGAGATTGGAAGTATTTTTGAAAATAAGGTTGGTGATCCTTTGATTTCGGATATGGAGGAGTGTAGTAAGGAAACTAGGGAAGGTGTCTGTTACTTCTTAAAGGCAAGGTTACCGACGGCACAAGGATTGGTTAATAATAAAAAGGTGGTTGTATTAAGAGATACTGGGTGTACAGGCTGTGTCGTTCGGAGAAGTTTGGTTTCGGATAGTCAGTTAATAGGGAAGGAATCAAATGGTACGTTGATTGATGAATCCATACTAAGGTATCCTTTGGCAATGGTTGACATTGATTGTCCTTTTTTCACTGGGAAAACTGAAGCTTTGTGTATGGATGATACGTTGTACGATTTGGTTATCGGTAACATTGATGGATCAAAACTTCCTGATATGTCTCATTTCTCAGCTGCGGCTGTAACTAGGACTCAAACTAGGCAGGATGAGAAGCCTTACAGAAAGCTTAAGGTTCCCGATCAGATCATTAACGATGACAAGGAGGCTTTTAAGCAAGCTCAGGTTGATGATACAACTTTGGAAAACATCAGGAAAAGGGTTGTATCTGGGAACAAGACTGTGAGTTGTGGTTTAAACCGAGGTGAAACTAGGTTTATTGAGAAAAAGGGTTTGGCATATAGGGAGTTCACCAAGGGTAACAAAGTCTCTTTCCAACTTGTGGTCCCTCAAAGTTTCCGAGGAAAGGTGTTGAAACTGGCTCATGAAACGCTTATGTCTGGACATATGGGTATTAGGAAGACATTGATAGAGTTGTAACTGAGTTTTACTGGCCTGGTATTTGCGGTGATGTCGCTAGATTCTGTAAATCTTGTGATATTTGTCAGAGAACCATTCAGAAAGGTCGGGTCACTAAAGTACCTCTAGGAAAAATGCCATTGATTGATACGCAATTTAAGAGGGTGGCAGTGGACATAGTTGGTCCAATTGAGCCTCGATCTGATAGGAAATATCGGTATATTTTAACCATGCTAGATTATGCGACAAGGTATCCAGAGGCGATAGCTTTACCGAGTATTGAGACGGAACGTGTCGCGGAAGCGCTTATTGAAATGTTTAGTAGGGTTGGCATTCCTGATGAAATGTTGACTGATTGTGGATCACAGTTTACTGCTGAGGTAATGAAAGAAGTCAGCAGATTTCTTTCTCTTCAACAGTTAAAGTGTAGTCCGAGATTTGCAACGGCTTGATTGAGCGTTTCCATGCTACGTTAAAGCAGGTGTTACGTCGCATGTGTGCTGAACGTCCAAAAGATTGGGATGAATATCTTCCAGCTTTATTATTTGCGGTTAGGGAAGTCCCTCAAGAGTCTTTAGGATAGTCCCCTTTTGAGTTGCTATATGGACGTAACGTCAGAGGTCCAATGGCAATATTAAGAGAATTATGGGCTGAAGAGGTACGCGATGAGCAAGTTCTTTCGACGTATCAGAACGTTATTGAGCTAAGGGAACGGTTAGAGCAGACATGCAAATTAGCGCGTGATAATTTAAAGAAGGTTCAGATTAAGCAGAAAGCATATTATGATAAAGGCGCGAGGTCGCGTAAATTTGACGTCGGCGATAAAGTGCTGTTGTTACTACCGACAGACAGTAATAAATTATTGCTTCAATGGAAAGGTCCTTATGAAGTGGTTGAGGTAGTGAACAGAATGGATTATAAGATTGACGTCAATGGAAATGTTAACACATATCACGCTAACATATTGAAGCAATATGTGGAACGTCAAAATGTGACGTCACATTGCTTGTTTTCTGTAGAGTCCATTCCGTCAACTGATAATGATGACGTTGACGAATTCTCATTGGAAGATTGCGCTTTTCCTACTGCAAAGCAACCAGAGACGTTTAAGGACGTCAATATTTCAGAAATGTTAACGCAGGATCAGCGTAAAGAAATAGAGACGTTGATAAAAAAATACCCGGACGTACTGTCCAGTGTACCAGGACGAACTGACCAAATAGAACACGACATAAAGTTGCTGACGTCGGAACCAGTGAGGTCAAAAGGTTATGCCATACCATATAAAGTACGGGATGTAATGGAAAAAGAAATTCAAGATATGTTAGATTTAGGAGTTATTGAGCCATCAATATCTCCATACTCATCCCCTGTAGTACTTGTCCCTAAAAAAGATGGTTCGATGCGGTTCTGCATTGACTTCCGTAAACTTAATAAAGTGACGGAGTTCGATGCAGAACCAATGCCAAATATGGAGGAGGTTATAAATAGAATGTCGGGGCACAAATACTTTAGCAAATTAGATTTGTCAAAAGGTTATTGGCAGGTAAAAATGACGTCCAAGGCAAAACCCTTAACTGCGTTCGAAACCCCCAAAGGCTTGTTTCAATTCAAAACTATGCCCTTCGGTTTCGTAAACTCAGGTGCAACATTTTGCAGGCTGATGAGAAAGATTCTGTCCGAACTTTCTAACGTTGATAGCTTCGTCGATGATATGTGGATCTTTACCGAAACTTGGAAAGACCACTTGACGTCATTACGTTTAGTTTTGGATAGACTTAGGACAGCCAAGTTGACGGCAAAACCTTCCAAGTGTATGATTGGGTATAGCAGTATCGAATGTCTTGGTCACAGTGTAGCTGCTCAGTCAGTTAGACCGCAAGAAGACAAGATACAAGCTATAAAGGATGCTCCTCGACCTTCCACTAAGAGACAACTAAAGTCATTTCTTGGGTTGGCTGGTTTCTACCGCCGTTTCATTCCAAATTTCTCATCTATAGCTTCCCCTTTGACAGATTTAACTAAGAAAAGTAGACCAAACAAGATCACAGACTGGCAGGACCATCATGAAAAGGCTTTCCAGACCCTGAAGAATAGACTCACGTCTAGTCCTATTCTTCGTCTTCCTATCTTTCATGATGGGAATCCGTTCATACTCCGGACGGACGCTTCTGATGTTGGTTTAGGAGCCGTTTTGCTCCAAGAATTTGAAGGGGAAGGACGACTTCCCATTGCTTATGCCAGCAAGAAACTTTTGCCTCGTGAAAGAAACTATTCTGTGATAGAGAAGGAATGTTTGGCTATTATCTGGGGTGTTGAGAAATTTCGCAAGTATCTTTACGGAGTAGAATTCTTGCTTGAGACAGACCACAAGCCCTTGTCTTATATGCAAACAGCAAAAGTTCTCAATCCTCGAATTATGCGTTGGGCAATGAAACTACAGCCGTATAGCTACAATAAAAGTAACAGCAACCAAACTAAACTTAATCGAACTTGTTTACGGAAATGACGTCACCTCAGCAGTAATTTCTTTCGTGGGCATTGATTGGTTGCTATAAAGACGTAAGGGGGAGCCACAATAAAAGGAACAGCAACCAAACAAAACTAAACTTGATCGAACTTTCTCATTGTCAATGTGCTTGCTATGTGTTGCTCTTTAGAAAACTCAGACCATTTGAGCCCCGCCAAGCGAATTTGTGTCTTCGAGCATTCCGTCATGACAAATTTTAACTATGCATGCCCAGCCATTCAGAAGGGGCCAGGAATATGGTTTTCTGTCGAGCAGCGAAGGTTCTGGCGAGACTGCGCGGATGTGCAGGCTCGCCTAAACCTTCGCTGCTCGCATAGGCGATAGGTACCAAAATCGCTTGACGGGGCCCATTTAGAAGGCTACTCTGTTTGACCAAGTACACAGAAATTCCGCTTTTAAGACCACCTAAAATTAAGGCTTATTTTGCTATACAAAGCTTATTTTGACGGGTACGCTTACATTTTCTTTGTGTTTCTGTCCACAATGCCCTGTGGTCAGGTACTACCTTTGGGATTGTTCAAAAGTGGTCTTTAAGACCATTTTTGAACAGTCCCAAAGGTGGTCTTAATATGGCAATTTTACTGTACTTATACAGCGCGAAAATGACCTTATGGTGGAGCTTATCATCACTGCCAAGTCATATACTTTAGAGAGTACATCAGAATCGAATCGGGACTAGGGATGTAATTAATTTACCACCTAAATCTCCTCGGATGTGTCAATAAATGTCAGGCCGTGGTATTGATAGCTCCTTGAGGAACTGTAGATGTCAAATGATATAATAACTTATTGAAAAATATCATGGCTTATTATCGTATAGTCCTGTATTGGCAACGGTCTCTGTTAGATAAACCAGTAAAGGATGCATATGGAAATAAATAAAACAAAACATTCCAGACAGAATAAGCTAGGGAGTTTCTGATATACAGAGACCCTTCATAAGCATATTACGAATACACACCTATTTTTACCACCAAACATTGAAAGTATTCAGATACAAATAATGATATGTTTAATATTTCTGCTCAAATCATAGACTGTGAGTACACGTTAGAGCCGTCTCGACGAGGCGGTTCTAACGAGTACCAACAGTCTACGTTTTAAGCAAAACTAAGAAAAAATGGATAGCCCTGTAAATCCCAGTTTTACCGTATATAAGTGGAGTAAGGGGGTCAAAATAATGTAGGGATATTTTCGTGATGAGTATTGAAGTTTGCATGACTGTATAAGCCCTGTAACGCGCATGCGAGTATTTGCCCATCTACATATGTTAAAACACAAACAAAAGCACAACAATATCAACATGATAAAACCACCGAAGGATGAGAAAGACATTGTGACACAAAAACACGAAACAAAAGGCACACCAATCACAATCAAATCACTGACTATTCGATCCATCAGTGCTGTTAGAGACAGCACTTCGGTCACTGATAGCACTGGTGGATCGATTGTCTTTGAGTGTAGATTCGCGGGAGTCTTAGTTTCCTTTAATCTTTCAATTCTTGTTCTTTAAGACATGATCAGACGCCGCGTTTTCGTTCTGTGGCGTCTGATCTGGACGAACGCTGTTTGTAAAGGTCCCAGTACAGGAGCCCAATTTACACAGCGCTCTGACGTCACTGGTCCGACGTCACAAGGAGAAGAAGACAGGAACTGCTATACACAATCGTACCTGGATTTTCTACATGGGAAGCGATAGTCACTTGAACAATAGCAGGCAGAAAGCTTCAATTGTTACTTAATTTGTGTCGACTGATAAGCAACTAAATCTTTCTCTCCCACAACGAGGTGTCAACAGAGGACCCTCGTTATAAGGACAGCATTTGATCATTTATTACTTAGTTTTGGTTATAATTGTTATATTGACTCTTTTAAGAAAAACAATTATTTTGAAGGGCGATTAACGACTTAGTACATGTAGAAATAAATTGGGACTCGGTTTTCACTGACTGTTCTAAGGCGGTTCTTCTGTCTAGGTTTATTTATGTTGTAGTTCGTCTTTGAATGTGTGTATCGCTTATATCTTTTTTGTTTCAGATAGCCGATTGACCATTTTGTGGGAAAGTAACTGTCCTTTTGGTTTTCCGCTGTTGGTGTTTCCATTAGGGTCTAGTTATTTCATGTTTGTGTTTCTTTCCCTTTGGCGTCTCTGATGGATGGTGTGGGTTAATTGTATCGATTCCTGATCATTGCTATTTGAAACCTTGTTTGCCCTCTAGAGGCACAGTTTGGCTTAAATCTTCATGAAACTTTCCCAGTGAGTGCGTTTGAGTTTTACGTCCCACCAGCAGCTTATGTCATACGGAGACGGGACCCCGGTTTAAAGACTCATCCGAAAGCCTAGTGAAGCCCGGGATCGGACCTACGACCCTGGTTTATGAGGCGAGTAGCTTATCCATTACACCACGGAGGCTTCTGAAATGTTCCCAGAATGTTAAACTTGATAATATTGCATACAATTTTGAATATGGGTTATGTCCGCCTACAAACTAGATCAGTAGGTTATCTTTCTTTAAAACCTTATTCACCCATCTGCATGCCAGAGCTTTGAAACCCTACCAAAACGTTTGCCTTGATAATACCTTGGTCCAGTTCGAATATGGGCCATGCTGAATTTAAACTAAATCAATAGGTAAGATTTCTTTAAAACAAACCTTGTTCACCCTCTAGAGGACACAACCTAAGTATACCTTTCAGAGAATGCAAGACTCCATGATATCATTGTCGTCCCCGCCCATCGGGGCTAAAAGAAATATATTGGGCTCAACGGTGCTTCCACGCAGAGCTGAAACTGACCACACCCCGAGTACTGGTAAACCAGTTAGAAGGACTAAGCCTGCCCAGGCAAAGGGGTGTAAGTGAGACCGTCCAGTGCATATAAGCCTTTTGATTTCGTTGGGCGGCAGAGCTTGAGATATCATTTCATCTCAATGTCGGGTTAAAGTCCCTCAAAATTGGAAGCAACGTCCCCAAAATGACATAAACAGACGTTAAACCTCAATTCAAACCAAAAAAAAAAAAAAAAACAAACCATGCTATCATTGCCAGGTTTGAATATTGGTCATACTGGATAAAAACTAGGTCATAAGGTCAAATTTCTTAAAACTCCTGTTCTCACCCTAGAGGATAAAGTTTTGCTTCAGTTTTCGTGAAACTATACCAAAGCTTATGATTTGATGATATCTTGTTCAAGTTTGAATATAGATCATGTTATGAAAAAAAAGGGCACTGGTCAATTTTCTTTTAAAGCTGGGCCACAGGGTTGTTTCAACCTTCGTGAATGTTTATTTTGATGATGCCGCAATCGCAATTGAATATGGGTTACGTTAGGCTAAATATGTTCTAGAAAAGTGCTACATTTTGGAAGCAAGGAATACATCACAGAACTAAAAGTATACGTGTACATGGTCATGAGGTCGAATTTCTTTATAACTTTCTTCACCCGCTGTGTTGCTTCATTTTTCACAATATTGTTTGTCTTAAAATAGTTTGATCTAATCTAAATACGAGTCATGTTGAATCAAAATCTAGGTGACTGGGTCATTTTTAACATTGTTCTCTCTCTCAAGAGACCTCAGTTACAGATTATGTTTCATTAATACTTTGGTCAAGCTCGAATACTGACCATGTCATGTCAAAACCAGGCCACTCAGTCAGACTTCTTTTAGCTTTTTATTTTGTCTTTTTTTCACTCTCTTGCATTTACCTTCATGACAATCTACCAGAATGTTGATGATATGTCGGTCAAGTATGACTATGGGTCATGTCATTTAAAATTTGAACAGGTCACATTTCTTTAAAACCGAGGCCATAGTCACCGTTTTGCAAATTTACCAGAACGTTTGACATGATAAGACCAAAGTGAAGTTGGAAGAATGGGTTAAGTTGGAATAAGGGCCATGTCAGGTAAAACAACTAGGTCACTGTGTTTAAGGGGAGTGAGAACACCTCGCACATTTTCCCGCCATTTTTCAAATAGAAGTAACTTTCGGGACTTCCTGTTCGCTTTTCTTTAAGCTCTGTCCCACGGAAACAGCAGTCAACTCTTAAAGGAAAAAAATTGCTGCCCTGGAGCAAATTCTTTCCTTTAAGAGTTGATCCCAATTTACATTGAAGACAAAATACTATTGCAGGAGTTGCCTCCCCTGAAGGTGTACCCATTCCACTTTATTTCTTTAAATCTATTTGAAGTCTCAAGAGGCTTCAAGTGACTCATTTGGCGATTATGGGCAATTTTGGCGCTCCTGTTGCCAATTGCAAATAACATCACTTGATCAAGTCCGTGAAATGAACGCCGCGCACCCCCACTAGAACCCACTTTCTATAGAGAAAAACGGGTGTTTATGTGGGTATACAATATTTGTCTTATTTCTGCTCCAGGACATAGGGTTTGGTACTCGTGAGAATCGCAGCATCGAGGCGGTTCTAAAAAGCACCCATAACCTATGTTAAGACAACCTATGTTTAGAGTATAAGAAAAATATCACAAAATGTCATCAGAAAGTTAACTGGTTTTGGAGACATGAAAAGAATGCATTATGTCACACTGATATGTTATGGTAATAACAAATATGTTTGTTTGTATTGGAGCTTAACGGCCCATGCACCACTTTTTAGGTCATTTTTTAGTTTTGAGCCGGTCATTTTACCTACCCACACATTTCCTGGGCAGGCTTATACGTCAGCGGTTAACCAGTACAGTGCACATTCTTTCGCCAGAAACTAACAACCGCCCTTCTTGAATCAGCGGAAGGGAGAGAATGATCGTAGAAAAGGACTCGTGATCAATATCCCCGAAAGAATGTTGCCGAACCCCGGCAGGTATCGAACCCGCATCCCCCTGATCACCAGTCAGACGCGCATCCGACTGAGCTACCGAGGCCGGCTCGTAATGACAAAGCTGCAGATCATCAGTTCGGATAATATGAGCCCCGCCAAGCGAATTTGGGTCTTCGAGCATTCCGTCATGACAAATTTTAACTGCGCATGCCCAGCCATTCAGAGGGGCCAGGGATATGGCTTTCTGTCTGAAGGTTCTTCTTGATTCACTGCTTGTATGAGCGAGCAGGGAAGGTTCTGGCGAGACTGCGCGGATGCGCAGGCTCGCCTGAACCTTCGCTGCTCGCATAGGCGATAAGTACCAAAATCGCTTGGCGGGGCCCATATAATATTTGAGCCCGCGCATGACAAAATCTACATGAATGATTGAGCGACCAGCAAAGACTCAGATCAGCCTGCGCATTCGCGCAGTCTGATCAGAGTCTTAGCTGATCGCATGTACCTACAATAGGCTAATATATGTGCAATGAGACATCTTTTTAAGCAAAAGGTCTTGTCATAGTGGCTGGGTGCGGAGGTTGATTTAAGTCTCTGCTGGTCGCACCGGTCTTATTGTAGGTTTTGTCATGCGCAGGCTCATTTCTATATCTAAGATCTAGATTGCCAGTCTGTGTAGCTGAGCAGCCCCGTTTATGTCTTACCTGGTCGCAAACTCTGAAGACAGTTTTTCGTGCCATCCGGAATGCTAAAGTAAAACGGTGATATTATAACATAATGGATGTTTACACGATTAATCAATTATTTTCGAAATTAATTCCATTAATTGCTAGCTTCGGGCTACAGCTTTTATTCTACTTAGTCAAGCAATCTGAGATTAACTTCGTTAATTGCCATGCTTGTATATGTGGCATCACATTAACAAGTCAATGGAGTGAGTGAGTTTTAGTTTTACGTCCCACCAACAGCGAAGGTCATACGGAGACGGGACCTCGGTTTTAAGACTCATCCGAAAGTCTGGAGAAGCCCGGGATCGATCCTGCGATCCCTGGTTTACGAGGCGAGTAGCGTAACCACTGCACCACAGAGGCTTCTATCACAAGTCAATGGAACCACCCAGGCCTCAAACGGCCACCACCTCAAGTTGCACTCCCAACCATCCCCATCCCTTTAACCCAACGTTATATTGGAAAAGTGGTTTTGTTCTGGACGAGATTTTATTGGTTTTGGGCATGTTTGTTAGTTTGTGTTGAGCTTTAACGTCCCAGTCAACACTATTTATGTCATTTTGGAGACGTTACTTCTGATTTTGTTGGACTTTAAACCAACATTGAGATGACATGACATCACAAGCCTTAACGCCCACAGAAACCGCTAGGGTTTAACCTTTAGCACACTGAGCAATATTCAATACTCGTCCTTTGGAGGGGGTGCCCTTATTTCGGCAGCCATAATTCCTTAAACCTGAACTGATTCTGCTCATACTTTGACACATTGTAGGCAAGACATGTTCCGCAATTTCTACCGGAAGTATTATGGGTCTAGAGACTTCTAAATATGGCGGTCACGTGATCTGACCGGGAACCGTTAGAACTACAAGACAATAGCGCTCAGTGTGTGCTTTGATACCTTGCGTAGCTAACAATATAATGGCTGTTTAGATGAACTAGGTCTAGTATGCACAAAATTGTGACAAAACAGGCAAGGGGGACCTGTTGAAGACTTGTATCTTAAAGATGGTAAATTTTTAACATCGTTTCCGGGTGTTAAATCAAACAGCCGCTAACGTTGGTAAAACCAGTGCCCTTGTAAGAAAGAACCATCCCTCCCGTAAAGGCAAACCTCATCCGACGGAGTGTTCTTGCTTTCTTATGAGCGTGATAAGTTGCTCAAGTTGGACTACCCCCTTAGGCAAATAAATATGCCTACAGCACGCTGAAGGTTAAATGGCTGTCGCACTGCATTACCTGGGCAGGCTTAGACCTTCTATAAGTGGTTTACCAGTGCTCAAGTACGGTCGATTTCAGCTCTGCGCTGAAGCACCAGACAGCCCAATTCATTTTTCCAATCCCCGATGGGCGGGGCTCCATATTGGTTTGGTGCGGCTCCCGTTAGTGTAAATGTTGACGTGCGAGATTATGTCGGAGTTGGCGTTGACATGCCAGTTTTTCGTGTCTTCACTGTTACCTGAATATTGCACATCTTATAGTAGCATACCCTTGGTGCAAAATAACAAAGGAATAGAGGTTTATAGAATAAAAGAGGCGGGGCACAGCCTTTCCTACAATTTATATGTGCGCCAAGCGAAGAATCAGATCAGTCTGCGTACCGATATAGTATGACAAGAGACTTCTCTTGCTGCATGAAGGAGCATTGGTCCATTAGCTATCCGTAGAGCGCACAACGAAGACTCTGATCAGACTGCGCGGATGCGCAGGCTGATCTGAGTATTCGCTGGGCGCTCCCGTCTTATTGTAGGTTTTGTCGTGTGCTGGCATTTAATCGTATAATACCAGCTTCTGTATCTCGTCTCACAAACAAATCATGCGATACAAGATTATTTCAATACTTTTATATTTCTTTACTTATTTTATTTTAAACCCGTGTAACATGACAAATGTAATGTTTGTTTTTGTTGTTGTTTCTTCTATTATTATTATTTCCCATTTCTTTTCATGTCTCCAAAAAGCATTTTGAGATTGAAATGTTCCTATCTTGGATGGTGAGATTACTCGTGCGGCATCCTGTGGCGTTTATATTTCGCAATTAATTCGATTTGCCAGAGTGTCTAGTCATGTAACTGACTTCAACACTTGTAAAAAAAATGTTAACTGAAAAACTTCTTAATCAAGGTTATCGGTATCATAAACTACGCAAAGACTTTTCAAAATTGTATAGACGTCATTCCGATTAAATTTCAAAATTCAATGTTGGACTAAAATCTCTTCTGAAACAAGGTCTATGGGAACCCGAATTTTATGGTGACTTAGTATATAAATTCAGAAAAAAATATACTTGCAATGACTTCAGCACCCAATTTCTTAAGAGATTAGGTACAACATAGATGTTATACGACAGACTGCATGCTTGGTAGTTAACCCAATCACGGTGCCTCTTTTAATTGCACGCCGATGGGTCAGGCCTCAGTTTCTATGACGGTTCCAGCGTGAAGGCTTATTGAGAGTTAGAATTTGATTTTATGTAATTTTGTTTGGTGCCTGATGCTCTGTCTCTGGTCGGGCCCATCGAAGTCTAACTGTTTGTTTTCTTTTGCTCCAGCATTTCAGTGGTTTCTTGCTGTCGAGTCCTTACCGCGCTGTTTCATTTCCGTTGTTGTTTGATTTTTGTGCTCTCGGAGACGTTGCACTAATGAGTTAGAACTGAACAAATTATTTGTTTAAATCGCGACGGAAGTAAGGGCGAAGATTGCGGCCGCCTAAAATCGATTTATGCCCCCCCCCCCCCCCCTCCACGTGGAATTCGTTTCATTGACCGTACCAAGGGCATTCTTCTGTCGCGGTTTATTTATGTCATCGTTTGTCCTTCATTGTGTGTATTGCTTATGTATTTTTTATTGGATAGCTAATTGGCCTTTTTACGGCAAGGTAACTGTCATTTTGGCTTTCCATTCTTGATGTTTCCATAAGGGTATAGATCTTCTTTCCCTTTAGTGTCTCTGATACTCGCATCACGATAACAAGTCCGTGAAACGAAGACCCCACTAAACCCCACTTTATATACAGAAAACTGGGGTTTACGGGGGTATACATTATTTTTTTTTATTTTTGCTCCAAGACATATGTTGTGGGTACTCGTTAGAACCGCCTCAATGAGGCGGTTCTAACGAGCACCCACAACCTATGTTTGCAGTATTTATAAGAAAAATATCAAGGATTTTCATCAGGAAAATGGCCATTTTTGAGATGTGAAAAAATGCACTATGCCACACGGGTGTGTTATTGTAATGGTAAGAGCTGTGGGTTAATTGTATCGATTCCTGATCATCGCCTTCACTTCTATTTTTCATAGGAATATTTGTGGTACTTTTCTAGACGGGTCTATCGATCACCAAACATAAATGGAGCAGAAATCTGAAAATATTACAAGCGTGCATCACAAAAGGTTTTGAGATATGAAAGAATGTGCTATGTGTTATCAAAATGTGAACCCACATGGTGTATGTTTTGATAAAAATGTAAAATAAAAAAAAAATGATACATACACGGGAAAAACCAACTGTTCCCAATGTGAGATGGGTATCATTGTTATTTTGTTTGGGGTTAACGACACACCAACCCTAGTGAGTAATTTTATGTCATCCCCCAGAGAAAGGTAGAAAGAAAAAAGTAAACTAAAGTCAGGGACGGAAGAAAGAGGAAAATAAATGGAAGTGTAGAAACAGGAAATATCAACGTTCCCCCTACTTTAGGGACAGCAAGCCTTGTCCACGATACACGACATCTTCGCCTCATCCAACAACCCATTTACCATGATTACTAGGTGTTAATGATACGGTCTTGCTAACATGATAAATCTTTCAGAAGTGACATACTCCATGACTGATTGATTGATTGATTGATTGATTGATTGATTGATTGATTGACTGAGTGAGTGAGTGAGTGAGTGAGTGAGTGATTGTGCCATCTCAGAAAAGGGGAGATAAGAGATAGAAGAGAACCTGCTGGAAGGACAGCAGATCTTGCCAACTGAAAACCAATGTCAGCTGTGGGCCCCGCCATATAATATACTTGACACCTTCGCCACACCCAACCACCCAAACTGCAGCAAGTTTGAATTCCCCCAAAAGTGACATTTTTTCCCGATTGAAATGTGTGATGTGTTTCATCACTGTTACAAAAATAAATAGTGGGCGCTCGTTAGAACCGCATCGTAGATGCGGTTCTAACGAGCGCCCACAATCTATGTCCTGGAATAGAAAAAAGACGATTGAAATATACCCTTGTAAACCCCACCTTTCTCAATATAAAGAGAGGTTTATAAGGGTATTCGTAGTTTCACGGACGTGTTAACTTAATTCAAATACCCCGATACGAATAAGGTACTAAGATACTGGAACTTGCACGTTTTTACGATAACGCATTCTTGCGCAAAAATGGCGACTATCTTATCTCCAGAACTAACATTTTTTTTTTCAGATGAAAATGTTTGATATTTTTCTTATTTCTGGTCCGAATATAGATTGTGGGTGCTCGTTAGTACTGCCTCAGTGAGGCGGTTCTTTGTTCTTACGAGTACCAAATATCTATATTTTTGAGCAAAAATCAAGGAGAATTATGAATGCCCCCATAAGCCCCAGTTTTCTCTGTATAAAGTGAGGCTCAGGGGGTTTTCATTTCACGGACTTGCTAACCTGATGCGATTTCAACACATTAATACATAGAAGATACTATACTTTAATTTGGGCCGGCCTAGGTAGCTCAGTCGGGTGCGCGTCTGACTGGTGATCAGGAGGACGCGGGTTCGATACCTGCCGGGGTCGGCAATATTCTTCGTGGAGACTGATCATGAACTATTTTCTACGGTCATTCTCTCCAATCCGCTGATTCAAGAAAGGCAGTTGTCAGTTTCTGGCGAAAGAATTTGCACTGTACTGGTTAACCATTTACGTATAAGACTGCACAGGAAAAGTGTGGATAAGTAAACTGACCGGCTCAAATATGACCTAAATAGTGTTGACGGGGACGTTAAACCTCAACTCAAACAACAACAGAAAAAAACTATACTTTTGATTTGGGCGTGGTATTCAAATGCTAGAAATTGCTCCCTAAAATCAAGTATAAATGGTGTCGCATGTCCGAAAACTGCAAGTATACAATCAAGAACAAATTACAAAAGTATAAAATACCTTTAGTTTTCATGCTTTTCCGCTCTATCCATACTAATTTGTAATTCCGTCCCTGACAAGTTCTTTCAAATGACATTAAACAGGTTCATTAAGAAAAGTAAAAATATCTGCTACTATTCTGAAATCAATATGTTCTGTTTTTTTCGTTGTAATGAACGCGTTGGGTTCATACATGTTTAATTCTATAATTAAAATCCTGAATCAATCCGCGAGCAGCAGGCACTTAAAGATACTGTCAAGAATAACATGGCACTGGGACACGTGGGGAGAAAACGTGTCTTCAAACATATACAGTCGAACTTTAATGGCTCGAACACCTTTGGGACCTCGAAAATCTGTTCGAGACAGGGGTAGTTCGAGCCACTGAGGTTACTGTCAGGAGGCATAACGAGATACTTTTTGACATTTTTTCGGTGTTCTATAATAAATATGTATGCTGTGTGTACTCATTAGAATCGCCTCATCGAGGCGATTCTAATGAGTACACACAGCATACATTTGTAAGATAAAAGACTAAAATCTCCTTAATTATCCCCACTATTTCTTATGAAGAGGATTTCGCTAGGGGCTCAAGAATGTGTTCGACTCATCCATGGTAAACGAGTCATCGGTGTTCGAGCCATCGAAGTTCTACTGTATACACAGCAAGGACTCGGACTAGTCTACATACCCACTCAGGTAGAATACAGCCATCCACGTCTATATAAAGAAGCTTTCAGTCTAAATCCACCCACCCCCGCCCATCTGGACTTGGAGAAATAGATGGGCTACATGATGCTTCCACGCAGAGCTGAAACCGACCGACGAGTACTGGTAGCCTGCTTAGAGGATCTAAGCCTGCCCAGGCAAAGCGGTGCGAGTCTGACCGTCCATGCTTATAAACCGTTTTGGTTTCATTGGGCGACATGGCTTGAGATGTCAATTCTTCTCAATGTTGGGTAAAAGTATCACAAAATTGGAAGCAGCGTCTCCAAAATGACCTTAATAGTGTTGACGGGGACGTTGAACCAAAAGTTATCCGGTCGGAGCCTGCGCATTCCGCATTTTTGAAACATCTGTGGCGCGGTTTGGATAGATTTGTACAATATGTGTGAATGGATGCATCTGAATAAAACACATTGTTTTTCAAAAAGTTTTCAGCATGGATGCATGAAAGAATGCCCAGGAAAGAATTGCTCAGGCGGAGAATGAGTCATTTTATTCAAACGTATAGTAGTCGCAGATAAGATTGACTTGGTGGAGCTATCGTTTGTACCTGCCTTAAGAATATTCCATGAACAAAATGGTAAACCAAGTCACCCGATTGTGTGAATTCAATGTAACACAACTATAGCTGTGGCGTATATGACCATTTTGTCGCTTGTAGAAAGCTTGCGAAAGGCACTCTACCGAATCTTCTGTTTGACTCGGTGAATTTGACATATATTGACAACACCTTAATAGCCCCGCCTAGTCGATCTTATCTGCGCCTACTAGACCCTTCTTTGAAAATAGAGTAACTCACCTTGAAATTAGGGTAATCCTATTGAACGAAAAAGCCTTACAGCCTGCGATCCTATGAGCATAAATGTTTTACAGATATCTGAAGACATTGGGACTCTCTCGTTGTTTAATGGAGCATGTGGTTAGAAGTAATCTAGGTTTGGTTAAATGAATCTTGCATTGCTAGACGTTTTGTTTTGATTTCATTCAAATTTCTAAGCACACTCTGCTCTATTTACACCGAATATAATATTTATACGATAATACACCCGTGCGACTTAGTGCATTTTTCACATCTCCAAAATGGCTATTTTTTCTGATGAAAATCTGCGATATTTTTCTTATAAATACTGCAAACATAGGTTGTGGGTGCTCGTTAGAACCGCCTCATTGAGGCGGTTCTAACGAGTACCCACAATCTATGTTTTGGATCAAAAATAAGAAAAATAACTTATACTCCCGTAAACCCCAGTTTTCTCTATATAAAGTGGGGGTCAAGGGGGTCTTAATTTCACGTGAGGATAAGCATGTTTTCGTCATGAGACGTTTTGTTTTGATTTCATTCAAATTTCTAAGCACACTCTGCTCTATTTACACCGATCATGGTATTTATTTCTTTTTTTTCTTTTTTTTGTTAGCTATCTGTAGTCGATTGCAGCCCATTTTCCGCACCTGCAGTGTCATCATTGAGGCAATGGATCAATGAACTATTAATCATTAATACGTTTCAGTGAAGAATTAATAGTTTTATTGACTGGAAAGTCTGTATTTGACTGCTTATTCCAGAGCAAAGCTGCTCGTAACAAGATTTGTAAATATCGAAGTGGAATCAACCTCTACCGATAGATGTTTCGTTGTTATTCTTAACACTTATGATACCAGTCACAGCTGTCTGCCGTATTGTCTGCTGGATACTTCTAAACTCACTAGTGCAAAAAGTGTGGACCAAGATCAGACTGTTTTTCTTGGCGTCATAAGGGAAATGGATACACTTGGCAGATTTGTCTGCCATTTTTTTCAAAGGGAGCCAACTTTCGGGATTTCTTAACACAGTCCCACGGAACAAGTCTACTCTTAAAGGAAAAGATTTGCTTCTGCACTGTTTGCCAATGCTCCGCTTTAGGGGTTTCCCGTCTGAAATGAGATAACAGTTGCCCTGGAACTAGATTGCCGGTAATTATGTCCAAATATACTGGCCCTCAATGAAGCATCCGTGGTGTAGTGGATATGCGATTCGCCTTGTAAATCAGGGGTCGTAGCATCCATCCCAAGCGTCTCCAGACTTCGGATGAGTCTTTAAATCGAGGTCCCGTCTCGGTATGACCTTAGCTTTGGTGAGACGTAGAACTGAAACACTCACTCACTCACTAGCCCTTAATACCAGCAGTAGTTGATAGTTGAGCAAAGTGTCCGTGTTTCATCCCCATAAGTCCTTGGAACGAAAACCCCTCTAAACCCCAATTTATATAGAGAAAGTGGGGTTTACGGGAGTAAACATTATATGCCTTATTTTTGTTCAAAATATAAATTGTGGGTATTCAATAGAACCGCATCATTTAGGCGGTTCTAACGAGCACCCACAATCAATGTTGAAAGCAGAAATGTTATCATTATGACCTAAAATTTGTCATCTCTGACACAATGTTAGACACCATTATTTCACACGGACATGTTTCCCAAATGTTATGTTCTTCAAGTACGCGTAAACAACAAATAAGGGCCATGTGTGCGGCCATTTCAGGGACCTCCTCAACAGGTCTTTGAGCAGCAAAGGCTCTGGCGAGATTGTAGTTATCCATGGTGCAGACCGGCAACATTCTGTCTTGAAGATTGATCGCGAGATCTTTTCTATGGCTATTCTTTCCCTTCCCTTCCTCTGATTCCAGAAGGTCAGTTGTCAGTTTCTGACGCAAAAATATGTACCTACTGTACTGGTTGACCGCTTATGTGTAAGCCGCTACAGGAAAAGTGTAAGCACCCCCCCCCCCGCCCTTCTTCCAAGCGTCACATAGCCATATGCAATCGACTGGGAACCAAAGCACTGGTTCCACGGGAACCAGCGCACACACACGGACCACACTACGGGTTTACGGGTAAACTGACCGGCTTGTTAAAGTCTTTTTAGCTCGTCTATTTTTGAAAGAAAAACGTTCGAGCTATTGTCGTCACTACGGCGTCTGCGTTGTTGTTGTTGTCGTCGTCCGAAAAAAAACTTAACCTCGGCTGTAACTTCAATGACTTAACCTCGTGAAACTTCACACGCATACTCACCATCGCAAGAGCTACATTCTGACCAAGGGCCATAACAAGTCTGAGGCGCCTCAATCGGGGCTTTGGGACTGAATAGTGTGGTCTGTGTGTGTGCGCTGGTTCCCGTGGAACCAGTGCTTTGATTCCCAGTCGATTGCATATGGCTACGTGACGCTTGGAAGAAGGGGGAGAGGTCCAGGTCGAGCTATAGTCTGTTTTCTACTTTTTTGGGGGTGGGGGGTCTTTTTCCAACTAAAAGTCGAATCTCGTGAGAAGGCAACTCGAAATGCTTATAATATCTTGCGGTGAGTATGCTTAAATTGAAATAAATTTTACATTGAAAATTTAAGTTTTTCTGAGCATAGTTATGTGGCATATCAAAACGAAAGGGATTATTGGTAGAATATAATACAAGTAACAGTGTGACCTTCAGGTAAGATTAGGCCCTGGGAAGGGGTCAAAAGGTCCAATGTCAAACAAAAACAATTGCAAAGTCAATTGTATAGATTTTTATGTCAAACTTTGCAGAAGTAAGTAGCAAGGAAAAAATATATTGAACGGGATTTTGGTTGTGACCTCAGGGTCATGCCCCACGGGCTGGACTTCGTGGGGGATTTGGGTGGGAGGGGGGTGTCGGAGGGACGTGTACTTTTGAAATGTGTTGTTATTTGATACGTCGCCCCTTTGGAGAAAGCGTGGAGATTTACGATTGCGTACCATCGACCGCATTCTAGTTTTTATTCACTTACGATGTGCCAGAGCACATGCATTTCTGTAGAAATCTGAACCCGCGAAAATTACCGAGTATACGATATTTTGTCTCACGGGTGTGCATGTCCCATCACCAACTATATCCTCTGCGTTACCTTCCTTACAAAATCGCTATTTAAATCAAAGCACTGACAGCACTGAATGTCCCTGATTGTAGGCTGAAAAAAATGGTGCTGAACGGGGACTGAATACTGTTTCGTTTAACCCCTTAAGTTCCTGATCTGTATGCAAACAGTCTGGACCCTGATCAGACGCAGCGTTCTGCGGCGTTTGATCAGGGTCTAAACTGATTTCAAATGTCCCAGCGCAGCCAGTGCCAAAATTTTACAATAAGCTTTCTTTTGCACGTAACTCTGACGTCACGACGACAAGAATATCGCAGCTATTTTCTATAAATAACTGATACCTGGGTTTTTAACAAATCAGTGATAGCCACGAGTATGTTTTACTCCATGGTATTATATCATAGTATTTTGTATTCCAAAGTATTTTAAATTTCAATTTATTCTAACTTCTTACCAACAGAAAATAATAGTGTTGATGATGCATGTAAGTCAACTGTCACAAGCGATTTCAACGTGCAATTACTAGAGCCAAGTGACTGTTAGCAAATACTCCGTGATTTTAGCTTAATTTTCTGTTGGAAAATTGTGATATGTCACATGGAAAAATGTGATACAGGCTCGGATAGATCATATTAATTCTCCAATGTCTTTAGATGGTGATGGTTCTGACAGCACTGACTGTAGGCTGAAATAAAAAGGTCCTGGACGGGGATTAAGACTGTTTCGATAACCCTCAAGTTCCTGTTCTGTATGCAAACAGTTTTGACCCTGATCAGACGCCGCGTTCTGCGGCGTCTGATCAGGGTCTAAACTGTTTGCAAATGTCACAGCGCAGCCACTGTCTTACAATAATCTGAGTAAATGTTTTACAATAAGCTTTCTTTTGCACAGCACTCTGACGTCATGACGACAAGAATATCGCAGCTATATAAATATAAATAACCATTACCAGACTTTTCAACAAATCAGTGATAGCCACGTGGTCATCATCACCGAAGCGCTTCTGTACATGGCAAATTCGGATTGAATGACAAATACTCGACCCAAAAGGGGTATCGAAATTAGAGTAGATCCCTGGCGAGGAAGACCACGGAATTCATGTATTTTAAACAAAGTTTCCATCCGTTAAGATGGATTTTTTCTGCTTAAATGTCTTGCAGAAAATAACTCGGTAATAGAGAAATAAAGTGGGAAATATTTCTAGAAAAAGATCAATGTGAGGAAAATGTCGAAAGATATGCCAGTAATTACGAAAGTAACACTGAATTAGTTTCATTAGCAATACCGATTTGTTAGATAGAATGTAATTATCCCGTTTTGTACCGGAAGCCTCAAAACGGGTACCCTGGCTAAAAGTGCAGGCCCAGATCAGACGCCGCAGAACGCGGCGTCTGATCAGGGCCTACCCTTTTTGCAAAATGTCAGCTATTTATCAAATACATTTTAAAGATAACACAACCTGTAACCCCTGAATTTCGAAATGGACTCCTGTCATATATAAGGAGGAAGATTCCATTTGGTACAAAAAGGGTTAGAAAATGTTATAGGTACGTCTTACGTGTCTTACCTTATTGTATACTTAACCAGACACACTTTCGTCTCGTCAATGGGCCTCCAAGAAATATTAGCCCTTCTCTTGCTGAATATTCATTTAAGCCACACCCATTTCTGTCTATCAACCAATCAAATTACTTGATGCAATTTATTGCTACAAATTCATAAACAGAATGCCAAACAGTGTAGATCCTGATCAGATGGCTTCTTCAGAAGCCATCTGATCTGGATCTACATTGTTTGCAAAGATAGGGGTTGCCGTGAACAGCAAGATAAGGGTTAGGAATAAGGAACTACATCTCGAAAACAAGCCTATATAAGTGCGTGTTCGTGCGTACGTGCGTGTGTGTTCATGTCCCACCAACCGGCAATTTAGGTCAAAGATTGGCGGTACCTCAAGTTCAAGTCTTAGCCAGATGCTCGTAGGTGCGCTCCCAAGGAAAAGCCAGGGATCAAACCACCGATACCTGCTTTATATTGCCTATGGCGAGTAGCTTAACCACTATACCACGGAGTGAGTGAGTGAGTTTTAGTTTTACGTCCCACCAACAGCTAAGGTCATACGGAGACGGGACCTCGGTTTAAAGACTCATCCGAAAGTCTGGAGAAGCCCGGGATCGATCCTACGATCCCTGGTGTACAAGGCGAGTAGCGTAACCACTGCACCACGGAGGCTTCTACACTACACAACGGAGGCCACTAACATAAATAGTCACGTGTTCATTAACATGGATGTTATGTATTCAAAGCATTCACAGAACCGGTTGGTCTATTGTCTCAGAAAGAACGGAGACAAAGTCAATTTCGTTTAACACTTTAATTCAGAGGCATGTCAGATGCTTCTTTCTGCGGTGTGTGATCTGGGTCTACTGTTTTCCAAACCAAAGCCAAAACGCAAAAGCTGCTCACATTTTTTTTCAGCAACACATTATGCAAACGTACGCCTATACAAATGCATTCAATTTGTAAACTTTACCGCCGAAAAAAATAAAATTTAAAGATGAACTGATATGTTTTTCTTATTTCTGCTCAAAATATAGATTGTGAGTATTCGTTGGAACCGAGGCGGTTCTAACGAATACTCCCAATATATATTTTAGAGCAGAAATAAGACAATTAAGGTTTACCCCTGTTTACCCCAGTTTTACTTTATAGCATGGGGGTCAAAATTATATAGGCGTGTTTTTTTTTCCAAATTAAATGATCAAAGTTTTAACGATACGTTAACTAACAACGTCGTTAGTTTTGAACAACTGGCCCCAGATCGATTCTACAGGTAACCCTCTTTACACAAGTCTCTGGCGTCACAACGACAAGCATAGCGAGGCTAAAAATAACCGTTACCTGGATTTCGAACAAATCAGCGACAGTCACGTGGACTTCAGCAACACATAGATACCACGCATAGAGTCAATTTTCTTCAGTGAGTTCATGTAATGTAAGCAAATTCAACATTGAAAGAATACATTGAAGTTGGCTGAATTTTAGCATCACAAAAACACGCGTAACATTACGAAAACTGGCCCCCGCCCATCAGGGCTTGAAGAAATTCATGGGCTGCATGATGCTTCCACGCAGAGCTGAAACCGACCAGCACACGAGTACTGGTAAACCGCTTAGAGGATCTAAGCCTGCCCAGGCAAAGCGGTGCGAGTCGGCCCGTCCATGCTTATAAACACTATTGGTTTCATTGGGCGGCAAGGCTTGAGATGTCATTTCATCGCAGTGTCGGGTAAAAGTCCCAAAAAATTGGAAGCAACGTCTTCAAAATAACCTTAACAGTGTTACGGGGACGTTAAACCTCAAATCAAACAAAATTACTACGAAAACGCGCCTGTACAAGTACATTGTAAATTTTACCGCCAAAAAAAAAACTAAAATTTTAAGATTGTGATTGTGTAAAATTGTGATGTTTTTGCTATTTCTGCTCAAAGTATAGATTGTCGGTACAGGTTAGGATCGCCTCATCGAGGCGGTTCTAACGAGTATTCCCAATCTATATTTTAGAGCCGCGAGAAATAAAAAATAAGGTTTATCCTTACTATATAAAAGTGGGGTTTAAGGGGGTAAAAAGTATATAGGCATATTTTCGTGATGTTTTTTTGGACTCCTTTATAGTAAAACTGGGATATGCAATGGGTATACAATATATTTATTAGTTCTGATCAGAAACATAGGCGGAGGCGGTTCTAACGAACTCCCACAATCTATGTTTCGAGTAGTAATATGAAAAATATTATATTTTTTATCTGAAAAATTTCATTGTTAGTGTTTTTAGTGATAAAATTTTTAATATATTTGAATAGGCGTATTTTCGTAATGGTATGGGATAGCCCAGGCATCCGATTCCCATTACGAAAACACGCCTATACAAATACATTGCCACCTTTATCGCCGAGAAAATGAAAATTTTATGATGAAAAACTGTGATATTTTTCCTTAGAGCAGAAATAAGAAATATATGGTATACCCCCGGAAACCAGTTTTACTATATAAAAGTGGGGATCAAAGGGGTCAAAATTATTTAGGCGTGTTTTCGTGATGATAATATCTAACAGTGATTTTCATAGCATAACGAAAACACACCTATATAAATACATTGTAAACTTTACCGCCGAAAATTCGACAATTTTCAGTTGAAAAATTGTGATATTTTTCTTATTTCTGCTCAAAATATAGATTGTTGGTACTCGTTAGAACCACATCGATGAGGCGGTTCTAACGAGTACCCACAATCCATATTTTAGAGCCGAAATAAGAAAAATCATGTTTACCCCCGTAAACCCCAGTTTTACTATATAAAAGTGGGGTTCAAGGGAGTCAAAATTATATAGGCGTGTTTTCGTGATGGATCAACAACTGTTGTTGACACATGCATGAGCTGCAACCGTCTGCCAACCGTTTGAAACAAAGCCATTTTTGTATTAAAAACAGCAACAAAAACGTCATGTGCACCACGTACTTGCACTGTAAAACTCACTATCTCGATATAGGTATACATCACGAAAACACGCCCATATAATTTTGACCCCCTCAACCCCACTTTTATATAGTAAAACTGTGGTTTCCGGGGGTATACCTTATTTTCTTATTTCTGCTCTAAAATATAGATTGTGGGTACTCGTTAGAACCGCCTCGATGAGGCGGTTCTAACGAGTGCCCACAATCTATATTGTGAGCGCGGTTCTAACGAGTGCCCACAATCTATATTTTGAGCGATTGTGGGTACTCGTTAGAACCGCCTCGATGAGGCGGTTCTAACGAGTGCCCACAATCTATATTTTGAGCAGAAATAAGAAAAAATATCACAATTTTTCATCATAAAATTTTCATTTTTCAGCGATAAAGGTGGCAATGTATTTGTATAGGCGTGTTTGCGTAATGTCTTGTAAAAAGAAAAAAAAATAGGAAAACAACAAAGCTCCGAATGTTTTGCGGGTATGCACTTGATGCGTCTAATGAAAAGCTAAATGTGCAATTTGATAATTTAATTGTGCGCAGCATTCTCATTTTCTTTCTGTGCTAAAATTACATTTTAGTCAGTTCTGAGCAATGTTGATGCTCAGAACATTTGATGATAACCAACTGCCAAATGAGTAATCTTTAATAAAGCAAAGAACTTGGAGTATGTTACCGTTAGAGTAACACTGGTAGTAAAGACAGTTTTATGTATCAGAAATTTTGTGAATCAGGATATAAAATGAGGTGGAGGTATTTTTGTTTTGTTTGGTCTTTCCACAGCTGTGAGAGACCTAATGTCTGAGAGTCAGCGCTCTTACAGGCGCGTTAAGCTCTGGATCAACCGAACGTTTTCCATGGATTGCATCGCGAATTTTCGGGAAAATGTCCATGGGTTTCCCGGTATTTTTAATTTCCGACCCTACCCAGTGTTGTTTTTGCATTTTCCCATAGCAATTTCGCGTTTTAGGTACATGTTTTGTAGTTTGGGGCATATTGTATCTTCGAAAATACAGGGCTGACATTTTTGAGCATCTACAATGAATTATGATATACAGTATAAGTCTCAACGTGACAATTTTATTACATGTAAACAAAAAGCATGTACAAAAACAAAAACACATAAAAAATATAGGCCCGACCCTGTTTTTTTTTTTTTTTTTTTTCTCGGGAGAAAAAATTAAATAATAATAAAAAGTTTCTCCTACCTACCGAACACAATTTTTTTCAGCATGTTAGCGGAAACTTAGCTATTTCTTTTTAGGCCTAAGCGAGATTTCAAAACTTAGTTTAAAAGCGGATATTTAAGGTTTGATGAAAGTCTTAATAAAACTGTAGATTTATTCGGCAAACATATTTAAGAAATTCATGTACATCGAAAGAAAAATGAGTATTTTTCCTGAATCTGCAAAATAGTGAAATTGTTCTAGCTTTAAGGGTAAACAATGGATTATAATTCCAATATGAACAAGAGGCCCATGCGCCACTATGCACACCAGAGCTCAGGCGGGCACTGCCCAATGACAGCCATGTATTTTAACATGATATCATTCTAATCAACCAATTATAAAGTCTCCCAAATGAACCCCTATATCCAAATGAGCATCCATCTGGACTCAGTATCTATAACATTAGGCCTTTTATTAAGTAGAGGGTGTAGGGCATGGACCCAATGGAGCCCTGGTTGGTATCACTAAATGCGTCTTATTATAAGGAATAAGAATATATATGGTGTAGCAGTGGGGATCTGTATACTTGAGTTATAAGGCCTCTTAAGCGGTGTAGGGGTTGGGACATGTCCTGTTGATCCCAAGTGGGTGTGCTATTGATAAGGAACAGGAACATATATGATTATGGGGTGGGGATTTGAATGGTTTCTGAAATATATGGCCCTTTAAAGTGGAGGGACGGGGCGCATTGCCCTAGCACAAGGTGGCCCCCAGGTTGGTGTGACTGAATGAGTCTTATCATAAGGAACAAGAATATTTTAGTTTATGGTGGGGATCTGAATGACTTCTGAGATATATGGCTTTTAATGAAGTAAAGCAGTGGGGCATGACCCAGGCAGTCCGGATGACTCCCAAGCTAGTGTTATCTGAATGCGTCTTATAGAAGATAATTATATATGGTTTAGGGGTGGGGCTCTGAACAGTTTCTGAGATATATAGCCTTTTGGGAAGTGGTGGAGTGGGGCAAGGCCCTGGCTTGACCCGGGAGACCTCCAGATTGACGTCAATGAATGTGTCTTATCATATGGAACAACAATATATATGGTTAGAGGTGTGGATCTGTAAGGTTTCCAAGATATTGGGTCTTTAATGAAATGAAGGGGTGGGGCACGACTCGGGCACATCCTTGGGGACCCCCAGGTTAGTGTCAATGAATGCGTCATATTATAAGAAACAAGAATATATAAGGTTTTGGGGCGGGGATCTGAATGGTTTTTTAGAAAGATGGCCTTTGTGAAGTGGAGGGGTGGGGCAAGGCCCCGGCGCACCCAGGGAGACCCCAATATTGGTCTCAATGAATGAGTCTCTTCATAAGGAACAAGAATATATAGGGTTTAGGGGTGGGGATCTGTAAGGTTTCCAAGATATTGGGCCTTTTATGAAATGGAGGGGGTGGGGCATGACCCGGCACAACCCGGGGGACCCCCAGATTTGTGTCACTGAATGCGTCTTGTCATAAGGAACAAGAATATATATGGTTTTGGGGTGGGGATCTAAATGGTTTCTGAGATATATGGCCTTTTGTGAAGAAGAAGGGGTGGGGCAAGGCCCAGACGCACCCCGGGAGCCCACAAGTAAGTGTCAGTGAATGTATAGTTTCATAAGGAACAAGAATATATAAGGTTTATGGGTGGGGATCTGTAAGGTTTCCAAGATATTGGGCCTTTTATGGAATGGAGGTGGTGGGGCATGACCCCGGCACGTACCGGGGGACCCCCAGGTTGGTGTCACTGAATGCATCTTATCATAAGGAACAAGACTATATATGGTTTTGGGGTGGGGATCTGGATGGTTTCCGAGTTATATGGTCTTTTATGAAATGGAGGGGGTGGGGCATGGGCCCGGCTTAACCTTGGGGACCCCCATGTCGGCATTAAAGCATATGGCTGAGTGACATTTACTGAAGGAACATTTCTATAAAAGTTGTGTCAAAATATCTGCAATAACTTGGCAGCAAATGCCATTTTTCAATTTTCCCCATTATAAGTCTATGGAAAATCTAAGTTGCCATAGCAACCAAACTAAAGAGCCAAATTCTATATAAAAAACAAAAAACAAAACCTGTTAAGGCAAATATGGTGAATATTTCCAAACACTCTCAGCCTAATAGAGCATTCGGTTTCTGAGGAGATGATTTTTGAAGTATTTTTTTTTTCTATTTTGTTTTATTTTGGTTTCCATGGCAACCAATAGAAATGAGCAGTTAATATGGTAGATAGTAGATTGCCTAAGGAACATTTCTATGAAAGTTTTGTCAAAATATCTGCAGAGGCTTGGCAATAAATGGCATTGTTCAATTTTTCCCGTTATAAGTCTAGGGAAACTACAAGTTGCCATAGCAACCAAAATAATTAGCCGATTTTTATAAAAAAAAAAATATAAATTTTCAATACCCCAGCCCAAGGATGCTACAGATAAAATTTGGGCTCAATCGGCCCAGTGGCTTCAGAGGAGATGTCGTTTGAAAGTGTTGACGCCAGACGACGCAGACGACGCAGACGCAGACGACGACGGACAACTGCATATCCTATAAGCTCCCTCGGAGCCTTCGGCTGTGGTGAGCTAAAAATCATTCATTTCAAACAGATAAATTAAAGATTACCGATTACCTACGGAAACTGATATTTGTTCGGCAATTTCCGGCGAATGAAGGAAACAGTTCGATTTTAAGGGGAATGGATACACCGTCAGCAACTTCTACAAAAGTATTTTTGTCTCCCATGTCAACAGGGGTCAACTCTTAAAGGAAAGAATTTGCTACTGAGGAGCAAATTCTTTCGTGTTAAGAGAAGACCCTTTTTCAGTGGGACAGAACTGTTAGAAAAGCGAAAAGGATGTCCCGAAAGTTGTCTCCCTTTGAAAAGGGCGACAAATCTGTCAGGTGTTCCCGTTCCCCTTTAGGGCAGTCTTTTACGAGTTCAGCACCTTTGCTCCTCGCAAACGACTTAACAGCGTGCACTATCACGAAAACACGCCTATATAATTTTGACCCCCTTGAACCCCACTTTTATATAGTAAAACTTGTGTTTCTGGGGGTATACCTTATTTTTCTTATTTCTGCTCTAACATATAGATTGTGGGTAACCGTTAGAACCGCCTCGATGAGGCGGTTCTAACGAGTGCCCACAATCTATATTTTGAGCAGAAATAAGAAAAATATCACAATTTTTCATCATAAAATTTCATTTTTTCGGCGATAAAGGTGGCAATGTATTTGTATAGGCGTGTTTGCGTAATGAAAGCCACTGATCGGACTGCGCGGAAACGTACCGTAAAAATCCTAAAAGTTCGGACACCTTGAGAACTTGCTGTAATTCTCCCAAAAATTAACAAATTTGTTTCACTATCCAGAAAGGAGTCCAAACGGTGCAGACGGAATTGCAAACAGTGTAGACCCTGATCAGACAGCTGATCTGGGTCTGCGCTGTTTGCTAATGCCTTTCTGTCCCAATACTTAGGATCATTACGGTAGCTTATATGTATCAGCACTTTTATTATTATAGATTGGGATGCAAGGTGCTTCCACGTAGGGCTGAAACCAGCCGCACATACTTACTGGTAAACCGCTTAGGTCTAACCCTGCCCAGGCAAAATGGTGCGAGTCGGATCGTCGATGCATATAATCCCTATACGTTTCATTGGGTGGCAGAGCTTGAGATGTCATTTCATCTCAATGTCGGACATTGGAAGCAATGTCTCCAAAATGACCTAAGTACAAATGTAGTGCTGACGGGGACTTTAAACTTCAATTTAAACAATGCACTTTTTGTTTACAAGTGGCAAAAAAGTTTTCCCATGATGTTGTTTATCCCTTTTTGTACCAAATGGAATCTTCCTCCTTATATATACCAGGAGTCCATTTCAATATTTAGGGGTGTCGGGTTGTTTTCTCTTCAAAATTTATTTGGAAAAATGCTTGGCTTTTCGCAAGCAGTGTAGGCCCTGATTAGGCGCCGCGTTCTGCGGCGTCTGATCTGGGCCTTCACTGTTTGCCCTGGTACCCGTTTTGGGGTTTCCGGTACTGAATGGGTCAATATATTGATTCCAGAATCATTTTTGCAAATTTCAAGTCAGGCGTTTTCAAAATTCTCGAGTGTATAATTTTACAAGTAAAGCTTATCACCAGTTTATAATGGTATATAAGTCAATGCTTCCAACCGTTTGTTCGCAGACAAAACATCTCTTAAATATTATTTCCTGAAACCCTCATGTGAAAATGGATTATTGACCAACCTAGATCAATACAAAGATGTTTTCTGGGGATAATAAGGACAACAATAATCTGACAGCACCGCCCTCCGCCCATAGGGGCTTGAAGAAATATATGGGTTGCATGATACTTCCACGCAGAGCTGAATGCGGCCCGCACACTAGTACTGGTAAACCGCTTAGAGGACCTAAGCCTGTCCAGGAACCGCGGTGCGAGGCGGACCGTCCATGCTAATAAACCCTATTGGTTTCACTGGGCGACAGGACTTGAGATGTCATTTCATCTCAATTTCGGGTAAAAGTCACACAAAATTGGAAGCAACGTCTCCAAAATGACCTTTACAGTGTTGACGGGGAAGTTAAACCTCAAATCAAACAAACAAACAAACAAACAAAATCTGACAGCACATTCCTGGCGTGAGACACATATCACCTTGACATGTCCATGTAATGAATATCCAACATGAAAACACGTCTATATAATTTTGACCCCCTTGAACCCCACTTTTACATAGTAAAACTGAGGTTTACAGGGGCAAACATTATCTTTCTTATTTCTGCTCTAAAATGTAGATTGTGGGTACTCCTTAGAGCCGCCTCGATGATACTTAGAACAATTGCTTAAAACCAACAGACAATTGAGTAATCTTTCATAAAGAAAAAGAATTTAAGTGTGTTGCCGCCAGAGTAACAATTGTAGCAAAGACATTTTTTGTGAATCAGGATATAGAATGGGGCTGGAGATTTTTTTTGTCTTACCGTAGCGGTGAGAGACCTAATGATTAAGAATAAGCGCTCTTACCTACTAAGTCACGGAGGCGCGTTACAGCTCTGGAGCAACCGAACGTTTTCCTTCATAGAATGGATTGTATCTTGAATTTTCGGCAAAACGTCCTTGGGTTTCCTTGTATGCCACCTGACAACCATTCACGTGATGTGGACTAAGCGAGATTTCATAACTTCACGAATCTAAATTAGTTTAAAAGGGGATATTTAAGGTTTTATGGAAGTCTTAATAAAATGTAGATGGAAGCAATGATACATATTTATGAAGAAAGAATCAAAGCGCCAAAGGCATTGAAATGACAGATTCTCTGAGAAAATCATAACACTGTGAAAACTTACAGAAAACCCTTCTAAAAAGATCTTAAAATTTAGAAAGGTAGTTCTGCAAATTCCAATATATAATATGTTTGCAGATGTCTATAGACCGGTGGTTTTATGAAACGCCATTCGATGTTACAAATTTTTGAAAGAAAATATTTACGTTTTCAAAACCAAACATTAAAATTCAAGTTTTAACAATGCTACTGTCCATAAGAATCAGTTTTTGTCTGGTCGGTTGTGGAAACCTCTCCCAAAATATACTCTTTGGGAAAGAGATCGGAGGAGAAAGGTTGGCTAGTCCAGTGCATGAATTCCATTAACTTGAAGACATTTTTAGTAAGAACAGCACTATGAGCCCATTCGTAATTCTGCTGGATAAGACATCCCGGATTCTGAGCGTAAACAAATAAATGGAACCATGTGAGGCCGAAGAACTCGATTGATTTAACGTCTCGCTGTTCAGTTCACGTCTCAGCCATGATCTTGAATGTTCTTAATGACACCAAGCTGCGTTCGCTAACTACATGCAATAGCTCGCCACACAATTACGCTTATTTCACCCGATATTTCATGCTCTATTACGCACGCGTCGCCTCGGCATACCTTACACCGATACGTCGAAACACCCGGAAACGACAATCGGCGCGATTCACGCTGAAGTGCGATTTGTCACTGAAACGCATATGTAAGTTGCTTAGACGCCAATTTACGTATTGCATGCACTAGCGTAAGTGTTCCGTATTGTGTCGACGCGTTAACTTTGGTCACGACAGGGACGTCTAGCTCTCAAACGTGCACCGCATAAGGGCGACGAACAGTGTCAGTGCTTATTAGTTGGTAGTTGAGACCCCTTGTTTATCTACATGTACAGTGTAACAGCTGTCGGCGGAAATCTGTTTCGCATATGCGTCTGACGGTTGAAACGATCTTGACGTACTGACGTCGGTCTTCCGCTACGTCGACGTTCACTAGCGTCTTCTGTATATAGTAAGATGTCGCTCCAATAGATGATGGATCACACACATATGGCTCCTAAAAACAGAGTCAACGCCAACCGCTTCCTGAACAGCTTCTAACTGTCCAGGGGCACGCTTACGATCCTTTAATGAAGAATGTTGCAATACGCTCTCACTTAAAATGCTTTTTTGAGAACAAATTTCAATTTCTTCTTTTCTAGGCACGATAATACATTACAAATCAAAAGTTTGATCCTGAACATGTGGTTTCTATCCGTACTGGTGTGAAGGTGGTGCACAGGATCGTCGTGGCCGGATTGGTAACCAGACGTCACGGTTGATTTATTTAACCTTTTTTAGGCATGGTGCCTAAGCGTGTTGTAATCATGCAATCGTTTGGTTTCAGAATCAAAGCACTGAGAGTGTGGGGTGTACGTTGGAGTATTAGTCCTGGGCTGAGATTTAAACTGTTTCATTTAACTCGGAAATTCCAAACAAATAGTGAAGGTTTTGATAAGAAGACGCGTTCTGCAGCGTCTAATCTTGGTCTACACTGTTTGCCAAGCTCACCCTATGATTACAGGATAATTCTCTTCAGTCTTATTGAATACCCTGATCTCACTGCGGCTATTTTCTACAAGACAAAAGGTTATTCTGACAAGTCAGTGATAGTCACGTAGACGTAAGCACTGAAGCGATTTTCTTATAAGCAACTTCGCTTCGAATGTCAAATAATCAACCGAAACATAGCCGCGTCGTTTGTCAGTGTTGGGTAAGTGTAAGTGTTATTATGAATCAAATATTGGATCTGGCAAACAATGTAAACTCAGATCAAACGCCACAGAACACGGTGCTGATCTTGTTCTACACGTTTTGCATTAGTTACTAACATCTTAAGTTTAAACGAATCAGTCCAAGTCCCCGTTCATGACCAGCCTGCATTTAGAGACAGTCGGCATAAGTGTTGTGAGTGCTTTGATTTATTCACTGCCTTGAGTTTCTGGAGTGTACTCTTCCATCACTGAAGTTGGGCTTGTCCATTCTGCTATATATGGCATCAAGAATTATATCACAGGACCTACACTAAGTATCTATACCATATTCCAGGGTTGAAAGGGACAGCCTTTTTTTCCAATTTCTCCACGCAAAGTCAATATACACCTAAGTTGTAACTGACCTAAACTTGACCTCAAAAGTCAGAAAGAAACCCCATTAATCTTCTTGTCTGCAGCCGACCTGGTCCAACAGCAGGCTGGTCTTTAAGGATTAAATATTTACAGCACTGAGAGAAAACAGTGTAAAACCTGAGCAGACTGCTGAGCAGACGCCGCATTGATCTGGATATACAGTCTTCACCAAACCCGTCGCATGATGCAGATGATACATATGAAATGCTGAATCGTAAGATAAAATCTTCAAGTCGTCTGCTACAAAAGTTTGCATTACGCTTATAGGATAACTAATACGCTTGTACAATTTTGTTTACTGCGCCAAACCGGACTGCGTTTTGTGCGGACTCATATTTCTATGGCGGTCAAAGCCGGAAGAAAGCCTGAATTACTTTAAAACCTGCAGGATAGCTAGAAATGACAGACTGAATCTGTCATTTAAAATTATTTTTTCCTGAGTCTGCAAAACAGTGAAATTGTTCTAGCTTTGAGGGTAAACAAGGGAGTATATCATTTAAAATGAAAAAAAAAATGCCGATTTCCAACGGACTCTGATATTTTTTTGGCAATTTCCGGCGAATGAAGGAAACATTCAACATGTTGGATTTAAAGGGAATTGGATACACCTTAATGGGAGGCAAATTCTGCAAAAGTGTTTTGTCTCCCATGTCAATAGGGGTCATGCCTGAAAGGATTGCTCCTCAGGAGCAAATTTGTCCTTTAAGAGTACACCCCTTTTGCAGTTGGACAGGGATTATAGAAAAGCGAACAGGAAGTTCCGACAGTTGTCTCCCCTTGAAAAATGGAGGAAAACCCTGCCAGGTGTTCCCATTCCCCTTGAGAGTCTTGAGCGAGTTTAGCACCTGTGCACAAAGTCACTGATCAGACTTCGCGGAAACGTACGGTCTGCACTTTTATTATTATTGATTGCGGTGCAAGGTGCTTTCAACGTGGAGCTGAAACCGAGAGCACAAGCTTATTGGTAAACCGCTTAGGTCTAGGCCTACCCAGCCAAAGTTCATGTATATAAACCCTAGTGGTTGTATTGGGCGGCAGGGCTTGAGATGTCATTACATCTCAATGTCGGGCATTGAGAGCAATGTCTCCAAAATGATATAAGTAGTATTGACTGGGACGTTAAACCACAATTCAAACAAATCTGCACTTGTATTGTCAGGTTTTCTATTTGCGCTGTTTAATATATTGATTCCAGACTGAATCATTTTGCAAATTTCAAGCCAGCCGTTTTCAAAATCCTCGTGTGTATAATTTACAAGTAAAGCGTATTACTAGTTTATAATTGTAGAAAGTCAATGCTTCGAAACGTTTGTTCGCAGCCAAAATATCTCTTAGATATTATTTCCTGAAACCGTTGTGTGGTAATGGATTATTCAGCAACCTAGATGCTTATTTTATTCTTTAAGATGCAACACGATTTAATTCCAACTTATTTATCAAATCTTGTTCCTCTGTTAGTTAGTGAAACTACTATGTACGGCCTCCGAAATGCCAATGATTTCACAACTATTCAGTGTAACACACATAACTATTATTTGTCTTTCTTACCTTCGGTTGTCAGGGACTTTAATAACTTAACGAATCAGGCTAAAGAACTTACTTCACTGGCGTCTTTCAAAACAGCCCTAACTGGAAGCAGGGTCCAAATACCAAAATTTTATTGCCGGGGTAAGAGAAAATGGCAAGTCATGAATGCTCGCTTGAGAACCTATTGTAGTATTTTAAAAAGTGATTTTTTTTTTCAAAAAACATGACTGTCTCACCTTTTTGTACTTGCGGGCTCGTTGAAAATGCTTACCATTGTTTTTTCGATGTGCTAATTACCAAAATCAACGCAACCAACTACTCCGAGATCTATCATTTTTACCCAACATCAATCTGAAAGTACTCTTATATGGTGATGCATCAAGATGTTTTGAAGATAACGAACAGATTTTCCGTCACGTATTGGCATTTATAGAAGCCAGCAAAAGGTTTTAATATAAAGACACTTTTATGTGATTACAGGAAGCATTCGCCCCGCCAATTCTGCACATGAATGCAGCAAGGGTCGGTGATTGGAAAATCGCTTCAGATAACCATCTTTGCCTGTCTTCATTTTCATATGCTGTATCTGTCTCCTCATCTTCTCTCACTACATCATGCTTGTTTGTTCTTTTTTCTCTGTTTTGTTTGATCTTTTCTTCATTCATCCATTGCCTTGGTTAGTACAACTATGTATGGTCATCTACGTGTAACTGTATTCAAGTGAACCCGCCAATTCATGTACAACCGCTTTCATTTTCATTTATCAGGAGATGAACTTCATAAGCTTCATTTAGCTTCCGTTCAAATCCTTTAACATATTGTAAACATTATTATTTGTCTTGTCATGTATTGCTTAAACTAACTAATATACGTTTAAACCAACCTAGATGTTTTGGGGGTTAAAATGTACTACAATAATACCTTGTTAAATCTGACAGCACAGATTCGGAGGCACACATTACCTCAACATGTAATGAATACCCCGGCAAAATGTGGGGTTTACAAGAGTATTCATTTTCTTTTTTGGTTGCACAAAACGCAGAATGTTGGTACCCGTTCGAACTGCCTTATTTAGGCGGTTCTAAGAGTACCAACAATCTGTGTTATGAGCTTAATAAAATCACAACGCACATTGTCTTCAGAAAAAAAAAAACAACAATTTTGGAAACATGACCTAGTCACAATCTTACATAGGTCGGTCCCATCGGGGCTTGGAGAATTAGACTGATACTTCCACGCAGACCTGAAGCCGACCGCACATGCGTAGTGGTAAACCGCATAGAGGGTCTGAACCTGCCCAGGCAAAGTTGAGCGTGTCGGACCGTCCCTAAAATAAAACCGTTTGGTTTGTTTGGGCGGCAGGGCTTGAGATGTCATTTCATCACAGTGTCGGATAAACGTCCCGCAAAGTTGGCAGCAACGTCTCCAAAATGACACCAGTAGTGTTGACGGGGACGTAAAACCTCATTTCAAAATCTCACATAGGTATATTATTCTAGTGAGTTACCCTGAATGAACTATAAGAATCTTATATGGGTGTGAGGGGTGGATGGAAAAATCCGTCCCGAGGGACACTGTCCGGCATCACGAGGCTTGCCGAGTGATGCCGGACAGTGATCCCGAGGCACGGATTTTTCTATCCACCCCTCACACCCATAATGGATTCTTTTTCTTGCATACCTTCCATTTCTTAAAGCGGATTTTTAATACCGCAGTCCCTTCGGTTACCAATGTCCGCCACATTGTGTTGACACTGCAGGAATCAACCAGTGCATTTATAAACACGCGATTATATTCGATTTTGGGTCGGAACACCAGGGTCGGAACATAAATTTCTATCCCAGGGTATAATTGCGGATTTCTTTGCCCGGTGTGCAAGAAAATAATTTATTTTCGCTTATAGGCACATATATCTCGCGCAAACAAGTCCCAACACTGTGTGGTCTAATGGATAAGAGCGCGAAAGTCAAACATGAAAGTTACAAAAGTGCCGTCTGTTGTGTTCTGAGTTTCTGAAAAATAGAAGTGAAGGCAATTATAAGGAATCAATACAATTGACCCAGAGCTCTCATAAGAGACACCAAAGGGAAAGAAAGACAAACATGAACTGACTAGACTCTAATTGAAGCATTAATAGAGGAAAGCCAAAATGATAGTTACTTTTCCACGAAACGACCAATTGATTATCCAAACTAAAAAATATAAGCGATACACACATTCAAAGACAAACTATAACAAAAATAAACCGCGACAAGAAGAACCGCATAGGAACGGTCAGTGAAAATTTTTTTCACTGGAGAGGGTGGGAGTTGGGTGGAGCTTAAATCGATTTGTTGCCGCCGCAATCGTCGTCCTTACTACCCGGCGTCGCGATTTAGACAAATAATTTGTTCAGTCCGCATGAAGGCTTCCTAACTCATATGCAACATCTCCGAGAACACAAAAATCCACTAACCACAGAGATGAAATAACGGTGAGGTCTCGACAGAATGCCAGAGCAAAAGGAAAGCAGCAGTTAGACTCCGATGGGCCCGACCAGAGACAGAGCATCAGGTACCAACCAGCCTTTACGCCAAGTTCTGCGATGGTTTGTCAGGTGTTATCCTTTTCGCCACCTCTGATTAACCCCAGTGACCGGTTTTCTCGCGGCGTGGCTCTTACGATACCTATTTTGTACACTTAAACATAACATCACGTGAACAAGTCCGTGAAATGAAGACCCCCCTAGACCCTACTTCATACAGAGAAACTGGGGTTTATGGGGGTATACATTATTTTTCTTATTTCTACTCCGGGACATAGGTTGTGGGTACTCGTTAGAACTGCCTCAATGAGGCGGTTCAAACGAGCGCCCACGGCCTGTGTTTTGGGGACTGATTGGAAGAATATCATGGATTTTCATCAGAAAAGTTGCCATTTTGGAGATGTGAAAAATGCACTACGTCACTCGGGTGTGTTGTCATAATGAATGCATGGAAGGGAATATGTTCCTTATGAGATCTGACCATTTTATCGGGTTACAAACCAAGGAGAAATGTCTATTTAAATTACATAGTGGGTCAGTTAAACTGAGTTTTTTTCCTGGTTATTAGCATGCTTCATGAGACGGTTCCATCGAGTGCCTCAGCATGTGGATCCCTGCATATGGCATGGCCATGCCGTTGAAATGTGCAGAAGAGTTATCATTATTAAAACCCACTTTCAGCGTGTGGACTCTCATCATGAGAACATGCCTATATAAATCTGCCCCCCCCCCCCCCCATTAACCCTACTTTTATATAGTGAAACTGGGATTTAATTGGGTAGTCAATGTTTTTTCTTTCTGCTCGGGGAGCATGTGTCGTGGGTACTCGTTAGCACCGCCTCATCGAAACGGTTCTTGGTGTGTGCGTATATGGGGGGGGGGGGGGGGGGGGTGCAGCGATATGTGTTTTAGGCGGCAATATGGCAAATATCAAAATTATCAAAATATCAAAAATTTGTATTAGAAAGTTTAAAGTTTTTCCAGAATAGTTGTATAGGCCTGTTTTTCGCAATGTCTATGCCGCTGAACCAAACGTTATGCAAGACCGTAGGTTTAGATGCATTTTTCTTTTGTTTATCATCTGAAAGACATGTCATGTATCGCTCGTGCTAAAAATGTATATAGACATTGATCAAGTGCTGCGCGAAACGGCGACAAACCCGTATCGTTTATTTCCCTATAAACATTTTTAGCCCAGTGTTGAGGGGCAGAGAATGTGAATATAAAAAATAATTTTTTTTTCTGCTTTTCATGGGGGTGCGGACGGCGGCGGTTCGCTAGCAAAGTTTACACCCCTTCGGGGTTCATTTACTTTGCCCGCGGCCCGCTGCGTCCATACTTTCATGGACAGCAGAAATATAAAATTCATTCCTTAAATATTTACATTCCAGGTACCATCACGAAAAAACACACCTATAAACTTATGAAGGGTTGAAACGCATTTTTATATAGTAAAACTGGTAAACTATATATTCCCTGTTTCTACTCTTAGTGTGGTTTGTGCGTACTCGTGAGAGCCACCTCGCCGAGGCGGTTCTGGCGGTTGCCGAATATCAGAATCTTATTTGAGAAGTAACTTCTTTGGTGGTAAAAACTCTCTAAATGTTTAAACACGCGTTTTCTCGTGATGTTTCTGGTAAACTATTAAACAGCGCGAACTCTGATCGGACGCCGCACAATGGCGCTTCGGATCGGAGTCTGTATTTTTTTTCGTATGTTCATTTGCTTTGTCGATTTTCTGTGTCTTGCGTTGTCTTGTCTTCTTCGTTCATACAGGATTTTTCTTTCCTTTGGAATGAGTGTTGCACGATATTCTTCCCCAGCGGGCACATGACGTAATTGTGACGTAGCATCGACGCCGATGCAATGCCGTGACGCTCATGCAACGTCACACCTACGTCGGTTCGACGCCATACGTCGTTACTCCAACGTTTCCCCAGCGACGTGTCCCTTCTGGGAATGTTCACCCGCTCACCAAACTATGCGGATCCTGTTCTGTCATTGTATAGTGCGGCGCCAGAACGGAATCCCATCGCGAGAACATGCCTATAAAAAATCTGACCCCCTTGAACACCCCTTCTTATTGTAAAACTGGGGTTTACAGGGGTAGACCTTATTTTTCTTATTTCTGCCCTGGGGTGTGGGATGTGGGTGCTCGTTGGAGCCGCCTCAATAAGGCGGTTCTAACGTGTACCCGGGATCTGTATTTTGGGCGGGGTTTAGGGGAGTATCACAAATTCTCATCTTAAAATATTAGCTTTTTTTGGCGGGAGAGTTTGCAATGTATTTGTATGGGCGAGTTCTCGTGTTGGAACCGATTGTGTACACTTATTATAATTCGATGTTTGTCTGTTGCTTTCTACCCCGCATTAGGTCTCACATGATAATTATTATGTTCATTGTACATAGAATGTATTTGTTTTCTTTCTTACTCGATGGCTAGGTTTGCACGTTTCCAGATGTTGATTTAACAGAAGGTCTCAGGAATGATGCATGGACTTGTCCAACTGGATACCCTCTCTAAATAAAGTCATTATTATTGGATCGACTGGTTTACCAGTTGACCCAAAGTTATAAAGCACAGAACTGAAATTCGTGCTGTTGTCCACGTGACCACTTTTGGGAAACCAAGATTACGGTTATTATTAGTTCTGTACAATATCTATTGATTTAGGTCAGTTTGCTTATCAATAGCGAAATCCAATAATGCGCCTTTTTTACACGGCACTAATTTTAGCATCCTTCAGCATTGCTGTGACGTCATCGATTTCTGCGCAAACCCTGTGTACGATGCATTATCTGACAGGCGAACCAGATTTCACGATTTTTTTCTCACGTTCAGAGGTTTAAATTCAGAATTCAGCCATGGTGACTACGAAACCAGATTTTGCAAATAACGTAGACTGTTCAGACCCATCATTCTGCGATGTCCGATCTGGACCTACACTGTTTGCCAGTATCCCGTTTCGTGGGTCTCCGGTATAAAACGGTTTGTATATTTTTACGTTCCTTGCAAAATTATTTCACAAAGGTGGAAAAACAACTACAACAACCAAAGAAAGAAAAAAAAAATAGTCGTCAATCACTAAAGATGCCTCTTGCTTGACATAGGCCATGGAGTAGACAGGCTCAACTAGATAGTGCAACATTATCGAAGAACCATACGGCTATTCAAGGGACATGATTCTGGAAAAAGCGACTGAATCAGAATCATGTTTCCTTTATGCACTTTTTCCATGCATGTCCGTTTCATTGTCCTGCATCAAATACTGTGCGTGTTGTGGAGCCACGACCTCCTATGCTACTCATTTGGCCAAATGGTTTAAGTCAAGGGGACATACTTCTGTAATGAGGGGCTGGGTCAGAATCTTGTATACTTTAAGTACATGTTCAAGGAATGTCTGGTCGTTGCCGGTTCAGTTTCCTGCATAAAGTACTGTCGGGGGAGTTGCGGAGACATGAACAGTACTATTTAACCTCATATGCTAGAAAGGAGGGGACATTATTCAGCAATAGGGAATTTGATCAGAATTCTGTAAATGCACATGAGCAATGCATGTCTGAACTGTGCAGCAGGTTTCAATATCCTGCGTGAAATACTGTAGGAGGAGTTGCGTAGACACGAACAGTACTATTTAATGCTATACATATGGCCAGATGTTAAATTAAGTCGTTCAAGGGGACATGATTCTGCAATAAGGGGATGGAACAGAATCCTGTTTGTCGTTATGCACATTTTCGATGCATGTCTGAACTATTTTGCAAGTTTAAATGTCCTACATCAAATACTGTAAGAGGAGTTGCGGAGACAAGAACAGTTCTATAATGTGTGACGTACAGATTTGCGTACGTACGGACAACTATAGGGCCCTCCTCACTTCTTGGCGGGGACTTAAAAACAGAGCAACCCGGGGAAGAAAAACCATCTGGCCTTCCATTGAAGAACTTGGCGTGCTCACATATGGCCACAGCGAAGAGAGACCAAAGATCATTACGATAAAACATCCGTGTGTTTTTGTAAATTTTTCAAACCTCATAAAAGGCCAAACGTAGGTTTTGGGTGCTCGTTTGAACCGCCTCATTGAGGCGGTTCTAACGAGTACCAAAAACCTACGTCTTGGAGCAGAAGTAAGGAAATATTGTTTACCCCCGTAAACCCCAGTTTTCTTTATATAAAGTGGGGTTTAGGGGGTCTTTTTTTCACGGACTTGTTCACGTGCTGTGAAGAGTCAGCACTATCAATGAAATGTTGTAAGTGCAGTAAGATGAATCTGTTGTGTTGGTCCAATTTAGTTTTTTTTTTGGTTTGATTTTAGGTTTAACGTCCCCGTCAACACTGAAAAGGTCATTTTGGAGACGTTGCTTCCAATTTTGTGGGACTTTTACCCGACATTGAGATGAAATGACATCTCAAGCCCTGTTGCCCAATGAAACCAATAGGGTTTATAAGCATGGACGGTCCGACTCGCACCGCTTTGCCTGGACAGGCTTAGATCCTCTAAGCGGTTTGCCAGTACTAGTGTGCGGGTCGGATTTAGCTCTGCGTGAAAGCATCGTGCAGCCAATATATTTCTTCAAGTCCCGATGGGCGGGGACCGTGGTCCAATTTAGTACATATATGTATAGTGTATACATGTCCCCGTATACATCTATACAAAAGGGCACACGATGAAGCTGAAGGTTACGAAAGTAAATAAATAAATGCATAGAAAATAAAAAATAAATAAACTGGAGCAACAAGAACTTGGATTGGGTTCCTGACTGGTGTATTAGCAAACCGTGATTTGATACCTAATCAGACGCCACTCAACGCCACATAACGCGACGTCTGATCAGGCATACACTAAAAAATATTGGAATTAAAGGGTTGAACGAAAAGTCTGAAGTTCAGGACTATTTTCTCACCCTACACTCAGAGACAGTCGAACCACCGGTACTTTCAGTGCTTTGGTTTATATTGTTACTATTATTATTATTAATAATTTGCTCTTCGAATCTGGACTAATGGGCCAATGTTCTACGAGTCATGCAATCGACAACAAGATTTACATCTGCTGAATACGAAACTAAGCCGATTAACTAGGAAATATACAAGGTCTGGCGTCTAGGAAGCTTATTCTGTTAGGCTTGTCAAATTTGATTTGTTCATATTGATGTTCGGAAGCCTCTCTTCGAGACGGACTTTACTTATGGGACTTCAGAATTCTTGAAATTATGAGACACTACCTAATTATTGACTTTTGTAGGGCAGGGATATTCAAAGGTTATTGCACTGATGTTCAATGGCCAAGTCCGAAGTTTTCAAATGGCCACTTAAAATTCTGCGTATGCCAGAAGCATGTATTGTCTGGCTTAAGGGGAAAGGATACACTTTCGGGGGAGGCAACTCCTTCAAAAGTATGTTTGTCTCCCATGTCGATGGGGGTCTACTCTATAGGAAAGAAATTGCTCATGAGGAATAGACCCCTTCTTCAGTGGAACAGGGATAAAAGAAAAGCGAACAGTAAGTCCCGAAAGTTGTCTCCCTTTGAAAAATGGTTGACAAATCTCCCTGCTGTTCCTATTCCCCTTTCGGTCCCCGCCTATCGGGGGTTTAAGAAATAGATGGGTTGCATGATGCTTCCACGCAGAGCTGAAATCCGCACACGAGTACTGGTAAACCGTTTAACGGATCTAAGCCTGCCGAGGTAAAGCGGTGCGAGTGGGACCGGCCATGCTTATAAACCGTATTTGTTTCATTGGGCAACATGGCTTGAGATGTCTTTTCATCTCATTGTCGTGTAAAAGTCCCACACAATTGGAAGCAACGTCTCCAAAATGACCTATACAGTGTTGACGGGGGACGTTAAACCTCAAATCTTCCCCTTAAGATAAATAGATTTCATTCCGACTTTTATTGCTGGGACTACTTCTACCATGTATACAAGTTATCATTTATTGGCAAGAATCAGACACATAATTCTTTCCCAAATGTAACTGCTTTCCTCGATTTATATTTTTCATTGAGTAGGAAAGGTTTCGCCAATATTCCTAAACAATCACACAGTTATCGTGGAAAATAAAATAGTATCAACACAGTATAGTCTTGAAATGAAAATGAGCATTAACGCTGGAAAAAGAGATTAGGGTAATGGTTACTGTCAGAGATTTGTTTGTTCGAATTGAGGTTTAACGTGCCCGTCAACACTATTTAGATCATTTTGAAAACGTTACTTTCAATTTTGTGGGACTGTTACCAGAGACTGAGGTGAAATGACATCTCAAGTCCTGCCGCTCAGTGAAACCCATTGGCCATTTTGTGGGAAAGTAACTGTCCTTTTGGCTTTCCGCTGTTGATGTTTCCGTTGGGGTCTGTTGTTTCATGTTTGTGTTTCTTACCCTTTGGTGTCTGTGATGGGAGCTGTGGGTTAAGTGTATCGATTCCTGTTCATTGCCCCCACTTCTTTTTTTATATGCATTGATGGTCCGACTCGCATCACTTTGCCTGGGCAGGCTTAGGCCGTCTAAGCGGTTTTCCAGTTCTCATATACGGTCGGTTTCAGCTCTTTGGGGAAGCATCTTGCAGCTCAATCTATTTCTCCAAGCCCCGATGCGCGGGTGCCAAACAGGGTTATATGCAAGAAAAGAAAACAAAAATAATTCTGACATATGTCAGATAAGGGTAGCGACAGAAAGTCTAACAGAACTTCTGCTACAAATGCAGTTTGTACTACAACTCTGCAAACTGTGAACAACTCAAGTAGAACACCCAGTGTCTCCTAATAAGAGCCCACCTTTGTGACTGTTCAAAAGTGGTCTTTAAGACCACTTTTGATCAGTCCCAAAGTTGGTCTTAATACAGGAATTTTACTGCATGTCAAGGGGCGAAAGCTAGAACAAGAGTACTACTTATGTCCCCAGACTCCCATTTTCTAAAGATAAAACATGATTAAAAAGTTACATTCGCGTAAAACAGACCAGTTTTCATATCTTCACAATTGTTTTTTTTTTCTGAGGAAATTTTGTAATGTTGTAAATTTCCCAAATTATACTCAAATAATCGGTTGTGGGTGCTCTCGTTAGAACCGCCTCAGGCGATTCTAACGAGTGCCCACAAGCCAAGTCTCGAAGCAAAAATAATAACTGAAAAAAACAATTTTGGTGAAAATTTTCGATATTTATGATACTTAATTTCTATTGCAAAAATAAATTGTGGGGGTGTCCATTAGACCCGCCTTACGACTAAGGATGGCCAGGCCAATCCCAGCCTCGGTGTAGCCTCCGTTCTGATCGGCACGGGCATCCTTCGGGTTGGCAACACCCATATCAAATCCATATTCATGAAACATGCGTGTAATCTCTTGCATCTGGCATGCACACCCCTTAAAGAAAATTATACGCGGGACATGTCATGAGGAAGTTTTGAATAAAGCACGTGTATTTATGTATGTTGTCTATGATATATATTCCCACTGCTGGGAATCGTTGTTATCATCACGAAAACAAGCCTATATAATTTTTACTCTCTTGAATCCCACCTTTATACCTTGAAAATGCTATTTTTTGAATCCACATATGGCAGGTCCCTGACTAAATGCAATCCCAAGTTTTCATACAGCTATGACTACAGTATCTGTGTCATTAGTTTTTATCGTTACATTACTCTGATTTGAAGCGGCTCTCCATTTGCACTTTGGATTTAATATCCCGTGAAAAGAGGTTTAGCATATGACGTCGCGTCTGAAAGTGTAATAACGCCATGTAATATTTTCGATAATCCACTGGTGGATTAAATATGCAAATTTGCTAGATACGTCCCGTAACGTTACATGTACGACGTCCTTAACGACGTCGCGTTTACTAACGGCGGAATATTGACATTTTTGTAAACAATCGTGAATAAAATGCGTTTTAAATGTCATATGATAAATAGAATCTTGCATTCGTGCTCATGTATTATTGAATTTATCAAACTCGTTGAGGAAAAGAGATAAAATGCTCGGCAAAGCCTCGCATTTTATCCCTTTTCATCAACTCGTTTAATAAATTCAATAATACATGAGCACTCATGTAAGATCCTCTATAATGGCTATGATAGCTGCTGTTATCCATGCAGTAGTGAAGAGTCTTTCTTTCTTAAACCGTAAGATTGCCGAGTAAAATTGCATCTGTAATAAGTGTCTGTTAAAGTCGTTTGCTGAATCTTCTTGCAAACTTTTTCATATTTTTGCGTAAAGGCATACGGTGTAGAATCAGATCAGACTGCTCCTCTGATCTGAATCCACACTGTTTGCAACAATTACTTTTAAAGCGGCGGACAGACGACAAAGCAGACGACAATTGCCATGGTTGGCATTTTATGGGTTAAAACAGCGGAGCCCGCCATTCCTTCCATGTATCTCCCAACGGTGTAATTCCTAATCGAGCGCATTAGCTAACGCAAAGGTGTGACATATTACATTCTCTCATATCGCCAAAACTGATGTTTTAACATTTTTTTTCTTATTTCTGTTCCAAACGCTGATTGCTTTTGTTTGTCTGTATTTGAGTTTAACGGCCCAGTCACAAACGCAGATTGCAATTGCTAATAAAATCCGCATTATTGAGGCGGTTCTAAAGAGTACCATAATCTATGTTTTGGGCAAAATAATAAAAATAATGTATATTTCTGTAAACCACACAATTTTCTGTATAAGATGTGGTTTATAGTGGTACGGGTACTCACGTTCTTCTGAATGTCTAAGATTTTGTCTATACACGTAATCTAGCAAAGCAATTGTACTGCGTGAGTTGTGTCATCGCCAGGCCAGTACCTTTATTGCGACTGAATAGCAACGTCATGTTGTATGATGCAAATGAGCTGTAGCAGTGCTGGTGACAGTGAATCTGCGACATAACTATCATAGAGTCTACCACCAAGTGTAACATGATGACGTATTATAAGTTTTTTCCGCAATATCTTTGAAGCATTATCAAATATTATGGTTTCACAATAATCTGTAGCTTGTGAAAGAAATGAGGCAACATTCATCACAAAGGCAATGAGAATGTGCCTTTTACTTTTATCATCACGATAACACGCCTATATAATTTTGACCCCCTCATTCCCAACTTTTATATAGTAAACTGTGGTTTAAGGGGGTACACATTATTTTTCTTATTTCTGCTCAAAACATAGATTGCGGGGACTCGATAGAACCGCCTCCTTGAGGCGGTTCTATCGAGTACCCACAATCTATGTTTTTGAGCAGACATTAGAAAAATATCACAATTTTTCATCTTAAAATTTCTAATTTTTGGCCAAACAATTGGCAATGTATTTGTATGACATTGTATTTGTTTTCGTAATGTGGCTTCGAGCTTAGGAATTTCTTCCAAAAATGTTCCTAAAGCCTTGTGGAATAAAATCTGATTAAGGCGCTTCTTGTATATAGTCGAACTTCAATGGCTCGAACACCTTTGGGACCTCGAAAATCTGGTCGAGACAGGGGTAGTTCGAGCCACCGAGGGTTACTGCCAGGAGGCATAAGAGATACTTCTAAACATCTTTTCGGTGTTCTATAATGAAAATGTATGATGTGTGTACTCATGAGAATCGCCTCATCGAGGCGATTCTAATGAGCACACACAGCATACATTTGCAAGATAAAAGACTAAAATCTCCATAATTACCCCCACTATTTCTTTTGAGCCAAGTTCTGCAACGGAAGGTTAGGTGGTTTTTCTCCGGGTACTCCGGTTTTCGCCCACCTCTGATTAACGATCGGCTCGATATGAGTGAAATAATCTTGAAAGGGCCGTAAAACCTAAACCAAAAAAAAAAAAAATCTTTTGAAGAGGATTTCGCTAGGGTCTCAAAACGTGTTCGACTCAGCCATGGTAAACGAGCCATCGGTGTTCGAGCCATCGAAGTTTTACTGCATTCTGGATTTGCAAGCTTGAATCCAACTGGACCTTAGGTGCTCGTTTTGGTTCCAACAATGTATTCAAGAAGCTATGAGAACAAAGGTGGGTAAATTTCATTTTCTCGTGAATGCGTCTGCCTAGATGAAGAGATAACGATATTTAACACATTGAGCCCCGATATGCCCATAAGGAGTTTTCAATCATTTGGAATTGGCAAATTCTTGTAAGTATCCATTAATTTTTGGTGATGCCTTCTTTTTTGTCTGCTGCTAAAGCTATATCTTTATCACATAAAGAAACATTGATGAAGTTGAACGCATTCTCGTCGTACTTTCGCCCGACCATCAACTGAAGCATCGCTAACACTTCACGCCCATTTCCTAATAGCAGTCGGCAACTCCCGCGATATCCAGCATGGTTGCTCCTTAAAGTTTTGTCAATTTCCACCACCGTCAGCATCCAGTATTACAGACAACTTGTTGATGGCTTGAAAAAAGGGGGATACTTGTCCCTAGCTTTCAGCAGCCACCATGATCTGTACTCAGTCTGTATTTTTTAAGATTTTAAGCCTTCGTCTTCCGTTACAACATTTGGTCATTAGATATTGATAAACTCCATCACGAAAACACTCCTATACAATTCTGAGCGCCTTGGACTCCTCTTTTATATAGTAAAAACTCTGAAACTTATTTTTCCTATTTTTGCTCTAGAGAGAAGAAAAATATCACAACATTTCTCTTCTTTTTCGGCGGGAAAATTTACAATGTATTTGTACAGGCGTGTTTTCATAATGCATACAAGACAGTGTATACGCTTACGGATTATCCTTTTCCCACCTTTGACTGCAGAATATGGATTCGAATGCGTTCAAATACATACTTGTATCCACTCTATATCGGTCCCCACCCATCGGGGCTTGAAGAAATAGATGGGCTGCATGATGCTTCCACGCAGCGCTGAAGTCGACCGTACATGAGTACTGGTAAACGGATAAGAGGATCTTTGGCAACCCAGGCAAAGTGATACGAGTCGGACCGTCCATGCATATAAATCATAGGCGACAGGGCTTGAGATGTCGTTTCATCTCATTGTCGGGTAAAAGTCCCACACAATAGGAAGCAACGTCTCCAAAATGGCATATATGGTGATGACAGAGACGTTAAACCTCAAGCCAAACAAACAAACAAACCCTACTCTATTTCTACTTAGTCTGATCGTTCATATATAGTCCCGTGCGATCTTATCGCGATCTGCATGGATAACTAGAGTCCGTTACCTACTCGTATGGCTCGGGTCTTTAGCGCTGGCACAACCTGTCCATTCAGATGCGACTATCCAACTATTTCAACATAGAATAGGATATGTGTTTGGGACTTGTGCAAGCTTTTTTGGCGCTATGAATTTCTAAGCTTTGTGTATTCTGGGATTCTTTTCAGCCGATACTGGACGCTCCAGCAGCGATGTCACCAGCGTGTCCTGATTGTGCGATCACTCTTGCATTATAGGATTACGTATTTCGTTAATCCATACCTACTTTACACGAGATTTGAGATGAGAATCGGCGAAAATCTTGGAAGATAGCTGCCACCCTAAAAACGGCAGCCAGCAGTTTCATATAGCAATATATATCCTTTATATGTGTTACGTTAATTAAAGTTACTTCACGGAAGTAAGTATAGTATAGTTCCATTTAAACCTCATCAAGATTGAATCACACTGAACTTTAAGCCACAGAATCATAGAAAATGGCAGCCATCTTGAATTTTGTTATGTGTTGTGTCTAAAGCACTGAAAATATTTGAAAAGCATTAATAGGTCTATTTGTCATAATCAGATTAACGTCTCTACAACTGCCCCAGTTCATTGGGGCTTGGAGAAATAGATTGGGCTGAATGATGCTTCCACGCAAGGGTCGAAACCGACCGCACATAAGTACTGGTAAATCGCGTAGAAGGTCTAAGCCTGCCCAGGCAAAGTGGTGCGAGTAGGACCGTCCATGCATATAAACCATATTTGTTTAATTGGGCGGCAAGGATTGAGATGGGTAAAAGGCCCACAAAATTCGAAGGAACGTCTCCAAAATGACCTAATTCGGAACCAATGGTTTTCGAGTCATTGAAGTGAAACTTTTTTGTCTAGTTTTATCTCTAAAACATAAACTGTGAGTGCATATTTGGACTGTAAGTATTTTTGTCGAGGCAACACTTGGGCGCTGATCAATATGTATAGCTATCAGGGCTATTTATTGTTGGTAGGAATGAAGAATTCGTATCTTTTAAGTTCTTTTGAAGCGATCGCTTGTTCACGCTTGATTATAGTAGGATCTTCGCTAACAATTTTGAGGTTTGTTTTGTTCTTTGCTAAGACCGGTTACTGCCCATGCGCCCAACGGGGCTTACAGGAACTTAAGTACACATGCACAGTCCTTGTAATTGCTTTGCTACCTTTTTTCCGCCTGCCGATTCTTCTTGATCATATGTCTCTTACATACCGAAAAAATCCTAAAAACGCGGACTCCTTGAGGACTTGCTGAAATTCTCCTTAAACTTAACAAGTTTGTTTCGCGATCCAGCAAGGAGTCCACAAAGTGGAGACGGAACGGCAAACGGTGTACACCCTGATGAACTGCTACTTGAGAAGCAGTCTGATCTGGATCTGCACTGTGTGATTAGGCAACCCCCGCCCATCGGGGCTTGAAGAAATTGATGGGCTGCATGATGCTTCCACGCAGCGCTGGAACCGACTGCACACGAGTACTGGTAAACCGCTTAGAGAGGATCTAAGGTTACCCCGGCAAAGCGGTGCGAGTAGGTCCGTCCATGCTTATCAACCCTATTGGTTTCATTGGGCGACAGGGCTTGATAAGTCATTTCATCTCAATGCTGGGTAAAAGTCCCACAACATTGGACGCAACGTCTCCAAAATGACCTATACAGTGTTGACGGGGACGTTAAATCTCAAATCAAACAAAACAAACTGTTTGATTAGGCCGGTCTGCCCCAATACTTAGGATCAGTGTAGCTGGACAGATTAAATCGGCATTTGCGTAAATCTAAGTGAAACAATCATGACTTTTTGCATGGACACCCTGTGTGAAAAGAAAATAAGTAAAATAAATGATGATCAGTTTTCAAGATAGCAGCCACTGTTATCTGTTTAACGGCACTTTGTAATGTTGAGGAAGAATTTATACGATTTTTTTTTTAAAAGATGCAAGTTGCTTGTAGAGAAGTTTTGCTCGATTTGAGGTTTAACGTCCACGTCAACACTAGTTAATGGCTCGTTCTCCATACGAGAGTCGATTTGGTACTAAGCTATTTAGGCAAATTGTGGGTATTCCCATGGGTACGGATTGCGCATCCCTTGTGGCTGAGCTGTTCTTGTTTTGTTATGAAAGAGGCTTCATAATGTCCCTTTCCGTTGAAAACCAATCTGAAATCGCTGAAGCCATTAAGCATGTTTTCTAGATATTTGGATGATTTATTAAATTCTGACAATTACTAAAATAATTTGGATGCTTTGATCAGTCAAATTTCCCCCTCCCCCTACCCCAACTTCAGTTAAATAAAGCAAGTTCTTCTGATACCGAGGCCCTGTTTTGGGATTTTCGTCTGTCTGTTGCGGGTGGCTTTGTTTCGTGCAGGATTTATGATATAAACGCGATGGTTTTGATTTTGGGATTGTGGTTTTTCCTTTCTTGGGTGATGGTGTTCCTCGTCTGGCGTCCTGTGGCGTTTGTGTTTCGCGGTTGGTTCGATTTGCCAGAGTGTCTGGTGGTGTGGTTTACTTCAGCATTCGTAATAAATTGTTTTCTGCTAAAGTTCTTTGTTGGAGTTGTCGGTGTCGTAGTCTGCGCAAAATCTTTTCGGAATTTTATAGACGTCATTCCGGTTTAATTTCAAAGTTCAATGTTGAACTTAAATCTTTTCTGCAACATGGTCTGACGGGGCCCGGATTTTGTGGTGGCTTGGTGTGTGGATTTAGGTGAGTGGGTTCTTGCGGTGGCTTCTGCGAAATCATTCTTCAATATAAAAAGATTTGGTGCAGCGTGGGTGTTGTGCGGCGGACTGCATGCGTGAGGGTTGACCAGGTCACGGTTGGCGGCTTTGGTTGTGCGCCGGTGGGTCGGGCCTCGGGTTCGGTGGCGGTTACAGCGTTGGAGCTTGCTGGGAGTTAGAAAGAATTTAATTTTATATAACGTTGGTTGGTGCCTGATGCTCTGTCTCTGGTTTGGGCCTTCGGAGTCTTACTGTTGGTTCTCTTTTGCTCCAGCATTTCAGTGGTGTCTTGCTGTCGAGTCCTCACCGTTGTTTCATCTCTGTGGTTGTTTGATTTTTGTGTTCTCGGAGATGTTGCTCTGATGAGTTAGGAGGCCTTCAAGCGGACTGAACAAATTATTTGTCTAAATCGCGACGGAATTAAGGACGAGGATTGCGGTCACGTAAAATCGATTTTAGCCTCCTACCCCGCAGTGGAATTCGTTTCACTGACGGTTCCAAGGTGGTTCTTCTGTCCTGATTTATTTTTGTTATGGTTTGTCTTTGAGTGTGTGTGTCGCTTGTGTTTTTTGTTTTGGAAATCAAGTTAGCCATTGTGTGGGAAAGTAACTGTCCTTTTGGCTTTCCGCTATTGATGTTTACATTAGGGTCTGGTTATTTCATGTTTGTGTTTTTTTCCTTTTGGTGTCTCTGAAGGGAGCTGTGGGTGAATTGCATCGATTTATGATCATTGCCTTAACGTCTTTTTCCAACACATTGTTTAGTCCCTAGGGAATTCTGTCCAAAGAAACCCTGGTACATGTAAGAAATGGTGAGGTCCAAATAAGGCAGGGTTTCTTAACTCTATCTTAAAAATGTGTGTTGTGTGCAAGCGGTAGAATTATCTCGATGAGGTTTTGTTTGAACTGAGGTTAAACGTCCCCGTCAACAATATTCAGGTAATTTTGGAGACGTTGCTTCCAATTCGAAGGGACTTTTACCCGACATTCAAATGAAATGCCATCTCAATCCCTGCCGCCCAATGAAACCATTGAGTTTGTATGCAAAGACGGTCCGAATCGCACGAATTTGCCTGGGCAGGCTTAGACCTTTTTAAGCGGTTTACTAGTACTCGCGTGCGGTCGGTTTCAGCTCTGCGTGGAAGCACCATGCAGCCCAATCTATTTCTCCAAGCCCTCATGGGCGGGGGCCAATCTCGATGAGGTAATTGTATATCGTATACACACAGTTCATCTTTAACTAATATATATAGATCTAAAATATATCTCTAAATCATACTTTTGGGATCTCAAATTCGCTTTCCTATAAATTCAGTCCTACAAAAAACAGGGGTCTACTTGAAAGAATTTGTTCATCAGAAGGAAATTCTTATTTAGGAGTAGACCCTTAAAAGGAGACTACAGTCGAACTTCAATGGCTCGAACACCTTTGGGACCATGAAAATCTGTTCGAGACAGGGGTAGTTCGAGCCACTGAGGGCTACTGCCAGGGGCCATAACGAGATACTTTTGGACATTTTTTCGGTGTTCTATAATGAAAATGTATGCTGTGTGTACTCATTAGAATCGCCTCATCGAGGCGATTCTAATGAGTACACACAGCATACATTTGCAAGATAAAAGACTAAGATCTCCTTAATTATCCCACATTATTTCTTATGTAGAGGATTTCGCTAGGGGCTCAAGAATGGGTTCGACACATCCATGGTAAACGAGCCATCGGTGTTCGAGCCATCGAAGTTCTACTGTATATAGTAAAAAAAAAAGTTCCCTAGTCTGCTCTGTATGCTGATAGCGCTATTTGCTGACTCAGCAGTAGACAGCTAAAGAAATGATTTGATCAAAATTCACAAAATGGTTTATTGCTACTAAATATTTTAGGAAACATTGAATTTTATGCACATATGAATATCCTATATAACCTTCATCGAGTCACGACAAGAAAAAATATGTTTCTGAACATGTCATCACGAAAACAGGTCTATATAATTTTGACCCCCTTGAACTCCACTTTTATATAGTAAAACTGTGGTTAACAGGGGTAAACCTTATTTCTCTTATTTCTGCTCTAAAATATGGATTGTGGCTACTCGTTAGAACCGCCTCGATGAGGCGGTTCTAACGTGTACCCACAATCTATATTTTGAGCAGAAATTAGAAAAATATCACAATTTTTCATCTCAAACTGATCGAGCTTTCGGTGGTTAAGTTTACAATACATTTGTATAGGCGTGATTTGATATTGTGCGCTGTCACACAGTTAGAAGAGTGCATTCTCTGGTTGCGTGAAGAAGCTTTGGTTGAAAGGAATCTATATGACGTTAAAGCGAAGGCTCCGATCTGATGCACAGGCTTGGCAGATTATGAACTGGGCGCACGTACCGTAGACTTTGTCTTCCGACAGGGCTCATTTTCATTAACATATGCAGTTACTTTTATAGCTTACAGTGGGCTTAGAATTTCTGTATGTAGTAAACCGGGATAGTTAGCATTTGGGTTTGGTTTTACGGCCCTTTTATGATAATTTAACTTATATCGAGCAGAACGTTAATCAGAAGTTTGCGAAAACCAAAGTATCCGGAGCGGAGAAAAACTCGGCGTCTCAGATGTGATCCGTGTCAGACTCGAACGACAGCGGATTAAGAATCAGCGCCTTGGGGGCCCGTGTATTATAATAATCTTATATGAGTGTGAGGGCTTGATGGAAAAATCCGTCCCGCTGGTCACTGTCCGGCATCACGAGGCTTGCCGGGTGATGCCGGACAATGATTCCGAGGGACGGATTTTTCTATCCACCCCTCTCACCCATATAGGTTTCCTTTTCTTGAATACCTTCCATTTCTTAGCGCGAATTTTTAATCACTTCGGATACCAACGTCCGTCATATTGTGATGAAATTACAGGAATGTTTAGTGACGTCACGTAACGTGCTTTGACGTCAACCTTAACAACGGTGCATTTGAGGTCGTATACAGCCAGTGCAATTATCAAATACGCCAGAATATTTGATTTTGTAAGAACACCGGGGTTAGAACAGAATTTCTATCCCAAGCAAAAACTATGGATTTCCTTATCTGGTGTGCAAGAATATATTTTATGACAACACAGCCACACCTTTCTTTAAATCAGAACTGGCATTGTCTGATAATAATCGTGATATTTGACTTATAGATTTGACTCATAGATTGTTGGCTCTCGTTAGGATCGCCACGGTTCTAACGAGAACCCACAACACATGGTTTGAGAAAGAATAAAGAACCTAATGAGCATCATTGTAGATCCGATATTTCTCTAGTATTAGGGGTGTTCCTTACACGGGCATATTAGCATGATAGTGGACCGAGAGGTCAAGGCCAGCGCAAGGGCTTAACTTAGTAACCTTCCAGCTTGGATTGTGGCCACGTAAAATCGATTTAAGCCCCCCAGTGGAAATCTTCCACTGACCGTTCCAAGGCGGCTCTTCCGTGGCGATTTATTTAATATAATATGTTGTTGTTTGTTACTTACTGTGTGTATCACTTGTGTCTTTTAATTTTGGATGGCCATATGGCCATTTTGTGGGAAAGTAACTGTCCATATGGCCTTCCTTTGTTTAGGTTTCCATTATGGTCTGGTCGCTTAATGTTTGTATTTCTTTCCCTTTGGTGTCTTTTATGGATGGAGTAAGTTAATTGTATCAATTCCTGATCTTTGTTTTACTTCTACTTTAAACAGAAGCAGGCAGGAAGATACCTTAAAATCTGCTACGAACAGCGAATGCTCTGGTGAGACTGCGCACATGTGCAGTCTCGCCTGAGCATTTGCTGCTCGATATGCGCAGTCTCACCTCAGCTATTGCTGGTCCCCAGATTATGCAATAAGTACCTTTTTCTCAAAATATGGCTCAAATATAGAATTGCAAAAAGTTAATAAATTAAAGTGTTTTATACTTACTCGAAAACCAATTCTTCTGTTTGCCATATTCCACAGCTAAAAGAATTTACAACAACTCCAACATTGGTATTTCAATTTCCTAAGAATCTCCAATAATGTTGTTTTAAAACGAAATGAGAAACACTTTCAGGGGATGCAACTCGTGCACAAATATTGCTTTCCCTTGTCGGTAGGGGTCGTCTACACTTGGAGAAAAAGCTTGTCTTTTTTGGGGACATCACAAAAAAAACACGCCTATGCAAATACATTTTAAACTTTACCACCGAAAAAAACTAAAATCTTAAGATGAAAAATTGTGATATTTTTCTTATTTCTGCTCAAAATCTATATTTTTCTTATTTCTGCTCAAAGTCTATATTTTGGAGCAGAAATAAGAAAAATAAGGTTTACTCCTGTAAACCCCAGTTTTACTATATAAAAATGGGGTTCAAAGGGGTCAAAATTATATAGGCGTGTTTTTGTGATGAGAATTCTTTTACGAAAGAATAGTCTTTTCTCTGAATGTAAACTCTTTTTTACAAGGGAGGTCTTTAAACATGAAGTCAAGAAAGTTGTCTCCCTTGCAAAAATATAATAAAAAACATAAATATTTCCACTGGTTCTGTTTTTACCGTAACGTAAAATTCCTAAAAATTCGAGACTTTCAGGACTTGCTGTAATTCTCCTAAAATTTTAACAAGTTTGTTTCGCGATCCAGCAAGGAATCCATAACGGAATGGCAAAAGGTGTAGACCCAGATCAGACTGCTTCTTCAGGAGCAGTCTGATCTGGGTATACACTGTATTCTTAGGCCTATCTGTCCCAATACTTAGGATAAATTTCGGTATTTTTCTGTCACCATAAGTCTCTGTGCAGTCAGAGCAGCGAACAACAATTGGATCTAGCAAGCAACGAGATCATAAAGTAGTAATTCATGCGGTATTGATGAAAACTACCCTGTGGATGGCTGCGCTGACTTTAAATAGAATCTTCCTTTCAGCAGTTTTGGACAGGTTCATTTCCAATTGTAGGAGTGTTTGGTGGTTTGTTTTATTTGTTTGACGTTTAACGAAAATTCTGAAATTTTAGCAAACGGTGTAGACCCAGATCAGACGCTGCGTTTTACGACATACGATTTGGGTTTACACTGTTTACCAGTGTCTCCATTTTTTGAAAGCTATGCAGATATGGGTATATTGAACGTACTCTTGAGTAGCGCCACCGGCATCAATGGTATGTCTTGAATTACAGTTTTCCAGCAGTTCCTACACTGTCCGTTCATTACGCCTGAATAGAAGCCTCCATGGTGTAGTGGTTACGCTACTCGCCTTGTAAACCAGGGGTCGCAGGATCAATCCCGGACTTCTCCAGACTTTCAGATGAGTCTTTAAAGCGAGGTCACGTCTCCGTATGTCCTTAGCTGTTGATATGACGTAAAACTCAAACACTCACTCGCTCATAACGCCTGACACAACGTTGAAAATGCACGGCTCGGCAATGTTGGGCAATAAGGCCAAGTTTGGCAGTTATTGGTTAATTCTATATGCTTTAGAAAACCTGTTTTTCATTGGTTTCCGGCCGTGCATGGCGAAAAAATCCGGTGTTTTGTATTAACAGTGTTTAACCCTTTGTATGCGGGAAATCCCTAAAGGAGTACCTTGACAAACAGTGTAGGCACAGATCGGACGCCGCAGAACGCGGCGTCTGATCAGGGTTTGCATTATTTGCTAACAGAATTTTCTGTCGAACATAGAATAAAAACGAAAAAATAGGCCAGACACCCCTTATATTACAAATGGACTTGTCCAACATATAGCAATGGAAAAGTCCACTAGCATACACTGGGTTAAATAATAAATCATATGGAGATTAACACAAGAATCTCATTCTCACCATTGTGGCGTTTAGCAGGTGATGAGGAGGTCGCAAGTTCGATTCCCGTTCGAGGAAATATTCTTTGGTGTATTTACTGCATGTGTGTATTTTGTTTCCTTTTTTATAAGTCTTACCCAAACCACACATTAGAACAACTAACCCGTGTGACGTATCGTTCTTTTATAACTCGAAACATGAATCTTTTCTGGTGAAAATATTATATATTTTTCTTGTTTCTAGAGAATATTTTTTTTTTCAGAATAAGTTCGAATTTGATTTCAGTGAATGATCACCACGAGTGAAATAAAATTTGATATTACACTGAAAAAAATCCAATTTTCATTTTCTTAAAGGCTTTCAAACGGCAATATTAAGCTTCACTAATCGCGTCGCTAGCCCACGGTGAAAACTAGCTTTGTTCCTGGTTGTTTCGCGTCAATTTAGTGGTGTCAGTCGAGATTATTGGGTATAATGATTGGGCGCAGACTGAAAGTTTGCACCTGAGAAATAGCCTGTGATGACATGGTAGTTCTGGTGAGTACAACATACTACGTGGAAATAAGTTATATTAGGTTGAGTTGATAGATAACGTATAAGCCTTCCCAGGAAAAGTGTCGATAGGTAAACTGACTGACTCATAAATGATCTAAATAGTGTTGAATTGGACGTTAAACTCAAAAACCAATTAATCTAACAAACAAACAAAATTTAATAAAATGCGGTGATTTTCTATCTCCCACCGTTCTTATATTTCGTTTCGGTAAGGATTGATGGGACGGGAATATTCGGTTATTATATATAGACTATACAGGCTATGCTATAAAATGACAAGTATTTTCTATTTTGAGTGATTTTGACCGTTCAATGCATATAAGCCGCTTTGATACCATTGGTCGACAGGCCGGATAAAAGTTCCAGAAAATTTGGAAGCAGCGCCTCCAATATGACCTTACGAGCGTATTAGTCGTGGGGACGATAAACCTCAATTCAAACTCTGGGGTGTGTGGGGGATGGGGGTGAGGGCTGTGGGGGATGGGGGGTGAGGGCTCATCAGAGCCCGCTGATTATGGTAGTTCTAGGGAGTACCCACAGACTACGTGGGAATATGTTATTTTGGGTTGGGTTAGTAGTTTACGTAAGCCTGCCCGGGAAAAGTGTGGATAGGTAAACTGACTGGCTCATATATGATTTAAATAGTGTTGAATGGGACGTTTTACCAAATACAATACAATGCCGTAATTCTCTTCCTCCTCCCGTTCTTATATGTGAAGATGGATGGGACGGGAATATTCGGTTATTATATGTAGACTACATGCCATGCTATAAAATGTTGTGCTATCATTTTATTTTATGTATGCGTTTTTATTGTTCATCTGTCAGTATTTATTGTTATCATTCTGTTATGACATGTATAACTTCTTCATATTTCGGAATTCAGATCTCTCTCTCTCTCTCTCTCTCTCTCTCTCTCTCTCTCTCTCTCTCTCTCTCTCTCTCTCTCTCTCTCTCTCTCTCTCTATCTATCTATCTATCTATTACATGCCAATGCTTGGACGAGTCTGTGTGAAGCTTTCCTAAAGACCCTTTAAAGAAAGGTATTTGGTATTGTATATTATTCTAATATTGAAGCACCTCTCCCAAACCATAAAATAAATATTTTATTGTTATTAATGTATGTATAGTTCGCCAACAAATAGCTGGCAATGACGTAGCTGACGATTTTAGCTATTTTACCGTTAGCCACATAACCTTTCCATTGTTCAGACAAAAACAAGTCGTGACGTCACTGTCAACTATTCCTCCACGGACAGTGTGTGTATTCGCTATTTGCTGCTTGCTATCCTGTATATGAATGTAGCAGGTCGACCGTGTGGCTCGGTAGCTCAGTCGATAGAGTGTTGGCACGGTATGCGAAAGGCCCTGGATTCGAGTCCCGGTCGAGTCATGTTCTTTTTCCAACCCTGTGACATTTGGTGGCCAGTGTGCGGGCAGCACCGCGTCTGAGGGCATGAAAGAGTATGAAAATTAGTCTCGCAGCCGGACTGGATAGGAATTAGAGATTCGGAACGAATAATTGGGAGAGATTCGGAACGAATCTCATTAGGCAGGGGGAAAATGTAGCAAGTCGACCGTGTGGCTCGGTAGCTCAGTCGGTAGAGTGTTCGCACGGTATGCCAAAGGCCCTGGGTTCGAGTCCCGGTCGAGTCATGTTCTTTTTCCAACCTGTGACATTTGATGTCAGTATATACTTACCTCATCCATAACCGGAGATCAGAAAGTTGAACTGCAGAAATTTCTTACGTGTTGGAAGGATTTTTTTCTACAGGTATTACTGATCTAGGAAATAGTGATATTGTAAAACATAAAATTGATTTGCACAATGATACTCCATTCAAAGAACCTCACAGGCGAATACCACCAGCGTTATTTGAAGAAGTGAGAGAACATCTGAAGGAGATGCTGCAGGCAGGAGCAATAAGACCTGGTACAAGTCCATTCTCATCCAGTGTGGTGGTCGTAAGAAAAAAAGATGGATCACTTCGTTTCGGCGTGGATTTCAGAAAATTAAATAATAATACAGTAAAAGATGCCTATGCTATTCCTAGGGTTGAAGATACTCTCCATCTGCTATCAGGATCAAGATATTTCACAAAATTAGACCTTCGAAGCGGTTATTGGCAACTGGAACTTAGAGAACAAGATAAACCCAAAACGGCATTCCAAGTTGGGACCCTGGGCTTCTTTGACTTCAACCGTGTGCCTTTCGGCTTTTGCAATGCCCCTTTCAGAGATTAATGGAGCGCTGCATGGGGGATTTGAACTTGGGAGAATGTCTGACCTATCTAGATGATATTATTATATTTTCATCGACATTTGAAGAGCATCTAGAACGTCTTGAGGCAGTCTTTCTGAGACTCAAGGAACATAACCTCAAGTTAAAGGCCGAAAAATGTGAATTTATGAAGTCCAGGGTCACGTACTTGGGTCACGTTGTATCTGAATATGGCATAGAAACGGACCAAGATAAGACATAAGCAATTCAGACATGGCCAACACCGAAGACCGTCAAAGATGTTCGATCCTTCTGAGGATTTACTGGATATTATCTGATATTTATCCAGAACTATGCGACAAAAGCTAGGCCTTTAAATGACTTACTGGTTGGCCATTGCACTAGTAACACGGCTAAAAAGTCGAAGTCTTAGAGAAAGAAAATCCCTTTCACGTGGACAGAGAAACAACAAGAGGCTTTCGACACTCTCAGGAACAAATTAATGAATCCACCAGTCCTTGCTTATGCAGACTATCGCTTCTCATTTACGCTGCACACAGGTGCTTCCAACACTGGACTTGGTGCTGTACTATATAAGCAACAGGATGGATGTGATAGGGTTGTGGCATATGCGAGTCGCAGTCTGAAGCCGTAGAGATTAATTATCAGGCACATAAATTAGAGTTTTTGGCTCTTAAATGGGCCATTACAGATAAGTTCCATGACTATCTGTATGGCGCCACCTTTGAAGTTGTAACGGATAACAACCCGCTGACGTATGTGTTCACAACAGCAAAATTAAATGCAACAGGGCAGCGGTGGTTAGCAGAATTGTCAAACTATAACTGCTCAATTCGATACAGAAGTGGAAAGCAGAATGCAGACGCTGATGGGCTATCAAGAAGGAAACAGGAGACAACCATGTTTCCAGATGTTCTGAAGGCCATATGTCATGCTGTAAATGTAAATCAAGAGCCATTCTCAGATATGTTAACAGAACCTGGTGGAATATTTCCGGGTATGAGCAAGGATCAAGATGTACCGACGGAAATATTACAAGCAACAGCTTTGACAACGCAAGACTGGCATAAGGCACAGTCCATGGACGAAAGCATACAAATCTTGATCGACAGCTTGATCGAAGGGCATCCACCGTCTGCAAGGCAAATAGATAACAAACACATAGATAAGAGATATCTCCAATTCTGGGGCCAATACCGATTAAGAGACGGTATACTGTACAGGAGAACGACAGTAAGAGCGGACGCAATAGAACAACTAGTTTTGCCAAAGTCTTTGACTGATACAGTTTTCAGAGCGAACCATGACAACCTGGGTCACCAAGGCCGTGACCGTACAACCTCACTGATTCGGCGCCGGTTTTTCTGGCCAGGGATGGTTCAGGACATTAAGAACAGAGTACAGATGTGCGAAAGATGCATCAGAAGGAAAACAGCACCTTCAAAGGCAGCAGAACTTGTGAACATTACTTCCTCTGCACCCATGGAGTTAGTTTGCATTGACTTCCCGAGTCTCGAAAGATCAAAAGGCGGGCATGGACATATTCTTGTGTTCACTGATCATTTCAGTCGATATGCGCAATCATCAACAACAGCGAAAGTGCTATATGAAAAATTCTTTCTCCATTAAGGATTTCCGGCAACACTTCACAGTGACAAAGGGGCAAAGTTTGAGTCCAGAGTAATTAAAAAGTTATGCGAAATTGCAAGTGTAAAGAAGTCACGAACAACACCCTACCACCCAATGGGAAACGGAATGGTGGAAAGGTATAATTAAACGCTACTGAACATGATTGGCACGCTCACTGATGACAAAAAGAGTGATTGGAAATTTTACGTTCCAAGTCTGGTTCATGCATATAACGCCGCTGAACATGAAAGCACAGGATATGCTCCGTTCTTCTTAATGTTCGGGCGTCATCCAAGGCTCGCCATAGATGCATTCCTTGGACTGCAAAATGATGCGGCTATTAACAGTGGTCATCAAGACTATGTAGGCAGATTAAGACAGCGTTTAGAGTATACCTACAACATGGCATCAAAGGAGGCTAATAAGGCTGGACAGAAGAATAAGAAGTACTACCACCGAAATGTCAAATATCTGCGCTTGGAGCCTGGTGATCGAGTACTCGTCCGAAATGTAGGTTTGAAAGGAAAACAGAAGCTAGCGGACATCTGGGACAAACAACCTTATGTCGTTAAAAGCCAGCCTATATTAGACGTTCCCGTGTATAAAGTACAACAGGAAAACAACAGGAACAAGACTAAGTTGCTTCACTGAAACATGTTACTTCCTTTCAGTGGGCTACCTCTTCCACAAGATCCCAAACAGATGACGCAAAGAAGAAATCTCAAGAGACAGTTAATTTACACATAGCAGAAGCAGAAGATGACTACCAGGCGGGTATATCTAGTAGTTCAAGGGAACACACGCTTGTCCGTATGGAAAAACCTGTGCCCCGATACATAATTCCAAAGAGAAGGGCACAGAGGTCAAATAAGCGACCAAACAGTAGTTGTGATTTGTTTTCGCAGGAACTGAAAGACACGGAAGAAATTTCGCCTAGATATGTTATACCACAGAGAAGAAACGACTGTACCGATAGTGAACAAGAAAGTAGTTCTACACCATCTTTGACAAATAACTCAACAGATCATTCAAGTCCTGTCCCTGAAGAAAGAATAGGACCAAGGAGAAGACAACGACCACAGTGGATGAGATCAAATGAATGGCAAATGTAACATTAGATATGAACTGTTCAAGTAGACTAGAATCTAATTCAGATTGACAGTACAGAGAAAATATATTCAAGATGGTAAGGTCGGTTAAACTTTCTTATTCAACCATCCTTTTATCATTATTTCACCTGTCATCATTGTTTTAGCTGTATAGTATTATGCTATATGTCCGGCCATTGTCCCAATATGACCTGACTTGTCATATTCAATATTCGTTATTTACCTATAGTCATCATAATCATAGATTTTCATTTCATTCATGATTTTATCAACCTTAACAGTTACTGTAATTTTGTAAATGTCGGAACGCCATTTCCCAGTGTGGAGAAGTATGTCATAGATCAGGTAAGGTGGTTGGGTTCAGTTCGGTCCGTGTCCTTTGATGTCAGAATATACTTACCTCAGAACTCATAGGTCAGGTAAGAGTCATTTCATTTCAGTCAGTACCCATTGACATCGGTATATACTTACCCAAGCTATCAAGATGTCATGTTTATATACTTACCGTGTCTTTTCATATCTCTTCACGCGTCTGATAGATCTCAGGTGAGCCGTTTAGGCTCTTTTGGGAAACATGTCTGAATCGTGTACTTTTAAAGGTGGTCCTGATCTCTACTAACACTGCATGTCCCGTTTTTTTTTACTTATATGCATGTTTTAGTGCATGGTTCAATGCACTTGACACTTGACCATTCAGTAGTGAAGTCAATACTTTACTTGTTTAGAACTATTATTGATAGAAAATATTTGTATATTTTCAGGTATGTTGTTTTGTATATTTTTATAATTGTGAAAGTTTACTAAAGAGATGGGTCTCTGAGGCCTATTGGGTAAGAGCGATGTCTCTTAGTCATTAGGTCTCTCATCGCCGTGGATAACTAGCCCCGCTCGATTGGCATGTTTGGCGCCGGGTTCTACAAGGTAGAGTCGATTGTGTTTTCTCTGTCTGTATTTGCTGTCGCCTGCCTCTGATCAGAGATCAGCTCGATATGAGTGAAATGATCTTAAAAGGTCGTAGAACCGAATCAAATCAATACTTAAACAAACATGCATATATTGCTCACTGAGCTATAAAGCAAAGGGTTAAATTTGCTATGTTCATGTCCAGGAAAAATAACCCATATTGTGTTTGTTGTAAATTGATAGAATATGTTTAGAAATGTGCTGAGTTTGTCATTGCGGCATGTTTATGTTATTTACTGATATGCTACATGTTCTAAGGCACTTGACACTCGACCATTTAGTTGTGAAGTTCAATACTTTACTTGTTTAGAACTATTATTGATAGAAAATATTTTGTATATTTTCAGAAATGTATCAACAGATCCCTTGTCATCTAAACCATCATCATCATCATTGATTAAACATCATTAAACAGCCTGGCTGTCTTGTGTTAACTGTCCAATGTTGAATCCTTCGGTGACATGAAAGTTATTGTATATGTACATATATATGCTGATGGGCCGTAATGGCATTTTGCATTAATAAAGTATCGTATCGTATCATTATTATGAATGGTTACTGAAATAAGCGAGAGAGTAGTTTCCCAAAGAAGTTGCGTACGGATCTAATGTCGCGGGACAAAATGCGTGGCGGCACTGTCGAAAATAACGTCATTAACGTCTTCGAGACGTTTGAACGTACTAAGCATCACTTCTAACACAGTTCATTAAATGTTCAGCTTAGTATGGAAAAACTGATCATAGAATTAGGTTTGAAGAAAAAAGTAGTCCCAAACAGTGAAAATAAAATGTTTGTCGTTTTCGATTTCACTGAGAAATCTCTTTATTTTATATAAAATCAGATCGATGCATATCTGAAACAAATAAAATGATATTCTCACACCTTGAAAATATATATGCTATTTTTCACAGTGTGAATTTTATTTTCACAGAAGCAGCCAGAACTACTTTTTGGTTTGTTTTCCGTGTAGAATGAAACTGCGAAGCTGTTGGATTACAGTAAATCGCCAAAGTCACGTATCCAATAAAAAAGAAAATTTACTTCTTTTTTTATAAATACCGAAAATATTTTATCTCGTGTGTTGAAAACATCAGAATTTTCACTTGTGTTTCGCACTCATGAAAACTCTGAAGTTTTCAACACACTAGATGGAATAGTTTAGGTATTCATTTCAAAAAAGTAAAAATTCTCTATATATTTCATTGAAAACCATGTAAGAAAGCCTTATCCGCGGTTCTCGGTTCTAACGAATACCTGCAATCTATGTTTTTTGAGCAGAAATAAAGAAAATAATTTATAGCGAGGATCTTACACTCGTGTTTATTCCATTCGAAATTTATGAAACGAATCTTCGGCGAGTTTCATAAATTTCGTATGAAATACCCCGAGTTTAAGATTTTGGTTTATCATATTCCGATGTTAAATATAATTTTTCTGAATTTTATTTTTCTGCGGTTCATGGAAGCATGAACGCAGTGGGTCGCGTGCAAAATAAATGAACCCCGAAGGGGTCTTCGGGGTTCATGTAAACCTTGCTAGCGACCTACTATCGTTCATACTTTCATGAAAAGCAGAAAAATTAAGTTTATTTTTATATTTGCATTATTTGCCCCTCATCACTGGGCGAAAGAAATGCTTGTAGGGCAAATTTTTACAGCTGAAAAACATTCTACAAAGAGCGGAGCAGCGTTGACGTCATCAACGCCCGTAGAGAACAATGGTTTAGAATGACGTCACTTAATGTCACTGAAAATCATGTGATTCGGTGCGTTCATGGAAGTATGAACGCAATTGTTTTCTATAGGTTTACATTAGACTTTACACTGGAAATGTAAATATATGCCAGTAACCTAAACATGTGTCCATGCATGACATTATCCACAAAATAACGCGACGTTATATGATAAATCCTCGTAAGCCCCATCTTTCTAAAACAAAGGGAAAATATGTCTATGCAAATACATTGTAAATTTTACCAACAAAAATTAAAACTTTTAAGAAGAAAAAATGTGACATTTTTCGTATTTCTGCTCAGAATATAGATTGTGGGTACACGTTAGAACCGCCTCATCGATCCGGTTCTAACGAGTACCCACAGCCTATACTTTAGAGCAGAAATAAGAAAAATAAGGCTTACCCATGTAAAGCCTAGTCTTACTATCTAAAAGTGGGGTTCAAGGGGGTCAGAATTATATAGGCTTGTTTTCGTGATGACTTCGACTGAGCCGAATGCTCACAATGTGAGCTTATAGTATACCAATGATCCTTCGTCGTCCGCCGTCCGTCCACACATTCAAACATCTCCTTGGAAACCTCTTGACAAATTGAAGTTATATTGATAACCAGGATTGACCTTTAGCTATTTAAAGCAAGATCAAATTTGGTCCGTGAGGCATTTGGATAGGAAACAGGAATAACAGTTCTTTTATCGAAAACAATTGCAGTTTGTGAAAAGGAAGTAAGTCTCTATCAATGTAAAAGGTCAAGGTCATTCAATCGCTTTGGCTTAAGGTCACACGGACTGAATGACCATCAGAATTTCGAACATCTCAGAAACCACTGGGCCAAGTGAGGTAATATTTTATATAAAATATCAATGTATCCCATGAGCTTAAATTTATCTCATTTGTTCTGGTCGAATGGCCAAGATGGCGCCATGCCAACATAAGGTAAAAACCATTTAAAAATCACTTTCTACCGAACCATAAGTCGGATGATCTTGAAACTCGACAGACAGCAAAAAGGACAAAAGCCCTACATAATTTATATAAATGATGATCTTGACCTATTTTATGGCGAGGTCAAATGTGTTCCCTTTGGCTTATGAGCGAGAAAAAGGTGAGACAGTGGATTTATCCCAAATAATTGTAGCTTATAAAATGAAGATAGCTCTTATATGAATGGCAAATGTCAAGGTCACGTTTGATTTTTTGCCCAAGGTCACTGGGAGTGAATGTCTCTCAACATTTAAATTACTTTATCTTTTATAAAAGCTTTCAAGGGAGTAGGGAACAAATATTTTGTTTGAATGGTCCAGTTCACATGACCAAGATGGCTGCAATTCATGTATGGTATAAACCTGAAGAGATGTTTTTTTTTTTTCTCTAGTACCACTTGGCTAATGGTATCAGTGATCAGGTGAGCGATCTCGTTGCCCTTAGGTTACTTATATATAGAGGATCTTACACTCGTGGTCATTTCATATGTTATTTATGAAACGAGCCTTCGGCGAGTTTCATAAATATCATATGAAATGACCACGAGTGTAAGATTCTCTTTATCATATGACTACTTTAAATTGAATTTTATCGCCTTTTAATTTGACGATTTTTTCTACGAAAAATGCATTGTTGACATGGACGTCGTCATTACGTTACTTAATCCCGCCAAAGTGTTATTACACGTGTGGTCATACGATTTTTATAACACGACGTTATCCACTACTTATCAACGACGTCATATGATAAATATATTTTGTGTGTGTGTGTGTGTGTGTGTGTGTGTGTGTGTGTGTGTGTTCCTGTGTGTGTTCCTGTGTGCGTTTTACGTCCCACCAAAACCTAAGGTAATACAGAGACGGGACCTTGGTTTAAAGACCAATCCGGAAGTCTGGAGAAGCCCGGAACCTAATCCACACCTGGTTTGTCAGGCGAGTGTCATAACCACTACACCACGGTAGCTGCTAAATTAAATTTGCAGCTGAAGCACGAAAAATATCACAAACTTTCACATTAAAGCTCCTGGCTCTTGAGCAATGAAAAACGCGCGCTTTATATTTAGCTACGTATACTACTTGGGTGTGTTAGGCGTATGGTGTAAGACAATCTTTCAAGTAAACAAATCGATGTAAAGAGCACCCTATATACCTCAACTTTATATAGCAAACAATGGGATATACAAGGGTATACAATGTTTTCTTGCACACCAGACAAGGAAATCCGTGATTTTACCCTGGGATAGAAACTTATGTTCCGACCCTGGTGTTCCGACCCCAAATCGAATATAATCGCGTGTTTGATAAATGCTCTGGTTGATTACAACCTCATGTGCGGCGACGTCATGCGTGACGTCACTAAACATTCCTGTTGTGTCATCACAAAATGGCGGACGTCGGTAACCGAAGTGACAGCAGCATTAAAAATTCGCAATAGAAATGGAAGGCATGCAAGAAAAAGAATCCAATATGGGTGTGAGGTGTGGATAGAAAAATCCGTCCCGAGGGATCACTGTCCGGCATCATTCGGCAAGCCTCGTGATGCCGGACAGTGTCCCTCGGGACGGATTTTTCAATCCACCCCACACACCCATATAAGATTCTTATATTCCAGATGGCTTCTAAACAGATGCCATTTGTTAGAATCGCTTCATTAAAGCAGTTTAAATGTGTGTAAACACTCTAGAGAAGGACATTCTTCTCAAAGCGTCAGGACTCATCACGAAAACACGCCTATATGATTTTGATCCCCTCGAACCCCACTTTTATATAGTAAAACTGGGGTTTACAGGGGTAAACCTTATTTTTCTTATTTCTGCGCTAATATATAGATTGTGGGTACGCGTTAGAACCGCCTCAACGAGGCGGTTCTAACGAGTACCCACAATCTATATTTTCAGCAGAAATAAGAAAAATATCACAATTTTTCATCAGAAAATTCTCATTTTTTCGGCGATAAATGTGTCAATGTATTTGTATAGGCGTGTTTTCGTAATGGGCATTGTATGTGATCATGATGTAATCCGGAGAATGTTTGCGAAATTATTGATTCTAGTGAATGCTTGAGTATCTCTTGATCAAAATATCATCACTAATGCTGCCAGGACGTTTATGAGAATTCATAAAATCTGCAATTTCTCTTTAGCGCAAATCGTCGAAAATGGTTTGCAGTAAATTTCAATTATATGCCGTGCCCAAACGATCAATCTTTGAGGAATTCGTCGGATTTGAAGAATGACTATGGGAACAGATTAATGGACATGTTTCATCTTCAATTGTCATCACAAGTCCATGAATTGAACACCCAAGTAAACCCCACTTCATATGGTGAAAGGTGATGTTTACATGGGTATGCACTATTTTCCTTATTTTGCCTCCAAAACACTGGTTGTGGCCGCCAGAATGAGGGCTCTAGCGAGCACCCAGAATCTATGTTTAAAGCAAAAATAAGAAAGATGTCACAATTTTTACCTAATACACTAAAATTTCTATATCAAGACCATCTTTGGGACTGTTCAAAAGTGGTCGTTAAGATCACTTTTGAACAGCCCCTAAGGTGCTCTCTTATTAAGAGAAACTGAGTGTAGAAAACACAAAGAAAGACAGAATAATTTAAACCCTCACAATAAGCTTTTAAAAACAGATTTAGTCTTGATTTTAGGCGGTCGTTTACTGTATATGTCATTTCTGCCACTATCATTACGAAAGCACACTAATACATTGTGAACTTTTCCGCTGAAAAAAGGACAATTTTAAGCTGAAAAATTGTGATAGTTTCTTAATTCTTCTCAAAATATTGATTGCGGGTACTCGTTAGAACCGCCTCATCGAGGCGGTTGTAACGAGTACTCACAATCTATATTTTAGAGCAGAAATAAGAAAAATGAGATTTAGCCCTATAAACCCTAGTTTTACAATATAAAAGTGGGGTTCAAGGGGGTCAAAATTATATAGGCGTGTTTTTGTGATGGTTGCCTACCATACTTTCATAAGGACAGGATTTTCTTATAAATATTGAATGTATATGTTTTGTAAGCGTTGAATACAGTTATAAAGGGTACATTTAAAAACGAAAAAACAAAAACAAAAAAAAAAAAAAAAAAAAGAATCTAAAAACACACGAGTTGAGGAAAATGCATATAATGCGAGGCTTTGTCGAGCATTTTATCCCTTTTCCTCAACGAGTTTGATAAATTTAATAATAAATGAGCACTGATGCAATATAACAATTTAAAAACAATTTTTTAATAAAATTTAATTGTCAAGGTTCCGCCATTAGTAAACGCGACGTCGTACACGAAACGTTAAGTGGCGTATCTAACTAATTTGCCTATTTAATCAATTAGTGGATTACCGAGTTCAACACATGTTTTTTACATCTAAAATAGCATATGTACTAAATATTCGACAGAACTGAATTTGACAGTGCCATGGATCTTTTGGACGCGGCCTGAGATGACTAAACTCGGGCAGTCAATAACAGGTCGAATTATTCAACACTTAACAGCTTTATAAATGGAGTCTCGAATTTACACGCTTAATTTCCCATCTGCATAAAAGATTTTTTTTCTTTGCACCAGTAGCAACAGCAAAAATACATTATTGTGCGACCATTTCAGAATTAATAGCTGGTATAGAGACACAATTCCAGACCACTTAATCCATTTATGCATAGAGTCCCATTTACGAACAGTGTCGTCCATGATCAGACGCCGCAAGCCCGTTTAACAAATACCCTTTTGGACCCCAGAAAAGTGATGGTTGCAAGGATCAGTATCATTTTCCTGCCGGCCTCAGTAGCTCAGTCGGATGCGCGCCTGACTGGTGATCAGGAGGACGCGGGTTCGATACCTGCCGGGTCGGCAACATTCTTTCGTCGAGATTGATCATGAATCTTTTCTACGGTCATTCTCTCCCTTCCGCTGAATCAAGAAGGGCAGTTGTCAGTTTCTGGAGAAAGAATGTGCATTGTACTGGTTAACCGCTTACGTATAAGCCTGCCCAGAAAAAGTGCTGATAGGTAAACTGACCGGCTCAAAAATGACCTAAATAGTGTTGACTGGGCCGTTAAACTCCAATACAAACAAACAAATAAAAATCATGTACCTAAATTTTGCTCAAAAATAAAGTCTGTGGACATTTGTTAGACCCATGGGAACCCACTCTATATCGGGAAAAAGTGAAGTATAATTTATCCTATTTTTGCTCGAAAATAAAGATTATGGATACTTGTTATAACCCCTTCAACGAGGCGGTTCTAACGAGCACGACGATCTATGCTTGTAGCAGAAATTAAAATATTTTCACTGAAATGGCACATGTTAGAGCAATGGGCCTTGTTACATGTAGCGTCATGGAAGAAAACATTAGCTCGCATGACAATTTTAACTCAAGGACAGATGATATGGTTTAGTATAAGCAACCATATTATTTGCCTTATTTTTGCTCAAAATCATACACGATCACGCCAACAAGTCCTTGTAATGAACATCCCTCTAAACCTCAATTTATATAGAAGAAACTGCGGTTGACAGGCGCATACATTACTTTTGTTATTTACCGCCCCCGCAAATAGGGGCTTGAAGAAATATATGGGCTGCACGATGCTTCCACGCAGAGCTGAATCCGGCCCGCAAACTAGTACTGGTAAACCGCTTGGAGGATCTAAGCCTGTCCAGGAACCGCGGTGCGAGGCGGACCGTCCATGCTAATAAACCTTATTGGTTTTATTGAGCGACAGGGCTTGAGATGTCATTTCATCTCAATGTCGGGTAAAAGTCCCACAAAATTGGAAGCAACGTCTCCAAAATGACCTTTACGGTGTTGACGGGGACGTTAAACCTCAAATCAAACAATTTTTTTTTGTTATTTCTGCTCCAAAAATAGGTTGTGGGTAGTCGTCAGAACCGCTTCACTGAGGCGGTTCTAACGAGCACCCGCAAACTATGTTTGGAGTATAAATAGGAAAAATATCACAAATTTTCATCAGAAAAGTGGATATGAAAGAATGCACTATGTCTCACGGATTTGTTATCATGATGAGGTCTGGGTACTCGTTAGAGGCGGTTCTAACTAACATCTACAATATGCTTATACTGTAGAAATGATAAAAGTATCACGTTTTCACCAGAAATAGGTCGTTTTATGACAGACAACATTGTTTAAGACATGTGTTTCATCCTGGTGGCATTTGATGGTAGTAGGTCAAAACTCATCCAGGAAAGGGGTGGTCAAGTTTACTGACCGTGCCAATACGACTCTAGTTGATTACTAAGAGGTCAGACAAACCAAATCAAATATCACATCATATCACAGAAATTAAACAAATAAATACATTATGCCTAGGTTACAAATGGTCTACGGCGTCCATACGACGCCCGTAACTCCATTTCCGCACGGGGGCCGTACGACGACCGTACGATTATCGTAATGTTTTGGGGTTCCTACGACGTCCTACGGGCGCCGCATCTTGAACGATTTGGTATAACTCCGCACTTTCACAAATTTTAAAAATCGCAAGCCGGTAGCCAATAGAAAGAATCGCACGATCACCGCAAGAGCATTGCACGGGAACCGCGCGGGAATCGTGCGATGATCGTCCGGTCATCGCAAGATTTTTGCTGGAATTTTTTGCTAAACCAACCATACGATGATCGTAGGCTTTTAGGATAACCGTACGGTCCCCGTGCGGATATCGCAAGGTAGCCCCACGGTGCCTGTAAAATCGCACGGACATCGTGCGGTCATCTTACGGGGAACGTACGTCTATTTGGTTGCTGTGCGAATGATTTTCATTTCAAGATGGGTATATATTTGTCATTTCCAACTGTTCATTTTATTCAAAGAGTTGTCACTGGAAACGAAGATTGCTCTGATTTCGACACTCAGGCTCAGAGTAGCACATTTATGGCTGCAACTGAGGCAGGATATAAGATGGGTGCGGGCGATAATTGCAGCCCTGCATGGTTCTCCTGGAAGAGCAATAAGCCAGACAAGGACGCAGGCAGAGGATGGTTTGATCGAAACTTTGACTTAAAGGACACTACGACACGCTTATGCAGGAATTTATGCGAGAGTCGCACGGGGACTTCAAAGCCTTCCTAAGAATCGAACCACCCATGTTCCGGGAAATGCTAGACAGATTGACCACCAGAATCCCAAAGCACCACGACTGTCGACCAGGCTTGCCTGCCGGCCTGATGCTGGCATTTCGGCTAAGGTTCCGTGCCACTGGCGACTTTTATCGAAGTTTGGCGTTCAGCTTCAGAGTGTCACACAGTACCACGATTGTCGTACGGAGCTGCGGAGACCGAACGGTGTCCGTAAGATTTCCGCACTGTCTCCGAGCGGTGCTCGTAAGGTCCCCGTACGATTTTGAACCAGCTTGCCACCGAAAACCCGTACAAGAAATCGCACGATGTCCGTATAAAATGTAACCACATAAATCATAGCCAGCAGCCTCCTACGATTTCTAAAATATCGTACGGAAAATCGTAAACAAATAAATCGCACGGCGCCCGTGCCAAATGTAACCCAGGCATAAGACAGTCTTCACTGCTTGCTTGAAGTACAGAAATTAATATAAAGCCGTCTGATAAATGCAGTTAGGTTTTCATGAGAAACTATGCCCAAATTGATAAGACCACAACAACTATATGATCTTGAAAATGAGGTTAAGTTTACCAGAGAAGTACCAAGTCTTAGGTATGCTGCAATAGCAATACAGTAGAACTTCGATGGCTCGAACACTGATGTCTCGTTTACCATGGCTGACTCGAACCCGTTCTTGAGACCCTAGAGAAATCATGTACATAAGAAATAGTGGGGGATAATTTAGGAGATTTTCGTAATTTATTTTGCAAATGTATCCTGCGTGTACTCATTAGAATCGCCTCGATGAGGCGATTCTAATGAGTACACACAGCATACATTTTTTTATTATAGAACATAAAAAGGTTGTCCCAAAATTAACCCCGTTATGCCTCCTGGCAGTAACCTTCAGTGGCTTGAACCCCTGTCTCCAACAGATTTTACGGGTCCCAAAGGTGTTTGAGCCATTGAAGTTCGACTGTATATGTACAAAATTTTCCCAGAATTCTTCTATCGGGCTAAGAGGTATATTGCTTGGAAGCAAACTATAAAAAAATCACGGTATTTTATATGTTGAAGTGATACATTACACCTAATTTACAGGAATTCATCAAGAAGTTCTGGAAATAAAGTACAGACAGGGCAAAAGTTGACAGTGTTTGCACTGGTGTGACATTGAAAATTCAGTCACGGATATCACGCCACACCCCATTATGATTTTGGGTGCTCGTTTGAATCAGAATAAGAATTGTTACTTGTGACACGTCAAATTACATTCATAAACCAGGACATGTGTTGTGTGAAGTTAGTCCCTAGCTCTCACTAAAGAGGTAACTTTGGCTACTGTTATGCATAAGAATTTATTTTTCTGATTCCCACTTGCACCCCACTGTGACCTAATAGTGCTATAAATATCTTGTTAATCTTCTTATAGAAGATTCTAGAAAACTGAGTCACAGATTAATTTCATTTTTGTAAACAACATGTTTACAAGGAAAAGTACTTCAGAACCTTCCAGAATGTTCAGGTTTGCATCATTTTTAGAAAATTACCTAATCTTATTCCACAGCCCTCTGGAATGTTCTAGAGAAATCTTAGGGTCTATAAAAGAGCTTGATTTTTTCTCATTGAGTCAGACTTTGGAGTTTGATGTTTGGGCTTTTAAGAAAAGTTATTTCTAAATTCTGTTTTGGATTGTTAAAGGATATTCTGTGGGATCGAGGCAAATAGATTCATTCAGGATATTTCATAATAGAGCTAAGTACATTTAATTTTCTTACTTCTACAGGTTAAAGTTAACTTGTAAATAAATTTTGTTAAAATTTTCCAAAAGGCTTGTTTGCTTTTTCTTTCTGCTACGCCTGGCTCGTAACAGAAATTGGGGGCTCGTCCGGGATAAAAACATCTTGAGCATTTTAGGACTGACATTTTATTTGTAGGCAAGTAATTGTCATTTCTTATCAAATATAGACTTGGCAGTTGCTTCAAAAGATTGGCTTTTCCCTATAGGCATAAAAGGGGATTGTCATTTCATGTGAACTGACATTTCAGGTGAAATAGTACTTGTCATTTCATGTGAAATTCTCGTTGGGCTTGTCATTTAAAAAAAAAAATTTATCAAATTAACCTCAATCTGTATTTCCATAAATACTCTATAAAACAAACAAAAGGCAAACATGTCGTTTGATTTGAGAAGCTTTTTGGCTCAGCCTACTCAGGAGTTGTTTAATCTGGCCAAAAGGACATGTTTGCTAGAAATTGATTCCCATTATGGGGTCACTGCTGTCAAAACAAGCATGAAGAAGCATGAAATTAAGAATATTTTGGTGCAGTTTTTTGTTGATGAAGAACTTTTCGATCCATCTGCTTTGTCTCTCATTATGGTTTCACATACTGAATTACAAATGAGACAAGTTGAAATAGGAAGGCAAATTGAATTAGAGAAGTTCAGATTAGAAATGGATGAAAGAGAGAAGGAAAAAGAAAGAGAAATGCAGAGACAAATGCAGATGGAAAGATTAGAAATAGAAGAACGAATTCGAAAAGAAAAAATAGAACAGGAAGAAAAACAAAGAGAAATGGAGGAACGCATTCAGAAAGAAAAATTAGAAAAAGAAGAACGGCTCGAGTTGGAAAAGGAAAAAATGAGATATAGTATTGAAGAAAAAGAAAGAGAAAGGCAGTTTCAGTTAAGATTGAAGGAAATGGAACTCCAGGGTCAAGATAGGGTGAAACATAACCCTGTTTTTGACCCTGGTAGTTACTTTGATGCCACAAAGCACATCAGATTAGTTCCGCCATTTCAGGAAAAAGAGGTAGATAAGTATTTTTTGCATTTTGAAAAAGTTGCAGAAAATTTAAAATGGCCAAAAGAGCATTGGACCTTACTTTTGCAAAGCGTTGTTGTCGGAAAGGCTCGAGACATTTCCACTCAGCTGACTGTCGAGCAAAGCTCAGACTATGATTTGGTTAAGGAGCTTATTCTTAAGGCATATGAGTTGGTCCCTGAGGCTTACAGGCAGAAATTTAGGAACTGTAAAAAAAGAAATTTCCCAGACCCATGTAGAATTTGCTCGAACCAAAGAACAATTATTTGATAGGTGGTGTTCTTCTAAAAAAAGTAGGCTATAATCATGACAAACTTAGACAACTTGTCCTTGTTGAAGAGTTCAAACGGTGCATAAATTCAGACATTAAGTCTTTTCTCGATGAGAGACAGGTTGAAAATTTGGAGGAAGCTTCTCGTTTGGCAGATGATTATGCTTTGACTCATAAAGTCTCATTTGTGAACAGGCCTTATCCTCGAAAACCTTATAATCCACAGACAGGTCCAAGATTCTATCCCAGTAATCCTTCTGGTAGTTATAGCCATACATCTAGTACTATGCCCAAACTTTCTGGTGAAAATAAAAGCCAGAATCCTTCCAAATCTCCTGGTGAAAACAGAAGCCAGAATTTTTCCAAACCTGCTGGTGAAAACAAAGACCAGAATCCCTTATCTCAATCTCAAGTAGTTTGTTATTATTGTAAAAATACAGGTCATTTGATCTCTGAGTGTTTAAAATTAAAGCGAAGGAAAGAAAGAGAAAGACAAGAGGAACTTAAGCCTACAGGTTTGACTTCCATAAGGCCAAAACCACAGTCTTGTGTAAGGAAGGAAACTCTTTCTGATACCAAAATATCTGAGATAGATTCAGTTATGGATACTTATGAACCATTCTTATCAGATGGTTTTGTGTCACTAAATGGTGACAGTTGTGCCCATCCTACCCCTATTAAAATCTTACGAGATACTGGAGCTTCTCAATCTCTAATCTAGCAGATACTCTGCCTTTTTCTGAGAAGACTTCTTTGGGCCAAAGTGTCCTTATTCAGGGTGTGGAATGTGGATTTGTTAATGTTCCGCTTCATAACGTTTATTTGTCATCAAACTTGGTATCCGGTTCAGTGGCTGTTGGTATTAGACATTCTTTACCTTTTAAAGGTGTCCATTTGTTGCTAGGCAATGACTTAGCTGGAGATAAGGTTGTGGTAAACCCACTTTTGACTACTAATCCTTGCATAGACCAACCGCCTGATCCCATTGAGCAGGAAATTCCTGATCTTTATCCGTCTTGTGCAGTCACAAGGGCTATGGCACGTAAGGCCAAGCAAACTGATGGGAAACAGGATTTTGATTTCACTGATACAATTTTGGGTCAGTCTTTTAATGACGAGATAACAAGGTCTCTGTCTTCAAGCCTGCCTGATAAGCAGACAGATTTTCATGAGAATAACTCATCTTTAGATCTAGGCCATGACATAATGTCCGGGTCTCAACTAGCTATAGAACAGCACAAGGATCCTGAAATTTCGCCTTTGTTTGAAAGGGCCTTAGATGAGCAGGAAGTATCTCAGGTCCCAGTCTGTTATTATGTCAAAAATGACATTCTTACGAGAAAATGGCGTCCACCAGACGTCTCAGCAGAAGACGAGTGGACTGTCAACCACCAGATAGTGGTTCCACAGATTTACCGTCCTGAAATATTAAACTTGGCACATGAAACTCCCATGTCAGGACATTTAGGTGTCAATAAAACCTATCACAAGATTCTTAATCATTTTTACTGGCCTGGGTTAAAATCAGATGTTTCTCAGCATTGTAGGTCCTGCCATACATGCCAAATGGTAGGAAACTCAATCAGACTATACCTTAGGCTCATTTGCAGCCTATACCTGCTTTTGATGAACCTTTCAGTCGAATAATTATAGACTGTGTGGGTCCCTTGCCCAAAACAAAGTCTGGTTGTGAATATCTATTGACTATTATGTGTGCTTCCACACGTTTTCCTGAAGCCATTCCACTAAGAAATATAAAAACTAAGACAATTGTCAAGGCCTTAGTTAAGTTTTTCACATTTGTTGGGCTTCCTAAATTTATTCAGTCAGACCAAGGCTCAAATTTTATGTCTGGAATATTTCAACAAGTAATGCATGAACTTGGCATTGTACAGTATAAGTCATCAGCCTATCATCCTGAAAGTCAAGGCGCCCTTGAAAGATTCCATCAAACATTGAAAAACATGATAAGATCATATTGCTTTGACACAGAGAAGGATTGGGATGAAGGCATCCATCTCCTTTTATTTGCTGTTAGAGAATCTGTGCAAGAATTTCTTGGCTTCGGTCCATTTGAATTAGTATTTGGCCATACTGTTCGTGGTCCTTTGAAACTTCTCAAAGAGAAATGTCTCTCCAATGATGACACCTCCCTGAATTTACTTCAGTATGTGTCTGATTTCAAAACTAGACTTTCAAAAGCTTGTGAGGCTGCTCGGACCAATCTTCAGTCAGCCCAAAGGAAAATGAAACAGTTATATGACATAGGGACAAAAGAAAGGAATTTTAAACCAGGTGATAAGGTACTAGCTCTTTTGCCTATTCCAGGAAAATCGTTGCAGGCCAGGTATTATGGTCCATACACTGTAGACAAAAAGATCAGTGACGTAAATTACATAATAAACACTCCTGGGAGGCGCAGGCTAAAGCAGCTATGTCATATTAACATGCTTAAGGAATACATAGATAGGGACAATACATCTTTAACATCAGTCAATCTAGTTAGCTCTGTTTCACTTAATTCATGTGACAATGACTGTGAGGATATTAATTCAGTGAAGTCGGATCCCACATCATCAAAACTTTAGAATTCTGACATTCTACTGAAACAGCTGATTTTTGAATATGAACACTTATTTCCTGACATTCCAACACGGACAGACAAAATATTTCACGATGTGGACATAAATGGTTCTAAACCTGTAAAACAACACCCATACAGGATGAATCCTGTGAAACAAAAATATCTTAAAGAAGAAGTTCAGTATCTATTAGACAATGACTTTATTGAACCAAGTCAAAGTGAGTGGAGTTCTTCTTGTATTCTTGTACCAAAGCCTGATGGGACATATCGTATGTGTACAGATTTTAGGAAAGTTAATTCCTTAAGTAAAACAGATAGCTTTCCTATTCCAAGAATGGATGACTGCATTGATAACATCGGGAATGCCAAATACATATCGAAATTCGACCTTCTGAAAGTATTTTGGCAAATTCCACTTACAGATAGAGCAAAGGAGGTTTTGGCATTCACAACACCGGACGGATTATTTAACTATAAAGTCATGCCATTTGGAACGAAAAACTCTCCGGCAACATTTCAGCGCTTAATAAACATGGTAATTGCGGGACTGGAAGGCTGCAGTGCTTATATCGATGATGCTACCATCTACAACGACCAGTGGAATCAACATCTTGGGACTATTCGAGCATTCTTTGATAGACTGAGGAATGCCAAATTGACAATCAATCTTGCTAAAAGTGAATTCTGCCATGCAAGTTTGACATTTCTAGGTCATGTTTAGGTCAAGGTCATGTGAAAGCCATTGATGCTAAAGTTGAGGCTATCTCAAAGTTTCCCGTACCCACGTGCAAAAGACAGCTGATGCGATTTCTTGGTATGGCATGTTAATACAGAAAGTTCTGTAATAATTTCTCTGTCATTGCTGAGCCTTTGACAAATTTGCTCAGCAAAAGAACAAAATTCCATTGGAATGCAATATGCCGCAATGCTTTTGATAAACTTAAAGCCATACTCAAGAGTGAACCAGTTCTTTTAGCACCAAACTTTGAAATGGAGTTTAAGCTAGCTGTAGATGCTAGTGACGTAGGTGCAGGTAGTGTTTTGTTGCAGGAAGATGAAAATGGTGTGGATCATCCAGTTTGCTACTTTTCAAAAAAGTTTAATAAGCATCAGAGAAATTACTCTACCATAGAGAAAGAGTGCTTGTCTCTGATTCTTGCTCTGCAACATTTCGAAGTTTATCTTACCCCTACTACTGCACCGATTGTTGTTTTCAGTGATCACAATCCACTGACTTTCATACATAAAATGAAAAACAAAAATCAGCGGTTGCTCAGGTGGAGTCTTATGCTACAAGAGTATAATTTAGACATAAGACATATCAGAGAGAGAGATAACATTATCCCTGATGCCCTTTCAAGAGCTTGAGCAGTGTCAGGAGTTGTGTTTTTCTTTCCTACTAAAGTGGATTGTAGATACATGTAATTTTATATGCAATGCTCAATATTTTGTTATTCTTAAAGCAAAAGAAAGCTTTATTACATAAATCTTTCTTTTCCTCGAAGAGGGGGAGTGTTATGCATAAGAATTTATTTTTCTGATTCCCACTTGCACCCCACTGTGACCTAATAGTGCTATAAATATCTTGTTAATCTTCTTATAGAAGATTCTAGAAAACTGAGTCACAGATTAATTTCATTTTTGCAAACAACATGTTTACAAGGAAAAGTATTCAGAACCTTCCAGAAAGTTCAGGTTTGCATTATTTTTAGAAAATTACCTAATCTTATTCCACAGCCCTCTGGAATGTTCTAGAGAAATCTTAAGGTCTATAAAAGAGCTTGATTTTTCTCATTGAGTCAGACTTTGGAGTTTGATGTTTGGGCTTTTAAGAAAAGTTATTTCTAAATTCTGTGTTGGATTGTTAAAGGATATTCTGTGGGATCAAGGAAAATAGATTCATTCAGGATATTTCATAACAGAGCTAAGTACATTTAATTTTCTTACTTCTACAGGTTAAAGTTAACTTGTAAATAAATTTTGTTAAAATTTTCCAAAAGGCTTGTTTGCTTTTTCTTTCTGCTACGCCTGGCTCGTAACACATCAGCTGTCGAAATAATCGAATCGGGAAGGGCATTCCAATCCTTAATGGTTCTGGGGAAGAACGACTCTTTATAAATATCAAGTCTTGGTCTGAAACGCCAACCGATGGTGATTTCTACAGTGCCTAGCTGGGGGAACAAGGTCATCTATTGGAATGCTGGCAGCACCCTTCAGACCTTTGTTTAAAAGGATGAGCCTTCTGTTTTTTCTCCTTTTCTTGAGAGACTCCCATTATAATTTTCCAAGTATTCCAGTCATGCCCCCAGTTTCAAAGCAGTAATTGCCTGTTACAAATCTAGCAACTGTATTCTGAACTTTCTCAATTTCTTCGTTAAGGACAACTCAACTGGGGTCCCAGATACAACTACCATATTCCAAGATTCGGCGAACAAGACCTTTATATGCTGCCTCTTTTACATCCTGTAGGCACTGATGAAGATTTCGCCTCAGGAAACCAAGCGTTCTATTTGCCTTAGTACACATGTTGCTAATATGAGTATTCCACCTCAAGTCACTCCAAGGTATTTAATGGAGTCCACATTCTAGAGGACCGTTCCCTAGTGTGTGTAACAAGCCTCAACTTTATTAGATCTCTTCCTAGTTATCTGCATCATATTGCATTTTACTGGCTCAAATCTCATGCCCCATTTTCGTACCCAACATTCTAATCTATCTATGTCATTCTGAAGTTTCAGTGAGTCATATTTCTCTGTCAGTATCAGTGGAAATATCATTGATGTACAGGGAGAAAAATAGTGTACCAAGAACAGTCCCTTATGGGACTCCAGACAAAATTGGAGCCCACTCCGAAGATTCACCATTCACAAAACGCGCTGTTTTTTGTAGCAAAGAAAGGAATCTATCCATTTGAGAGTCCCCCCACCCGCCCCCATCCGTAACCAAATTACTTAGATTTAAGTAGTTCATGAGATGGGGTGTCAAAAGCCTTCTCGAAGTCCAGAATAAATGCGTCCACCTACCCCCCTTTGTCCAAGATTTTTGCCCAATCATTAATAAATGTGCTCAGCTGAGTTTCACAACTATGCCTTTTCCTAAATGCATGTTGTCTGTCTGACAAAAGTTTATGTTCATCCAAGTGGGTCATGATCTTTGAGCAATTTACACAGAACACAAAGTCAAAGACACAGGGCGATAATTACGGGCCAGAGCCCTATCTCCTTTATTTGAAGAGTGGACGGATGCTCGCTAGGAGCCATTCTTTGGGGATTTAACACGTATCAAGAGATTGTTGAAACAGGGGTGCAAAAACTGGAGGTAACACATTTGATAGTTCCTTCAGGACTCTAGGATGAAGCTCATCAGGTCCTAAAGGGTTCTAAATACCCACAATTTATGTTTTGAAGTAGATAAATAATGTATATCCCTGTAAACCTCAGTTGTCTCTATATAAACTGGGTATTTTTGTTTGTTTAATTTGATATTTAACGTCCCCCTCAACACTATATATATCATTTTGGAGACGTTGCTTCCAATTTTGTGGGACTTTTACCCGACATTAAGATGAAATGACTTCTCAAGCCCTGTCGCCGAATGAAACCAATAGGGTTTATAAGCACGGACGGTCCGACTCGCACCGCTTTGCCTGGGCAGGCCTAGATCATCTAAGCAGTTTACCAGTACTCATGTGCTGTCGGATTCAGCTCTGCATGGAAGCATCGTGCAGCCTATTTATTTCTTATAGCCCTGGTGGGCGTGGGGTGAAACTTGGGTTTAGAGGGTTGCCCATTACCCGGACTTTGTTACGTAATGTGAAATGAGAAATGGTGTTATCCCAGCTATTACGTGGACTTTTCTATTCGGCATATACGGGGTTAATTCAGGAAATAACCAATAATGTAATAATAGCAGTATCTTATAGTCTAGGATGAATTTAGTAGCTAACAAGAACAGACAATAATTTCCCGAATTCTAGTGCAGATGAAATTCAATAATAAAGCTGAAAGACGGTCTTGTTAAGACATTTCCGTAGAATCAATATGCATTTATCCTAACCCTTTCAACCCTGAAGACCGGAACATAGACCTAATCATTACGCAAACATGCCTATAAAAATACATTGCCACCTTTAACGCCGAAAAAAATTAAATTTTAAGATGAAAAATTGTGATATTTTTCTTATTTCTGCTCAAAATATAGATTGTTGGCACTCGTTAGAACCGCCTCATCGAGGCGGTTCTAACGAGTACCCACAATCTATATTTTAGAGCAGAAATAAGAATTTTTTATTTCTGCTCAAAAATATAGATTGTTGGCACTCGTTAGAACCGCCTCATCGAGGCGGTTCTAACGAGTACCCACAATCTATATTTTAGAGCAGTAAAAGAAAAATAAGGTATACCCCCGGAAACCCCAGTTTTACTTTATAAAAGTGGGGTTCAAGGGGGTCAAAATGATATAGGCGCGTTTTCGTGATGTGCAAACGGTGTAGATCCAGATGATACGTCACATCATGTAGGGGCCTCCGTGGCCTAGTGGTTAAGAGCGCTGCCTATTGAGCATTAGGTCACTCAACGATGTGGTTCGAGCCTAGCCGTCGATGTGTTTGTTTGTATTGGAGTTTACGGCCAAGTCAACACTATTTAGGTCATTTTTGAGCCCGTCAGTTTACCTATCCACACTTTCTTGGGCACGCTTATACGTGACCGGTTAACCGCTAGAAACTGACAACTGCTATTCTTGAATCAGCGGAAGGGAGAGAATGACCGTAGACAAGATTTCATGATCTCCACGAAAGAATGCTGCCGACCCGCAGGTATGGATCCCGCGTCCTTCTGATCACCAGTCAGACGCGCATCCGGCTGAGCTACCGTGGCCGGCGCCTGGCTGTCGAGTAGTTATTCCTGATACTTGGGTTTTCGCTCACCTCTGATTAACGATCCCCAGCAGGCACACGTCGCTAGGGCAACGACAAATCAACGTCGGTGCAATGTCACAACGTTGCATCGACGTAGATGTGACGTTGTATAAACGTCAGGACGTTGCACCGACGTCGATGTGACGTCACAATTACGTCATGTGCTTGCTGGGTCGGTTCCAAATAAGTCAACTAATACTGAAAAGCCGTAACCCAGCTCCGCCCTTCTTTCCCCCCCCCCACCCACCCAAAAAAAAGGCTCACCATGCCGTACCATCTATATCAACACTGTTTGTCATCCTGTTAATGTATCTGACCATACCAGCAAATAACGGTTGGTATTTCTTTTATTATTGTTGAAGGGTAGTTTTCCTTCTTTCTTCGTATAAACCTATGCTGTGGGTATTCGTTAAAACCGCCTCGTCGAGGCGGTTCTAATGAATTACCACAGCATAGGTTTTTATAGAGAATTGAAAAAAAAAAACTATCAAATTACCGACCGTATCTGTTGCTTCGATTTTGACTAAAGCCGATATTTACAAAAATGTACTTGCCGAAATTAAGAAAAGGAAGGGTACACTTCAGAAAATCAGGAGTGACTAAGTAAAACGAATGGAATCGTTTTCAGTGCAGAGAAATCTTTTTCAAAGATTTTGTCTGCTTTATGGCCTATCCTGAAATGAATACATCTATTGTTCTACTGACGGAACTAAGCACGCGTCCACAACTGCACGAGAGTGAAGTACACTCTTCCATATTGATTTCTATATCCGTCGTCGTTTACTCGTATATGTATTTAAGTGTGCCAGATGAGGAGTTATCCGTTTGTTTGTGTGTTTGTTTGATTTGGGGTTTAACATCCCCGTCAACACTGTAAAGGTCATTTTTGAGAAGCTGCGTCCAATTTTGTGGGACTTTTACCCGACATTGAGATGAAATGACATCTCAAGCCCTGTGGTGCATGAAACAAATAGGGTTTACGGGGGTATACATTATCTGCCTTATTTTCGCTCAAAAACATAGACTGTGGATACTCGAGCGGTTCTAACGAGTACCCACAATCTATGTTGAAAGCAGAAATAAGAGAGATGTTATAATTTTTTACCTAACATTTGTCACTTCTGACACCATGTTGAACGCCATTATTTCACACGGACATGTTTTCCTAATGATACCCAGTGGTTTCTCTAGAAACCAAGTTTTAACTTTTCATATCTGAATAACATTTGGCAACGGTCAAGGAATGACATTGGCCTTGAATACTCCTGTAGTTTTATCCACTCATTTAGCTTACTGCATCAACCAATTTTCAGGTCACAGACTACATTAGGTTTAAAAAATTTCAAAAATTTATGTGACCAAATTTAACATTGGCGTAAGAAAGGTCAGTGTCATCTGAGGGTCACCATTTGAACAAATCATGATGTGCCCAAGACCCCAATAGTACATGCCAAGTTTCATGACAATCTGCCAACTAGCTTCGGAGAAGAATATTTTTCAAGGGGTTTTACCTTATATGAGCATGACGGCCATGTTGGTCATGTGACCAAACTCAAATTAATCAATTTTCATTTCCTTGTCCATATGAAATTTGGTCACAAATGACCTAGTGGTTCCTGTGGAAAACAAGTTTTAGTTTTCATATCTAAATGACCCTAGGCCAAGGCCAAGGAATGACCTTGACCTTGAATACTTCTGTTGTTTTATCCACTGGTTTAGCTTACTGCATCAACCAATTTTTAGGTCACATGTTGTAATAGTTTTCAAAAAATACTCAGTTTTGACTTTTTTCCATACAAAAGTTTATGTGATCAAATTTTACCTTGGCGTAAGATAGGTCAAGGTCATCCGAGGATCATCAATTGAACAAACTATGATGGACCCGAGTCCCCAGTGCTACATACCAAGTTTCATGACAATCGGTTCACTGGTTCCGGAGAAGGAGAGTTTTGAAGGGTTTTTACCTTAAAGGGGCATGGCGGTCATCTTGGTCATGTAACCTGGTGTTCGTTCCCCCATCCCATGGATGCTCCACATGACTTCAATCGGCCCAGTGATTTCGATGAAGATGTTTGAACATGATGACAGACAGACAGGCAGACAGACAATGGAGTTTTGCCATACAAAAATACAAAAAAAGATGTACTAGAAGGTCACCTATGTATTACGATAACCCACCCGTGCGACATAGTGCTTTTTTTTTCAAATCTCCAAAATTGCTACTTTTTGGATGAAAATCCATGATATTTTTCTTATTTATACTGCAAACATAGGTTATGGGTGCTCGTTAGAACCGCCTCATTGAGGTGGTTCTAACGCGTACCCACAACCTATGTCTTGGAGTAAAAATAAGAAAAATAATGTTTACCCCCGTAAACCCAACTTTTCTCTATACACAGAGGGGTGTAAGGGGGTGTTCATTTCACGGACTTGTTCACGTGATGTGAGCCTTTGACGCACCTAAGAACGGACGTGCCCAAACATACACAAAAAGGAAGAGTCCACTCCAGAAACTCAGCAGGGAATGGAATTATTTTCAAGTGTAGACAAATCTTTATAAAACATCTTGCCTGCTGTATGAGCGGTGGTCTACCCTTAAAGATTGAGTTAGGTATACTTTCACACTAACCTTGTTTTTTCCCCTTTTAACCCTTAAACTGTCGATCACAATTATCGTCTGCTTTGTCTTCTGCTGGTTACTTTAAAAGTCGTTGTTTCAAACAGTGTGGACCTAGATGAACAGTCTGATCAGGGTCGACACTGTTTGTATGCAAGAGTATGTCAGAAAAATTAGCAAGAGATTCAGCATACGGTTTTCCCGGCAGCAGCTTAAATCTGTGAAATTCCTTCTATAACTGACCAATCTGGAATATTACCAGGCAAGAGCTCATCACATAAGTTCCTTGTACCAGGATAGTGGTCTGTTTTGGCAGCTGAGTAGCCTTGAAATGCCACAGATCAGCTGTACTCATTACTGGACATATTTATAGCCTATTACCCGAAGAGAGAGGTGATTGCTTTTATGGTAAAGTTAGCCCTTTAAAGGATTCAACTTCGCGGGTGCCCATTTATTGTTATACGAGGATTGTTCAATAGTTCATTGGCCTAGCGCAGTTACTGATTCGCGGCAAGGGAACACTACATCAATGCCTTATACAGTAAAATTCCGCTATTAAAGGTGCATTATTGAGCTATCTGGAAAAAATGCTTCCAAAAATAAAATACATATAGCCGGTATTTTTCTTTAAAACAATACAAATGAATGCATTTTATGCAAAAATGCGAATAATTATGACGACAGGTAAACGAGTTTGAGAGGGATTCCCTAACTAAGTTTCGAACACTAGTTAGATCTATTTTTAGTTTGTGACAAAAATAGAATCCCCATATATGACGTTATGCGACGTTCATTTTTGGCCTTGTTTGCTTAGGCCATGTCTGAATCGGAAAAATATGACACTGTGTACCATGCCATAAGTAACGACACTCAGAGACGATACTGTCGCCATGTATTTGTAAAGTGACAGATTTAGTTTTAGAAGAGAAATTCCGAACACATGTTCAGAGTGAAGGGTAAACAATGATGAAAATGACCATTTTCACAAAGTTCTGAAGCTGTATTTGGCTCCAAAAGTGTACACATGACAAAGGAGTATGCATTGAAGATAAAAACCAGAAAAAAAAAATTGAGACCTGGTAGCTCAATAATGCACCTTTAAGACCACCAAAAATTAAGACTAAATGTGCTTTTAAAAAGCTTAGTGAGAAGGTTTCAGTTATTCTTTCTTTGCGTTCTCTGCACTCAGTGTCTCCTAATAAGAGACCATCTTTGGGACTGTTCAAAGGCGGTCTTTAAGTAAGACCACTTTTGAACAGTCCAAAAGGTGGTCTTAATATAGGAATTTTACTGTACATCGTTACACAAAATTTTATCTGTCAGTCTAGTATTTGTACTCCGTGCGACATCGCGAAAACACGCCTATATAATTTTGACCCCCTTGAATCCCACTTTTATACAGTAAAACTGGGGTTTCCGGGGGTATACCTTATTTTTCTTATTTCTGCTCTAAAATATAGATTGTGGGTACTCGTTAGAACCGCCTCGACGAGGCGGTTCTGACGAGTGCCCAAAATCTAAATTTTGAGCAGAAATAAGAAAAATATCACAATTTTTCATCTTAAAATTTTCATTTTTTTTGCGGTAAAGGTGGCAATGTATTTGTATAGGCGTGTTTGCGTAATGAGGTAGGGGTCAGTGTTGCTAAATTTTCTTCACAAATTAAGTACAGAGCAGTGATAAGATACCTGCGTTTGAAAAAGAAAACGAACCATGACATTTATGAGGAATTTCGTGGGGTTTCCGGAAAAAAATGGGTGGCTGATTTTAAACGTGGCCAGGTAATGTTGGAAGACGAGCACCGTAGTGGAAGACCTGTTAACACTACTGATGACGTCACTCGTGAAATTCTAAGGGAACTAGTAAAGTGTGACAGGCAGTGAAAATTTCAAATATGGCTAGAAGATTGGAAGTTTCTGAGGGTAGGGTTTTTACCATGTTACATAAACGGCTGGGCATGAGGAAGCTTTCAGCGCGTTGGGTGCCAAAATGCTTTAGTAAATAACGAGCTGTCCGTCGGATGCGCGTCTGACTGGTGAGCATGAGGACACGGGTTCGATACCTGCCGGAGTTGGCAACATTCTTTCGTGGAGATTGATCATGAAATCTTTTCTACGGTCATTCTCTCCCTTCCACTGATTGAAGAAGGCAGTTGTTAGTTTCTGGCGAGAGAATGTGCACCGTACTGGCTAACCGCTTACCTATTAGCCTGCCCAGGAAAATTGTGGATAGGTAAACTGACCGGCTCGAATATGACCTAAATAGTGTTGACCGGGCCTTAAACTCCAATTCAAACAAACAAACAAAAAAGCTGTCCGAGCATCCATGTCTGAGTCACTTTTGAAAAAAAGGATCCAGAGAACTTCCTTGAAAGAATTGTTTCCGGGGACGAAACTTGGAGCCATCACTATGATCCTGAGACTAAACAGCAGAATAAACACCAGCCACAGTTCACCGCGTCCAAAGAAATTCAAGGATAGCAAGGGGTTCTTATCTCATGGCCAGACTATTAATGTGGACTATTATGCTAATACTTTGGCCCAGTTACGTGCAACTATAGTACGGAAAATGGGTGGGAAAAATTTCTGTGGACGCAAATGAAGCGGAACAGTTTCAAACCTTACCCCATCCGCCCTATTATCCCGATCTAGCATCTGTTTCCGAACTTAAAGAAAGAATTGCGTGGACATCACTTTCGGTCTGGCAGCAATCTTTATTGGAGGGTGCATGGATTGACTCTAATTATTCTGGATTCTACTAAAAAGGACTTTGGGCCTTGGAATATTGATGGAAGAAGTGTTTATTGCTGCGGGGTGACTGTGTGGGAAAAAAGAAGAAGCCAAGCATGACTCTAAATAGGTAAGGCCCTCGTATCCACCATCTTTAAACTAACCGAATGTAATGTATTTGAGTGTGCCAGGCTAGGAGTTATCCCATCTGTCTCAACGGTATGGGCCTCCGTGGACTAGTGGGTAAGAGCGCCACCTCTTTATCACTGGGTCTCTCGCAACAAAAACAAACAAAAAAACAACATATTAGGTTAAGAAATACGCCCGAATGAGAAAATAGTTCCTTGCATACCAGATAATACTATCCAACATTTTCACAGGGTATAGAAAGTATTACCCCATCCTTTTTATCCACTCTACTTATCTCACCCTAATTATCCTACCCTATTTTGTATTATTTGCAAGGCGTGCTGGTAGAGTGAGGACACAATGGCAATTGAAAATTTACATCCAAGTGGAATGGGAACACCTGGGAGATTTCCCCGCCATTTTGCAAAGGGAGACAACTATCGGGACTTCCTGTTCGCTTTTCTATAGGCCCAGTCCCAATAAAAAGGGGTCTACTCTTAAAGGAAAGAATTTGATTCTCGGGAGCAAATTCTTTTCTTTAAGAGTTGACCTCTGTTGACATGGGAGACAAAAATACTTTTGTAGGAGTAGCGGCCCCTGAAGGTTTTCCCATTCCCCTTAATTGGTTATAAGGGCTGAATTCAACACAGTTTTAGTTGTCCTCTCACCCCTCCCTCTTTTTGTTAACCTCTACTTCTGCGTTTTAAACGTATTTTCACAAAGCAGTCGAACTTCGATGGCTCGAACACCGATGGCTCGTTCACCATGGCTGAGTTGAATCCGTTTTTGAGTCCCTAGGGAATTCCTCTGCATTAGAAAAAGTGAAGGATAATCAAGGAGCTTTTCGACTTTTATCTTGCAAATGTATGCTGTGTGTACTCATTAGAATCGCCTCAATGAGGCGATTCTAATGAGTACACACAGCATACATTTATGTTACAGAACACCGAAAAGAAGTCCAAAAATACCTCGTTATGTTTTCTGGAAGTATGCAACAGTGGCTCGAACTACCGCTGTATCGAGCCATCGAAAGTTGACTGTATTTATAGCGTGATACGTCATTTGCGAAATGAGCGATGTTCCGGTCGTACAGGTATTGAATAAATCGTAAAGAATGATTTGTTTGTTTGTTTATTTGATTTGAGGTTTAAAGTCCCCGTCAACACTGCATAGGTCATTTGGAGACGTTGCTTCCAATTTTGTGGAACTTTTTTTCCCGACATTGAGATGAAATGATATCTCAAGCCCTGTTGCCCAATGAAACCAACAGGGTCTATAAGCATGGGCGGACCGACTCGCACCGCTTTGCCTGGGCAGGCTTAGATCCTCTAAGCAGTTTACCAATACTCGTGTGCGGTCGGTTTCAGTGGTGCGTGGAAGCATCATGCAGCCCATCTATTTTTTCAGGGCCCCGTAAAAATGAGATATGGGCCGCGTCAAGCGATTTTGGTACTTATCGCCTATGCGAGCAGCGAAGGTTCAGGCGAGCCTGCGCATCCGCGCAGTCTCGCCAGAACCTTCGCTGCTCGCCCATACAAGCAGTGAATCAAGAGGAACCTTCAGACAGAAAGCCATATCCCTGGCCCCTCTGAATGGCTGGGCATGCGCAGTTAAAATTTGTCATGGCGGAATGATCGAAGACCCAAATTCGCTTGGCGGGGCTCAATTATGGTTTACAAGAAAAGGAATTTTTACTTGTATTGACGTGGCATAGTCTTTACCAACCTACTGGATGCACAGTCCGAGTAGAACCTCAGCTTAGCCTGGATTACAATCGGCCCAGGCTTTTTAGTCCTTGAGGAAGATTAAGGCAAGTGCTGTTTAACCTATGCGAAGATAAAGTAGAGTTTTGTTATGGTTTGTCTTTGGGTGTTTGTGTCGCTTATAGTGTTTTATTTTGGATAGCCTATTGGCCATTTTGTGGGAAAGTAACTGTCCTTTTGGCTTTCCGCTATTGATGTTTCCATTAGGGTCTGTTGTTTCATGTTTGTGTTTCTTTCCCTTTGGTGTCTCTGATGGAAGCTGTGGGTTAATTGAATCGATTCCTGATCATTGTTACAAGGATGCAACACGAATGCACATCCTGCCTCATGCGGCAAACATTACTAAAATATACTGAGTCGCGTCATGTGAGTCGGATCAGATGGCGTTGTGTGCTAGATGGTTGACCGTTGGCCCAGAGCTTCTTCATATACATGTATATAGAAACAGAATCTGAATCAACGATAACACACCCGTGTGGTAAAACAACGTCTTTCATTTCACTAGACGGCCACCGCCAATCGGGGCTTGAAGAAATAGAAAGGTTACATGATGTTTCCACGCAGAGCAGAAACCGACCGCACACGAGTACTGGTAAACCGCTTAGAGGTTCTAAGCCTGCCCGGGCAAAGCGGGGCGAGTCGGACCGTCCATGCTTATAAACCCTATAGCTTTCATTTTGGCGGCAGGGCTTGAGATGTCATTTATCTCAATGTAGGGTAAAAGTCCCACAAAATTGGAAGCAGCGCACCCCAAAATGACCTTTATAACAAGTATAAGCTTTCACACAAAAAATGAGGCCCACGGACAGGGCTCTGGCACAGAATTGCTATCACATTTGTACAAGCCCATAATTACTGCCATATTTGTACAGGTTTACCAAGGGCCCAATGCTCTTTCATACAGCAAGAGAAGTATCTGGTTAGGCTATATGGATGCACAGGCTGATCTGATTCTTCGCTGGGCGCACATGTAAGTTGTAGGAAATGCTGTGTCCCGGCTTATTTCAGATTTGGTTTCAATTATGTTCTAGAAATGTACGATCAGCGACAGTGACTGACAAGCAGCGTTCTGTAGGTATTTTCGACAAGTCTGTTTTATCTGTATTAGTTGGAGATACTTGGCTGCAGTAGCCTGAAAATGTGAGCAGTCTGGGATGGTGTAACAACCCTTGATCGGCCAATCACGACTGCTTCATGCATTATTTTCACTTATAGAGGACCCGCGTTATAACGACAGTATTTGTTCCCTATTATTGTGCTGATATAATGAATTTGCCATTATAAAGAATCCCAGTTAGGATTATGATAGGGTATAAAAGGTCTTTTCACCATCATTACTCCAAGAAGCAAATGTTATAGATATTTGTTAGAATCGCCTCAACGAGGCGATTCTAATAAATATCTATAACATTTGATTCTTGGAGTATTAATTTACAAGACTCGTTTATGACTATAGATTTGATTTAGGCATTTCCAACCCGAGAGAAGCCCAAGCCGCTTGGAATCGTGGCAAAACCTTGAGCTAAGAATTCATTCCATTGAAATTGTCGTTATAACGAGTTTTGCCGTTATATTGAATGTCGTTTGAACGCGGGTCCTCTATATATTTTCTTTTCATATTTCCCATAGAAAATCAGACTTGCAATGTCATATGAGTCGTGTGTTGGCAGACGATGTGTAATGTCAAGTCTGATTTTGTCATGGACATAAGAAAAATAAATGAAATTTGTCAGCTACGCCTTGGCGATTTAGGAGTTAATCTGTCAAACTTACACCATAACAGTTGAGTAAATAAAGAGGACTGATATTGATTGGTTGGTTTCTTTTTCAGTCTAAGGAAGTCCCTTGGGTATCGAAATTTATTACCAGTTACCAAATTGTTGTTTTTGACAGGCGTGCCGTAATGAGTGAGTGTTTGATTTTTACGTCCCACCAACAGCTAAGGTCATATGGAGACGGGACCTCGGTTTAAGATGCATCCGAAAGTCTGGAGAAGCCCGGGATCGATCCTGCGACCCCTGGTTTACAACCACTACACCACGGAGGCTCCTAGAGGCGTGACGTAGATGTTGCCGGTTCCATGTATAAGTGGCGATACACCGACATAAGCAAAAACCAACCTACAGGGTACATGTCCGTGCAACGTCGCCTCAACTTCGATGATTCGACTACCTTCTAGCTGCCTAAACGTTGTGTGTCTCCTGGAAAAGGATCTGTCGAGTTGGCTTATCCGCAACACAAGCTAATCAGCTCAAAATCATCCTCTTCCATATAGACAGATCTTCAGTCGAACAGATTATTATAAGTATACTCGTACAAACTTTCCCAGTACTATTATCCACTGGAATGCTCTACTTTACTATATTATCATCATCCTCACCCTTGCGCCGTTCAGGAGTGCTGCTAGCCTGGTTGTTCATTCCATCTCAGTTAAACTATACTAACAAAACTTATCTCGCCGACTTTCCCTTTCGTTTTCTTCAACCGTTACGAAAACACGCCTATACAAATACACTGTACATTTTACCGCCGTAAAAATGAAAAATTCAAGATGAAAAACTTGCGATATTTTTCTTATTTCTGCTCAAAATATAGATTGTGGGTACTCGTTAGAACCGCCTCGAGGCGGTTCTAACGAGTACCCACAATCTCTATTTTGAGCAGAAATAAGAAAAATAAGCTTTACCCCTGTAAACCCCAGTTTTACTATATAAAAAAGGGGTTCCAGGGGGGGGGGGGGGTAAAAATTATATAGGCGAGTTTTCGTGATGTAACCTCTTTCAAGACTTTGCTCACCGGTGAATTCCCTGCCCCCACACCACCCCTCCCCCTCCACTTGGGGTTATGACATAATGGAAGATAGATAGATTGTGTAGTGAAACGCTTCCGCAGTTACATTAGCGTAAAAGGAGTTAAATGGTTATCCTTTGGAAGCAAGGAATACACAAAAGAACTGGAAAATATTGAGTGTACATGTTTTCTGGGCCAGGCTAGCTAGTTTTGGCCAATTGGGCCTTATCAGTGACCCTCAGATATTTACAGTATTCCACAATGGAATCAATGATCCCAAAGAACAAGAAAATATAAACTACACTATGATGTAGGGAAGGGAGACTTTTTACGGCCGCCACACATTCCCAGACACCAGCTGTAGTGACGTTAAATACGTTCATTTCTCAATAAGACACATTGATATTTTCAACCCTTAAGGGGAATAGGAACTCCTGGCAGATTTTTCTGCCATTTTGCAAAGGAAGACAACTTTCGGGACTTCATGTTCGCTTTTCTATAAGCCCTCAGGCATTGAAAAAGGGGTCTGCCCTTAAAGAAAAAAATGCTTCTCAGGAGCAAATTCTTTTCTTTAAGAGTTGATCCTTATTTACATGGGAGACAAAAACTTTTGCAGGAGTTGCCTCCCCTGAAGGAGTCCTATTCCCTTTAAGCCACATTAAACCTTCAAAGCTAAAGCCACGAAAATTGCAATGTCAAAGCATTTACACAATACTAACATCCAATGCAAAGCTTCCAAGCCTAAAGACCACTTGATCTGGTCATTTCCATAACCAACCCGTACGACATAGTACATTTTCTCACATCTCCAAAATGGCTACTTTTCTGATGAAAATCTGTGATATTTTTCTTAGTTATACTACAAACATAGGTGGTGGGTGCTCGTTAGAAACGCCTCATTGTGGCGGTTCTAACGAGTACCCACAACCTATGTATTGAAGCAGAAATAAGAAAAAAATGCATACCCCCGTAAACCCCAGTTTCCCCTATATACTGTAGGGTTTAGGGGGTGTACATTTCACTAACTTGTTAACGTGATGGTAAAATAAGCGTTTAAAATTTCTTTTCCCTTAATTATGGTAAGCAGTATACAAATATCATTGCTACTAAGGTCCAACAGTACCTTCCACCAAAGCCTGGATAGCATTACGAAAACAGGCCTACACAAATACAGTGTAAATTTTACGCCAAAAAATTCAGGATGAAAAATTGTGATATTTTTTCTTATTTCTGCTCAAAATATAGGCTGTGGGTACAGGATAGAACCGCCACATTGAGGCGGTTCTAACGAGTACCCACAATCTATATTTTAGAGCAGAAATAAGACAAATAAGGTTTACCCCTGTAAACCCCAGTTTTACAATATAAAAGTGGGGTCCAATGGGTCAATATTATATAGGCGTGTTTTCGTGATGGGCTCGGTCCAGGTACACGTACATTTGTTGAACTTTAAGTTCTATGCCAATTATTGTACTTTATGCTACCATTAAAGAGCCTGATCAATCGCCACCTTCTATGAACAAGGATATACACCGCTTGCCATTATCCCAGTTTAAGAGTATACGAACTTAAAAAAGGATGGATTGTTTACGGACGCACTTCTGTATCATGACTTAGATTGATTATTTGATATGAGTCAACACTGTATAGGTCATTTTGGAGACGTTGCTTCCAATTTTGTGGGACTTTTACCCGACATTGAGTTAAAATGACACCTCAAGCCCTATCGCCCAAAGAATCCACTAGGTTTAACGGACGTTCCGACTCGAAACACCTTTCCTGGGCAAGCTTAGACATTCTAAGCGGTTTACCAGTACTCAAGTTCGGTCGGTATCACTTCTGCGTAGAAGCACCATGTAGACCAGACCGATGGACGCAACAGGCATCGGTAAATCATTGTCTACGCCCATGGGCGTAGACATTATAGAGATCGAGTTTAACACGGAAGTACAGCCATTAGTTACCCACAGTGCAGGTTGACCTTTCCATTCTTATGCAACACAACAAGTATACGCTTTCACAAGAAGAAAAAAGCAGCCCATAACAAGTGTAAGCTTGCACACAAAAAGAGGCCGGCGGGCAGAGCTCTAGCACAGAATTGCTATTACATTTGTACAAGCCTATATTTGCAGCCATATTGTACAGTCTAATACAAAATTATACATCTACAAAATCTCGACCTCGACGGACCACTGCTTATCCTATAAGCTACATGTACTCAGCAGCCTTCGGCTCTGATGAGCTAAAAACATACCTCGCCGTTAGCAAACTATCAGGTTTAATCTTCAGTTAGTCATCTATAAAGTCCTAACTTCTCCAACAGTTTTCAAGCATTCAATTTGAAAGATATCACAAGCATACATGTGCATTTTTAAAGATGAAAAACTACTTTTTACATTATTACAGCATTTTTAGACATTATACTTCAGTCGACAGGATGTCAATTAGAATATTGCCAAAGACAGTTAATTGTATAAAACACTTTTCTGGGATTCACATTTAGTATGTGCTAAGCGTAGACCTAGCTTTTTGTAAAAGCTATACTTGTAACACTATAATGTTTAGCACCATTCCGTATTGCGTCCGGCGGCACCGATGAATACGCAAAATTTGCAAAAAAATTGCATTGCTTGTTTGGGTAAATTTCATTATTTTCACAAATAGCGACCACAGTAAAGCCGGAAGAGTGTTTCTTTCTACAATTGTCTGTTTCTTTTGCCATACGCTTTTATCCATATATGACAATGGAATATTCCACCTAATGAGTTTGGAGTGGTCCATTTCCAAATATAGGGGTATCAGGCTAGTTTTGTTTGTGGTTAAGTTTTTCCAGAATGTAATTTAAGCAAACAGTGTAGACTCAGACGAGATGCCGCGTTCTCTGTTTTTAGCTCCACTGGCCGAAGGCCAGTGGGGCTATTGTCATGGCCCTGTGTCCGTCGTGCGTCCGTGCGTTAACTTTTTTCTTTAAACATCTTCTCCTCCTAAACTACTGGGCCAATTGTAACCAAACTTCACAGGAATGTTTCTTACTTAGTCCTCTTCTAAATTCCTTCAAAGAATTTTGTTACACCCAGAACTCTGGTTGCCATGGCAACAAAACCACACAAAAAATTAAAAATCTTTGAAAATCTTCTCCTCGAAAACCACCTGTCGGATTTCATTTTTATTTTGCATGAATGTTCCTTGGGTGGACCTCTTTCAGATTCCTTGAAGAAATTTTGATCCGACACAAAACATGGCCGCCATGGGCGGGGCTTATTTTCGCTGTTTAACATATAGTGTAATGCTAAAAAACCTTCTCCTCCTAAACTACTCGGCCAATTGTAACCAAACTTCACAGGAATGTTCCAAACTTAGTCCACTTTTAGATTCCTTCGAAGAATTTTGTTACACCCAGATATCTGGTTGCCATGGCAATAAAAGCACAAAAAAAAATAAATAAAAATCTTCTTCTCCAAAACCACCCGTTGGATTTCATTTTTATTTTGCATGAATGTTTCTTGGGTGGACCTCTTTCAGATTCCTTGAAGAAATTTTGATCCGACAAAAAACATGGCCGCCATGGGCGGAGCTTATTTTCACTATTTATCATATAGTGTAATGCTAAAACATCTTCTCCTCCTAAACTACTTGGCCAATTGTAACCAAACTTCACAGGAATGTTCTTTACTTCCTCTTCTAAATTCCTTCAAAGAATTTTGTTACACCCAGATATCTGGCTGCCATGGCAACAGAACCACACAAAAAATAAAAATCTTTAAAAATCATCTCATCCAAAACCACCTGTTGGATTTCATTTTTATTTTGCATGAATGTTCCTTGGGTGGACCTCTTTCAGATTCCTTGAAGAAATTTTGATCCGCCAATCTTAGCAAACTCTGTTTATACGACTTTATGTTTCAAATTCTAACACAGCGCGCCTATATAGGCAATGGAAAATAACTGTGTTTTATTCTGCAACAAATTACAGCTCGGAAGAGCGTGACGTGTGACGTCATTAAAATTCCCAATTTATGACGTCACTAGTCGATTTCCTTGACGTTAGACGGTGTAACGTCATTTTCTCGCATCGAAAACGTAAGAAAAGGATATAAATGCGTGTGTTTCAGTCGATAATTTTAGCGGGATTTCTTCTAACAATGGCGAAAGGTTGTGAGATTTTGAAGGAAACAACAACATTATTGTCAATTTTCAGCGTGTTAGAATCGAAATAGACCAGCTCTTGTTTGTGATTTGTTGAGTAATAAGTAGTATTAGCGTTACTTGAGCGCCATGGACTGCGCATGCGCAGCATTTGTATAACTTCCGGTGAAACGTAAGCGAAACGATTAGATGACGAAACTACCCTAAATATCGGACGAGTGTTCGAATGACGTAACTCGCGGTAATTACGCCGTAAGTATCCTAAATTTTGAGGCGAAAGATGTTCCCGCGGATTGGCGAAGTTCGCCGTCCCCGATCTGGTCGGGGTGATCGGGGTCTACCCCGTTCGCTCGAGCGCTCCTATCCCAATATTTAGGGAGATACTACCCGGTATAGTATCGATGGGGCGCAAATTAATTCTCTCACCCGCAAAACGATTATCGCCTCGAAAACCGGAAAACAATGGAAGGTGTTGGAAGAGCTCGATTTGATGCGAGAAACTAGGAATGGACCGCGTCCCGGAAAAAAAAAAGTTTGGTTTGTTCGATTTTAGGTTTAACGTCCCCGTCAACGCCGTATAGGTCATTTTGGGGGGCGTTGCTCCCAGTTGTGCGAGACCTTTACCGGACATATCTACAACATTTGAATCTCGGAGAATCTTTCTCGGCTATGGAATTTATACGGATATCGTGGGGGCGTAGCCAGATAAACTTTGGGTATGCAGTGGGGTAAACCTTATTTTCCTTATTACTGATCCAAGACATAGGTTGTGGGAACTCGTTAGAACCGCCTCATCGAGGCGATTCTAACATATTTAAACCCAACTTTTATACAGTAAAATTTGGCTTTGCAGGGGTAAACCTTATTTTCCTTATTAAGACATAGGTTGTGGGTACTCGTTAGAACCGCCTCATCGAGGCGATTCTAACGTATATCTATAACATTTGTATCTCGGAGAATTTTTCTTGGCTATGGAATTTATACACGCATTTCTTATCAAGCTGATCAGATCAATGCTTAGTTTTGAGCAAAAGATTCGTACCGTTTAAATTATCGTTATAACGAGTTTGTCGTTATAACGAATGTCGGTATAAAGAGGGTTGACTGAGGGCATAGCGGAGACGGAGCGATAGATGCGCTCGATCAGGGTTAGCTCCGTTTTGGTAAAGGGCAGTCAGTCCGTTTTATTTGTTTGTTTGTTTGATTTTGAGGTTTAACGTCCCCGTCAACACTGTATAGGTCATTTTGGAGACGTTGCTTCCAATTTTGTGGGACTTTTACCCGACATTGAGATGAAATGACATCTCAAGCCCTGTCGTCCAATGAAACCAATGGGTTTATAAGCGTGGACGGTCCGACTAGCACCGCTTTGCCTGGGCAGGCTTAGATCCTCTAAGCGGTTTACCAGTACTTGTGTGTGGTCGGACTCAGTTCTGCGTGGAAGCATCACGCAGCCCATCTATTTCTTCAAGCCCCGATGGGCGGGGGCGGTCAGTCAGTCCGTCGTTGCGTGTAATCGCCGCTTCGTCCGTCCATCCGTCCGACACACTTTTTATCTCTAAAAGTGTTAAAGGTAATTAAGTCAAACTCGATATACTGATATAGGGGGGCTATAAGGGGAATCGGAGAATACAAGAACCATAACCCTGCCAACAGTATTTACGGAGTTACTTCCCTTCTAAAATAGGACCCCGCACAGTATTTTGGGTGGCCTATAGTAATCACCTTGTCATTCAGTTTGTCATATCTAAACCAAAATTCTTAACCGGTCATTACTTTAAAAGTATTATCCATACTCTCGTGAAACGTTACACTCCTACTAACAAACACAAGACCTACATTCTGACAAAAGGCCAGAACTGTATTGCTTTTGTCCATGTGTTTGTCACGCATTAACCAAAAAACTTAACCTCGGTCATAATTGAAAAGTATTTGCCCTACGCCCATGAAACTTCACATACATACCGCCACAAGACCTACATTCTGACAAAGGGCCAGAACTATATTGCATTTGGGTGTGTGTCTGTTAGGTCAGAAATAAACAACTTGAACTCGGTAAACAATTAAAAGTATTTGCCCTGCTCTCACGAAACATCACACACATACTTACCATCACAAGACCTACATTCTGACGACAAAGGGTCGTAATTACTTATTTTCACTGAATTATCGCCCCTGTTTCAAAATAAATATCTCCTGTTGTTTCATAACCATGGGTAATAGGGCTTTCGTATTTCACATGCGTAATCCTTGTGACATTTTTCATTGAAAATCGCTAACTAGGAAATTCTCAGACTTTTGGTTTATTTGTTTTTTTGATTTGAGGTTTAACGTCCCCGTCAACACTGTAAAGGTCATTTTGGAGACGTTGCTTCCAATTTTGTGGGACTTTTACCCGACATTGAGATGAAGTGACATCTCGAGCCCTGTCGCCCAATGAGACCAATAGGGTTTATTAGCATGGACGGTCTCCCTCTCACCGCGGTTCCTGGACAGGCTTAGATCCTCTAAGCGGTTTTACCAGTACTAGTGTTCGGGCCGGATTCAGCTCTGCGTGGAAGCATAATGCAGCCCATATATGTCTTCAAGCCCCTATGGGCGGGGGCCGAGACTTTTGGTTTTGGCTACTATATGTCGGACAGGAGTAATTTTCTAGTCCATTCCGTTTTACCGCTTCCGCTAGGGCCAGTCACCACCATAGAAAACGGGTGTTGGAAGGTAATGCCGTTTGTCATGTCTGGGACTATCCCACTACCGTGCGTATTGCGTTGGTGTCTTAACAAAGCATCACGTCTCGAGAACCCGCGGTTACAGTCCGAGCATCGATTCATTTTCGTTTCAAGAGTTTGCAGTTTGGTTATTCTTACAGGCTTTTCACATCATTGACCGCCACCACCACAGACACCACTACAGCCACCATCACCACCACAGCTTCCACCACCACCACCACCACTCCCACCACCACAGCCACCACCACCACCACCACCACCACCACCCACCACCACCACCACCACCACCACCACAGACACCACTACAGTCCCTGGGTTTAAAGGGATCAAAATTATTTTCCTTATTTCTGCCCCCTAGACATAGGTTGTGGGTACTCGATAGAACCGACTCATTAAGGCGGTTCTATTGAGTACCAACAATGTATGGGTCACGTGTGTGACGCCGAGTTCAGCAACGGAAGGTCAGGTGGTTTTTCTCCGGGCACTCCGGTTTTCGCCCACCTCTGAATAACGATCGACTCGGTATGAGTAAAATAGTCTTGAAAGGGTCGTAAAACTCGAACCAAATAAAAGCACGCTAACACTGCATGATACCCCACCACTGCAAGATAATATGGTTATAGCGTTGCCCATAATAGTGGTACTTTTAAGTGTTATAGTTATCTGTAAAACTTCACTAAGGCATTCAATATAGTAAAGGAACTACATACATGTATATCAAAAGGGCAGATAATACAATAACCAGAAAAGCAGAGTGACTGTCCTTGGCAATAATATGTGTCCTTTAGTGTTTTAAAATTTGAAGAAAATCCATGAAAAGATTCTTAAGTTATTGATCGCAAACTCCAAAAAAAAATTGTGAGAAATTAATCAAGTTATCGGTCGGAAATGGTGTGGATGGACGGACGAACGGACAGACACCGGAGGGTATATTATAATACCCTAGCACTATCGTGTGATGGGGTATAACAAAAAGAAGAAAAGAAAAAAAAAGTCATTCCCGATATTAACATGTAGGCACAATTTGAAAAAGAAAATGTGAAAAATTAATCAAGTTATCGGTCGGAAATGGTGGGGATGGACGAACGGACAGACGGACGGACAGACACCGGAGGATATATTATAATATCCCAGCACTATCGTGTAATGGGGTATAACAAAAAGAAGAAAAGGAAAAAAAAAAAGGTAAAAAAAGGAATGAAAAACAAAAAATGAGTAAAAAAAAACGAAAAAAAAAATTCATTGCAAAAAGAAAGAAAAGAAAAATAAACGGAAAAAAAGAAGAAAAAACGAGAAAAAAAGGAAAAAAAAAAAAAAAGAAAATTCCATTCCTCCACGGGGGTTTGAACTCACGCCCCTCAGATTCATAGCACAAATTAATCCAGTTATTGGTCGGAAATGGTGGGGACGGACGGACGGACAGACACCGGAGGGTATATTGTAATATCCCAGCACTATCGTGTGATGGGGTATAACAACAAGAAGAAAAGGGTGAAAAAAAAGAAAGGGAAAAAAAAGGAATGAAAAACCAAAAATGAGGAAAATTAAAAAAAATAAAAAAAAATAAATAAATTCATTGCCAAAATGAAAAAGAAAGAAAAAGAAAAAAGAACACACACAAAAAAAAAAAAGAAAAAACGAAAAAAAAAAAATTTCCATTCCTCGACAGAGATATGAACTCACGCCCCTCAGATTCATAGTCAACAATAGGATTTGTAGTCCAGCACTCTAACCACTACACTGGCAGTGATAATCAATATATGTCATAAATTAAAGGAATAAATGCGCAGAAACTATTTAATGGGAATTGTTAACGACCAATTTTTCGTTAAATGTTAACGCATTTTGTGTATTCACAACACAAAACCTGCTTATTATGGTCGTTTATCCATCAGTGCAGTTTCATCCAAATATTCCATATAGTAAAGGAATAAGTCCCCAAAAACCATTTAATCGAAATTTTTAACGACCATAATTCCGTTAAATGTTAATGTATTTTGCCCATTTACAATCCCAAACCACTCATACCCAATGCCAATGTGTATACAAAATTTAAAGAAAATCCGTGAAAAAATATTCAAGTTATTGATCGGAAACGCCCCAAAACCCCTTATTTTGAACTAAAAAGGGCCATAACTCTGTCAAATGTTAACGGATTTTGCCCATTAACAATCCCATACCACTCATTCCCGATATATACATGTATGCAAAATTTGAAAAAAAATCGTAAAAAATTACTCAAGTTATCGATCGGAAATGGTGCGGACGGACGGACGGACGGACGGACACCGGAGGGTATATCATAATACCCCGCCACTATCGTGTCGTGAGGTATAATAAAAAAATATTACTGTTTGAAGCGGAAATAAGAAAAATATTTTTTCACCTGAAATTTTTCAGTTTTGGTTAGTAATTTTTTCCATATATTTGCATGGGCGGAATTTCGTAATGGTATAAGGCCTAAAAAGTCCCGTCAAACCGCGCAGACTTTGCGGACGTATTAAATCTATTTTGTTTTGGTAAAAATATTTCTATGTTAAAAACGGGGCAAAATGATTGATCCGCCCCCGCCCATCAGGGACTTAGAGCTGCGAGTCGGCCCGGCCATGCATATAAACCCTATTGGTTTCATGACGATACATCGTTCACACGTCGTTTATATACGCAATGCCTTCTTTCTGATTGGTTTTTATTTTAGAACTTAAATATCTTTGATTATAGATTCTATTGGAAAGGTCAACTATCAACACTACCTATAATAATTACGCGTATTCTTTCTACTTTCTCCAACCAGTCTTCTACAGTCACACGGTGTACTTTTCTCAAATGACAAACGAAAATGTTAGAATCCCCTCATCGAGGCGTGGTTTGTCATTTGAGAAAAGTACACCGTGTGACTGTAGAAGACTGGTTGGAGAAAGTAGAAAGAATACGCGTAATTATTATAGGTAGTGTTGATAGTTGACCTTTCCAATAGAATCTATAATCAAAGATATTTAAGTTCTAAAATAAAAACCAATCAGAAAGAAGGCATTGCGTATATAAACGACGTGTGAACGATGTATCGTCATGAAACCAATAGGGTTTATATGCATGGCCGGGCCGACTCGCAGCTCTAAGTCCCTGATGGGCGGGGGCGGATCAATCATTTTGCCCCGTTTTCAACATAGAAATATTTTTACCAAAACAAAATAGATTTATTACGTCCGCAAAGTCTGCGCGGTGTGACGGGACTTTTTAGGCCTTAAACCATTACGAAATTCCGCCCATGCAAATATATGGAAAAAATTACTAACCAAAACTGAAAAATTTCAGGTGAAAAAATATTTTTCTTATTTCCGCTTCAAACAGTAATATTTTTTTATTTGGTTCGAGTTTTACGACCCTTTCAAGACTATTTTACTCATACCGAGTCGATCGTTATTCAGAGGTGGGCGAAAACCGGAGTGCCCGGAGAAAAACCACCTGACCTTCCGTTGCTGAACTCGGCGTCACACACGTGACCCATACATTGTTGGTACTCAATAGAACCGCCTTAATGTGTCGGTTCTATCGAGTACCCACAACCTATGTCTAGGGGGCAGAAATAAGGAAAATAATTTTGATCCCTTTAAACCCAGGGACTGTAGTGGTGTCTGTGGTGGTGGTTGTGGTGGTGGTGGGTGGTGGTGGTGGTGGTGGTGGTGGTGGCTGTGGTGGTGGGAGTGGTGGTGGTGGTGGTGGTGGTGGTGGTGGTGGAAGCTGTGGTGGTGATGGTGGCTGTAGTGGTGTCTGTGGTGGTGGCGGTCAATGATGTGAAAAGCCTGTAAGAATATCCAAACTGCAAACTCTTGAAACGAAAATGAATCGATGCTCGGACTGTAACCGCGGGTTCTCGAGACGTGATGCTTTGTTAAGACACCAACGCAATACGCACGGTAGTGGGATAGTCCCAGACATGACAAACGGCATTACCTTCCAACACCCGTTTTCTATGGTGGTGACTGGCCCTAGCGGAAGCGGTAAAACGGAATGGACTAGAAAATTACTCCTGTCCGACATATAGTAGCCAAAACCAAAAGTCTCGGCCCCCGCCCATAGGGGCTTGAAGACATATATGGGCTGCATTATGCTTCCACGCAGAGCTGAATCCGGCCCGAACACTAGTACTGGTAAAACCGCTTAGAGGATCTAAGCCTGTCCAGGAACCGCGGTGAGAGGGAGACCGTCCATGCTAATAAACCCTATTGGTTGCATTGGGCGACAGGGCTCGAGATGTCACTTCATCTCAATGTCGGGTAAAAGTCCCACAAAATTGGAAGCAACGTCTCCAAAATGACCTTTACAGTGTTGACGGGGACGTTAAACCTCAAATCAAAAAAACAAATAAACCAAAAGTCTGAGAATTTCCTAGTTAGCGATTTTCAATGAAAAATGTCACAAGGATTACGCATGTGAAATACGAAAGCCCTATTACCCATGGTTATGAAACAACAGGAGATATTTATTTTGAAACAGGGGCGATAATTCAGTGAAAATAAGTAATTACGACCCTTTGTCGTCAGAATGTAGGTCTTGTGATGGTAAGTATGTGTGTGATGTTTCGTGAGAGCAGGGCAAATACTTTTAATTGTTTACCGAGTTCAAGTTGTTTATTTCTGACCTAACAGACACACACCCAAATGCAATATAGTTCTGGCCCTTTGTCAGAATGTAGGTCTTGTGGCGGTATGTATGTGACGTTTCGTGAGCGTAGGGCAAATACTTTTGAAGTTTTGAACGAGGTTAAGTTAATATGTATGTGAAGTTTCATGGGCGTAGGGCAAATACTTTTCAATTATGACCGAGGTTAAGTTTTTTGGTTAATGCGTGACAAACACATGGACAAAAGCAATACAGTTCTGGCCTTTTGTCAGAATGTAGGTCTTGTGTTTGTTAGTAGGAGTGTAACGTTTCACGAGAGTATGGATAATACTTTTAAAGTAATGACCGGTTAAGAATTTTGGTTTAGATATGACAAACTGAATGACAAGGTGATTACTATAGGCCACCCAAAATACTGTGCGGGGTCCTATTTTAGAAGGGAAGTAACTCCGTAAATACTGTTGGCAGGGTTCTGGTTCTTGTATTCTCCGATTCCCCTCATAGCCCCCCTATATCAGTACATCGAGTTTCGCTTAATTCCCTTTAACACTTTTAGAGATAAAAAGTGTGTCGGACGGATGGGCGGACGAAGCGGCGATTACACGCAACGACGGACTGACTGACCGCCCCCGCCCATCGGGGCTTGAAGAAATAGATGGGCTGCGTGATGCTTCCACGCAGAGCTGAGTCCGACCACACACAAGTACTGGTAAACCGCTTAGAGGATCTAAGCCTGCCCAGGCAAAGCGGTGCTAGTCGGACCGTCCATGCTTATAAACCCATTGGTTTCATTGGACGACAGGGCTTGAGATGTCATTTCATCTCAATGTCGGGTAAAAGTCCCACAAAATTGGAAGCAACGTCTCCAAAATGACCTATACAGTGTTGACGGGGACGTTAAACCTCAAAATCAAACAAACAAACAAATAAAACGGACTGACTGCCCCTTACCAAAACGGAGCTAACCCTGATCGAGCGCATCTATCGCTCCGACTCCGCTATGCCCTCAGTCAACCCTCTTTATACCGACATTCGTTATAACGACAAACTCGTTATAACGATAATTTAAACGGTACGAATCTTTTGCTCAAAACTAAGCATTGATCTGATCAGCTTGATAGGAAATGCGTGTATAAATTCCATAGCCAAGAAAAATTCTCCGAGATACAAATGTTATAGATATACGTTAGAATCGCCTCGATGAGGCGGTTCTAACGAGTACCCACAACCTATGTCTTAATAAGGAAAATAAGGTTTACCCCTGCAAAGCCAAATTTTACTGTATAAAAGTTGGGTTTAAATAGGTTAGAATCGCCTCGATGAGGCGGTTCTAACGAGTACCCACAACCTATGTCTTGGATCAGTAATAAGGAAAATAAGGTTTACCCCACTGCATACCCAAAGTTTATCTGGCTACGCCCCCACGATATCCGTATAAATTCCATAGCCGAGAAAGATTCTCCGAGATTCAAATGTTGTAGATATGTCCGGTAAAGGTCTCGCACAACTGGGAGCAACGCCCCCATAATTGACCTATACGGCGTTGACGGGGACGTTAAACCTAAAATCGAACAAACCAAACTTTTTTTTTCCGGGACGCGGTCCATTCCTAGTTTCTCGCATCAAATCGAGCTCTTCCAACACCTTCCATTGTTTTCCGGTTTTCGAGGCGATAATCGTTTTGCGGGTGAGAGAATTAATTTGCGCCCCATCGATACTATACCGGGTAGTATCTCCCTAAATATTGGGATAGGAGCGCTCGAGCGAACGGGATAGACCCCGATCACCCCGACCAGATCGGGGACGGCGAACTTCGCCAATCCGCGGGAACATCTTTCGCCTCAAAATTTAGGATACTTACGGCGTAATTACCGCGAGTTACGTCATTCGAACACTCGTCCGATATTTAGGGTAGTTTCGTCATCTAATCGTTTCGCTTACGTTTCAACGGAAGTTATACAAATGCTGCGCATGCGCAGTCCATGGCGCTCAAGTAACGCTAATACTACTGTAATAAATCACAGTTTGTCGGTCAGTTGTAAGTAGACAAATCACGCGCGCTACGCGCTTGTGATTTGTCTACTTTACAACTGACCTTCAAACTGTGATTTATTACTCAACAAATCACAGTTAGAGCTGATCTATTTCTTAAATAAATTCAAAATACTGAGGGAGATTGATTTATTAGACCTAATTATACTACAGTGTCAACAGCTCTCCAGATCCCTGAGGGTTAAAATGGCTTAGTCGAAAAGGGAGACATACCGAATCCGACGGAGGAAAGGAATAAATAAATAAATAAATATAAACATAAATAAATAAACACAACAAGCCTGTTCATTTTTTAGCTCCACTGGCCGAAGACCCGCGGGTCTTATGTTATGGACCTGTGTCCGTCGTGCGTCCGTGCGGTTGTGCGTCATTGCGCTAACTTTTTTCTTTAAACATCTCCTCCATAACTACTTGGTCGATTTTAACCAAACTTCACAGGAATGTTTCTCACATAGTCCTCTTCTAAATTCCTTCAAAGAATTTTGTTACATGCAGAACTCTGGTTGCAATGGCATCGAAACCAAAAAAAATATTTAAAAATCTACTCCTCCAAAACCGCTGAATGGATTTTATTCTTATTTTGCATGAATGTTCCTTGGGTGGACCTCTGTCAGATTCCTTGAAGAAATTTGGATCAGACAAAAAACATGGCTGCCATGGCCATGCCCAACATGGCTGCCATGGCCATGCCCCTTTGCTCATTAGATTTCAAAGACTTATAAGGGGAAAAGTTTTAAAAACCTTCTCCTCCAAAACCTCTCAGCTCAATGGAGTTCATTCTTACTTTGCATGAATGTTCCTTGGGTGGACCTCTGTCAGATTCCTTGAAGCAATTTTGATCAGACAATAAACATGGCCGCCATGGACACGCCCATTGGCTAATTAGCTTCAATAGACTTAAATAGGGATCATTTTTTTTTTAAATCTTCTCCTCCAAAACCGCTAGAGTGATTTCGTTCTTAATTTTCATGAATGTTCCTTGTATGGACCATTTTCAGATTCATTGAAGAAATTTTGATCAGACAAAAATATGGCCGCCAAGGCCACCACCTTTGGCTCATTAGCTTCCATATACTGATAAAGGGAAAAACTTCAACAATCTTCTTCTCTGAAACCATAAGGCCTAAAGCTAAGACATTTAATATGTAGCAAAGTTATGTGGTCACCTACTAAGTCCTGCGAACTATGCCACAGGAGTCCAAATTGGCAACGCCCCAGTGCTCAGTAGCTCCCATTGACTAATAATGGAAAAAATCTTGAAACTTTTCTCCTCTGAAACCATAAGGCCAAGAGCTTAGTATGTAGCAACTTAAAGTATTCAACTGCATAAATCCTGCTGACCATGCCCCTGGGGTCCAAATTGGCCACACCCTGAGGCCCTTAAGCTCCCATAGACTTATACTGGGAAAAACTGACAAAAATCTTCTTCTCTGAAACCATCAGTGCCAAGAGCTTAGATATTTAGTATGCAGCAACGTCAAGTGGTCACTCACATAAATCCTGCCAAAAATGGCCCTTGGGTAAAACATTGGCCACATCCAGAGGCTTATTAGTTCCCATAGACTTATAATAGGAAAAACTTAAAAAAGTCTTCTTCTCTGAAACCATAAGGCCCAGAGCTTTAGATATTTAGAGCGGAGCAATGCCAAATGGTCACTCGCATAAATCCTGCCAACCATGGCTCTGGGATCAAAAAAAAAAAATAGAATGGACATTCCTTGGGTGGATCACTTGTTTTTTTTACCCATTGCATGCTGAAAACCCTAAACGGGTACCTTAGCAAACAGTGCTGGCCCAGATCAGACCCCGCAGAACACCGTGTCTGATCAGTGCCTGCACTATTTGCTAACAGAATTTTCCATCAAAAATAGAAAAATAGGCCTGACACCCCTTATATGACAAATGGACTGGTCCAACATATAGCAATAGAAGAGTTTACTAGTATACAATTGGTTAATGTAATAAATATGACAATTGTCTGTGTTAGCCGTTGGAGCGACAGGCCCTCTTGGGCCTCTTGTTTTTTTTTTTTTTTCCTGGTTGAGTCGAATCCGTTCTTGAACCCATAGGAATTCATAGGAAATTCCTTCAGATAAGAAATAATGAGGGATAAATGAGGGCAATGTTCCTCTTTTTATCTCGCAAATGTATGCTGGGTGTACTGATTAGAATCGCCTCGCTGAGGCGATTCTAATCAGCACACACAACATACATGTATATTATAGAACACCGAAAACTTATCCCAATAAATTATTGAGGATTCCTAATAACACCATGCCAGATGGCATTATCATGTTGCCTACTGGTATGGTAATATTAGGAATATCCTCTGTGGCTCAAACTACCCCTGTCTTGAACAGATATTCATGTACCCAATAGTTTTTGAGTCACTTGGGTTCAACAATATTACTGTACCGCATTTGAGTACTGGTAAATAGCTTAGAAGGTCTAAGCCTGCCTAGGCAATGTGGTGCGAGTTGGACCGTCGCTGTTGGTTTGTTTGAGCGGCATGGCTTCAGATGTCGTTTCATCTCAATGTCGGGTTAAAAAGTCCCACAAAATTGAAAGCAACGTCACCAAAATAGTGTTGACGGGTACGTAAAGCCTCAATTTAAACAAACTGTACATAGCGAACATTCCGACTAGTTTGTGCGTATGCCCAGCTGATTTGAGTCTTTTCTGGGTTCACCTGGTTGAAAACACTTTTCATTTGTCGGGCCAACGTGGTCTTGTCTAGTTTTATGATGTAGGCTTCAATGCATTTTCAACGCCCTCTATCCAGGTTCCTATTCTCACAAACAGTTCATCCTGTCTCATTGGAGTCATAACAACACTTGCACAATCATCATCGTCCTCCTCGTCTATACCGCCTCGGCGACCCTCTCTCTGAAGATGTTCTCTCATCTCCTCTTCAATGAACTGAACGTCGCGATTTTTCATATTTGCCGAGGCAGTCCGGAACACTCTGGGCGCTTGTTGTTCACAAAATGCAAGCGCTTTTAAATTCGCCATTTCTTGGTCTAATCGAGCACGCCCTTTAATCTTTTCGCGATGAGAAGGATTTTTAGGAAGCGCCCTTGGTTTATAATTCTTTGGCAACATTTGTGCAAGTCTACGTAATGTTTCACTTGATCTCACCACCACAGGAGCACCATATCCTTGCTCTCTTAAATAATCCGACAATTGTACGGAGTCAAGTTTAGTCCGTTTACGACTGTTACCCGACTCGTCTAGATCATAAGAATTTTCACTAGGAACGATGACCTGTTCCTTTTTCTGAAGAGCTTCGTAAGCTTTCGTACTTTGGTACAGTTCAGTGAACACATTTCCGGGAGCAGAACGAATGGACACCGGGCGAATAGATTTTCTTGTTTGAAGTCTTTGCCTATCAGCGTATGTTGAGGGACGAGTTAATTTGATCATAGAGCTTTCCCGAATTAGAGGGAATGAGCGCGTTTGCATCTCTGTATTTTGATCCCTTTCATCATTGCGTTTGTCAAGATGAAGTCGAGAGTACATATCTTCACACTGTTGTATCTGAAGAAAAAGATATGCAAAAAATTGCAGCAAAATTCGCATAATAAGACCCACTTTGAGGCTGTTCAAAGTGGTCTTTTGAACATACCAATGGTGGTCACTTACTGGACACTAGATGGGCCGCGTCAATTTTGGTACTTATCGCCTATGCGAGCAGCGAAGGTTCAGGCGAGCCTGCGCATCCGCGCAGTCTCGCATGAACCTTCACTGCTCGCTCATACAAGCAGTGAATCAGGGGGTACTTTCGGACGGAAAGCTATATCCCTGGCCATGCTGAATGGCTGGGCATGCGCAGTTAAAATTTGTCATGACGGAATGCTCGAAGACACAAATTCGCTTGGCGGGGCTCAGATGTAGAAAACACAGAGAAAAAACTATGAAACTTGAATATGTCTAAAAATCTATTAGACTTTTATTATAAACCATTGAATCTATTAGACCTTTTTTATATACCATTGATGCGGTTTAACGACACGTCAAAGTTTGTGTTTTTGTATATAAGAGTAAGGGAGAGGTAGTAGAGATGAAAGAGGTGGATGGGAAAGAAAAAGGAAAATGAAAGAAAGTGAAGATCCAGAAGACATAACAACATTCCCTCTCTACATTTACCGGCTGCCCAGCGACAGCAGGCTTTGTCCAGCTGTTGGCCAGTATCTGTTAGGCGCCCATGTGACTTACACTACAGGACATCTTCGTTTCCCCTAACCACCCGACTGCATATCATTCAGCAATGCCATGAGAAAACGAGAAAACCTGTTTGTTTGCATATTGAGAAAACCTGTTTGTTTGCCAGATGAGAAAACCTGTTTGGTTGCCATTTGCGAGCAACAAAGTGTGTTCGCCGTATGTTTAGTGTAGTATATGTGCAGTTTATATCTAAAATACCAAGCGGTACGGAAAACACGCCTATTCAAATAATATATACGTTGAAAAAATTACTGCCATAAAATGAAATTTTTTAGATAAAAATTCTGATATTTTTTCTTATTTCAGCTAAAAACGTAGATTGTGAGTACTTACTGGTTAGGACAATACTATGTTCTAACGAGTACCCACACTATTCTCAGAGGCGTGATTGTTTTCCTGATGCTATTTAGCTACGGGAATAGGTATTTACCTGACCGCAAGCCAAGAAGCCAGGGTTGGCGAGGTTTATATTATATGATGTTAAATTAATTGAATATATCTAATAAGCAGGGTCCAGCTTTTTTAAGCATCGTTAGTTTAACGAGCTCGTTAAGGGTCAAATTGTTAAAAGGTTCTGGACTGTTCTGGTTTTAAATATGTTCTATAAAAGGGTTATCCTTTGGAAGCAGAGAATACACCACAGAACTGAAAAATATGGAGTGTACATGTTTTCTGGGCCAGACTAGCTAGTTTCGGCCAATAAGGCCTCATCAGTGACCCTCAGATATTTTCAAAATTCCACAATGGAATCAATGATCCCAAAGGACAAGACAATATAATCTACACTATGATGTAGGGCAGGGAGACGTTTTACCGCCGCCACACATTCCCACACACCAGCTGTAGTGAAGTTAAATATGTTCTATAAAAGGGTTATCCTTTGGAAGCAAAGAATACACCACAGAACTGAAAAATATGGAGTGTACATGTTTTCTGGGCCAGACTAGCTAGTTTCGGCCAATAAGGTCTCATTCGTGACCCTCAGATATTTTCAAAATTCCACAATGGAATCAATGATCCCAAAGGACAAGAAAATATAATCTACACTATGATGTAGGGCAGGGAGACGTTTTACCGCCGCCACACATTCCCACACACCAGGTGTAGTGAAGTTAAATATGTTCTATAAAAGGGTTATCCTTTGGAAGCAAAGAATACACCACAGAACTGAAAAATATGGAGTGTACATGTTTTCTGGGCCAGACTAGCTAGTTTCGGCCAATTAGGCCTCATCAGTGACCCTCAGATATTTTCAAAATTCCACAATGGAATCAATGATCCCAAAGGACAAGAAAATATATTCTTGCACACCAGACAAGGAAATCCGTGATTTTACCCTTGGATAGAAATTTATGTTCTGACCCTGGTGTTCCGACCCAGGCAACTAACATAAATGCGCTTCAATCAGTCTATTCAACTGCCGGTACTACTTCCGCACTACTTTTATTTTGTAAACAATGTACATGTGCGAGCTGTCAAAACAAACCGGAGGTGTTGTGCAAGAAAAAGAATCCAATATGGGGTTTTGTTGTAGATGGGTGTTTCCAACCCTCGGGATGACCGTGCTGAGCGGAACCTCGGCGTAGCCTCGGTTCCGCTCAGCACGGTCATCCCTCGGATTGGAAACGCTAATCTACAACAGAACCCCATATCAGATTCTTATAATCTACACTATGATGTAGGGCAGGGAGACGTTTTACCCCCGCCACACATTTCCACACACCAGCTGTAGTGAAGTTAAATATGTTCTATAAAAGGGTTATCCTTTGGAAGCAAAGAATACACCACAGAACTGAAAAATATGGAGTGTACATGTTTTCTGGGCCAGACTAGCTAGTTTCGGCCAATCAGTGACCCTAAGATATTTTCAAATATCCACAATGGAATCAATGATCCCAAAGGACAAGAAAATATAATCTACACTATGACGTTTTACCGCCGCCACACATTCCCGCACAGTTTGCTGAAAAAAACTGTGAGTAGCTTTTGCATATGCTGCATATGCTGCAAAAGCTATTCACATTTTTTTTTCAGCAAAATAGTACATTTGTCATATTTAATGCTTATGTTGATTTGCCACATATTTTTGAACAGCTGTCCTAGTTGTTAACAAAAAAGGGACCACAATAAGCGACAGTCAAAATCCGGATGTGCATCCGCACATTCCCTGACAACCACGGTTTATGTGCAGCCATATAGCGTATTATATCCCAAATCATCCTGTCAGACTGTGCATTGCTTTACACATATATCGAAAGACATGTTTTATTTGCCGCGTCTAATATAGACGGTCTAACCTGAAAGCATATTTTTCTTACAACTTTGGCTAAAATATGTTTGTGTCCTGTGTACGGTCGGACAGAGAGCGAACTGGACGAAATATAGTGTAAGACTAGTTTGGCCCTTATTACAACGAACACATGACGCATCAACGGCGATGCAACGACGTTGTATCGTCGATGTACACGTTGTGTGCCCGCTGAGTATGAGACGACGCTAGAAGCTAATAAAGAAATTCGCCTGAGGTTAAACAAAAACGCCAGAGGGACAAGGTCAATGGCACGGCATTGTGCATCTACCACAATTATGCAACTGATGTTTTTATAGTTTTAAAAGTCATGCAATTGTAGAAAACCAGGTAACGGTTATTTATAGAAAATAGCCTCGCTATTCATTACGAAAACACGCCTATACAAATACATAGTTAATTTTTTCGCCGAAAAATTGAAAGTTTTAGGATGAAAATTTGTGATATTTTTCTTATTTCTGCTCTAAATATAGATTGTGGGCACTCGATAGAAACACCTCACCGAGGCGGTTCTAACGAGTACCCACAATCTATATTTTAGAGCAGAACTAAGACAAATAAGGTTTACCCCTGCAAACCCCTGTTTTACTATATAAAAGTGGGGTTCGAGGGGGTCAAAATTATATAGGCGTGTTTTCGTGATGTTCTCCTCGATGTGATGTCCGAGTGTTGCGTTAGAGGGTTATTTATAGAGTATGGACTGGAATCGTGAGTTAGATTTTGCAGTGTAGACCCAGAAAGTTTACGGACTAGTTGATTTGATGTCAACCCTCACGGTTCAATTTACATCAAGTAATTGCCTGCATGTGTCTAAGTAATTGGGTGTAGTTTGTGTATACTTACGTGTTTACTTCTATTTTCATTAATTGGTTGGTTAGAGTTAGGTAATATCTCATAAGACATCTTAATTTTATTTACATTAATAATTTTCCATATTTGGAATTCTCCATTATGTTTGAACATGATAGTATGAAGGTGTAAAAATTCAATTTGTTGTTAATTGAAAACCTCTTTCACTTCAATGGTACTTTGTGTTTTGTTCAAATAATCTGTAAGGTCCAATCTTTCCGTTTTATATATCGAACAAAAACAGAACACCAAACTGTAATACAAATAAAGTTACTGTGCTTCTGTTCTGTAAAAATAAAGCAAAGTGGGCGTTTTTTTTTTCACACCATCACCACCACCACTACTACACCAGCACCGCCGTATCAATCGTCATCATCATCATCATTATCATCATCATCATCTCAACGTTATCATCATCATCATCATGTTAACACGTAATCATTATCATGTAATCATCATCGTTATTATCCAGCCTCTAAGCATCACTTCTCATAGAGAAAACTGAGGTTTACAGGGGTGTACATTACCCTTTATATTTCTGCTCCAAGCCACAGGTTGTGGGTACTCATTAGAAACGCCTCAGCATTTGTTTTGGGGCTTGAAGAAATATATGGGCTGCATGATGTTTCCACGCAGAGCTGAATCCGACCCACACACGAGTACTGGTAAACTGCTTAGAGGATCTAAGCCTGCCCAGGCAAAGCGGTGTGAGTGTCGGACCGTCCATGTTTATAAACCCTATTGGTTTCATTGGACGACGGGCTTGAGATGTCATTTCATCTCAATGTCGGGTAAAAGTCCCACAAAATTGGAAGCAATGTCTCCAAAATGACCAATACAGTGTTGACGGCGACGTTAAACCCCAAATCAAACAAACAAACAAACTCATAGTGTCAGGTCATAAACCATGGTGGGGATCACTTATGGATATCTTTACGATCTTCTATAGAATAAAGTTATGTTGAGTGGTCTCATCAGAATCGCCTCGTCGAGACGATTCTAATGAGTACAAACAACACACAGAAGCCTCATTGGTGTAGTGGTTATGCTATTTGTCTTGTAAACCAGGAGTCGCAGGATCGATCTCGGGCTTCTCCAGATATTTGTATGAGTTTTGAAACCGAGGTCCAGTCTCTGTATGACCTTAGCTGTTGGTCAAACAACATACCTTTTCAAGAAAAACAAATTCCCTGCTAGCATTCTACATAAATCTACAGCGGGCCGTCAGCGGCCCGTCAGCTACCCTGACGGGCCGCTAACGGTCCGCTGTAGATTTATGTAGAATGCTTACTGGGTTTTTCCTAACTATATGGATATCTGGAGCTTTTGGGGATATACTTTAGGGACTCCAGAATTAGTTCGAACTAGCCATGGTGCACGAACTACCCGTGTTCGAGTTATCGATGTTTCAATGTACTTTCGTTTGTTTGTTTGATTTAGGGGATAACTGTACTGAAAATTGTCATTTGGGGAGGTAAATCGGAGGTTTTACGGTCGGAAATTTCGTTTTACGGCGACGCGTTAGCGGAGCGTAAAACGTAATTTGCGACCGTAAAACCGACGATTTACCTCCCCAAATGACAATTTTCAATACAGTTATCCCCATTCTAATGCACTTTTTCGGTTGTTAAGCTAAACAGTGTACTATTTAGCACAAGGCGACTAGCGCAGTGAGCTGCGTAAAACCAAATGCCAGCCAATGAAAGACGACGTTACGTGATGACGTCGGGTTTCCGACAGTATATCGCAGAATATACTGTCGCAAATTTTTGACGTTATCCAATCAGACGTCGCGTTACATACGCAAGTGCATTAGAATTTAGGTTTAACGTCCCCGTCAACACTGCAAAGGTCATTTTGGAGACGTTGCTTCAAATTTTGTGGGACTTTTACCAGACCTTGAGATGAAATGACATCTCAAGCCCTGTCGCCCAATGAAACCAATACGGGTTATTAGCATGGACGGGCCGACTCGCAGCGCTTTGCCTGGGCAGGCTTAGATCCCCTAAGCGGTTTACCAGTACTCGTGTGCGGGTCGGTGTCAGTTCTGCGTGGAAGCATCATGCAGTTCATCTATTTCTTCAAGCCCCGATGGGCGGGGGTGAAGAAAGCCAGTTACATATATGTGTTATCCTAATAATGCCCGATCATTTTGGGGAACAGGGGCCAGTTTTTCAAAACTAACAACGTCGTCAGAAAACGTATCGTTAAAGCTTTGAACATTTCATTACGAGAACACGCCTATACAAATACATTGTAAATTTTACCGCCAAAAAATCAAAAATTGAAAGAAGAAAAATTGTGATTTTTTTTCTTATTTCTGCTCAAAATATAGATTGTTGCTACTCGTTAGGATTGCCTCATCGAGGCGGTTCTAACAAGTACCCAAAATCTATATTTTAGAGCAGAAATAAGAAAAAAGGTTTACCCGTGTAGACCCCAGTTTTACTTTATAAATAGTTATACTATATATAATCGTGTTTTCGTGATGGATATGGCAAATCATAGTTCCTTATACTTTTGCTGAAAAATGTGAGCAGCTTTTGTAAATGTAAAAGCTGCTCTCATTTTTTCAGCAAAAATAACACTATATATAGGGGATAACTGTATTGAAAATTGTCATTTGGGGAGGTAAATCGGTGGTTTTACGGTCGGAAATTTCGTTTTACGGCGACGCATCAGCGGAGCCGTAAAACGGAATTTGCGACCGTAAAACCACCGATTTACCTCCCCAAGTGACAATTTTCAATACAGTTATCCCCATTCTAATGCATTTATTCGGTTGTTTTGTTAAAAATTGTACTATTTTGCACAAAGCGGCAGGCGTTGTGAGCTGCGTAAAACCAAATGTCAGCCAATGAAAAACGACGTTACGTGGTGACGTCGGATTTCCGACAGTATATCGTGGAATATACTGTCGCAAAATTTTGACGTTATCCAATCAGAAGTCGCGTTACATACGTAAGTGCATTAGAATAAATATTATACTTGCTAGAACAGTTAACAGTTTGACTACTAACGACCTCGTTAAGCTTACAATGCTTTGAACTACTGGCCCCAGACGTTTTTGTCATTTTGGAATTATTACAGTGAAATGCCGCTATTACATTAGGAAAACATGTCCGTGTGAAATAATGGCGTCCAACATGGTGTCAGAAGTGACAATATTTGTGTAAAAATGATAACATCTTTCTTATTTCTGCTTTCAACATAGATTATGGGTGCTCGTTAGAACCGCCTCGATGAGGCGGTTCTAATGAGTACCCACAATCTATGTTTCTGAGCAAAAATAAGGCGGATAACATATACCCCCGTAAACCCCACTTTTCTCTTTATAATGTGGGGTTTAGAGGGGTCTTCGTTTCACGGACTTGTTATCGTGATGACCTGCTAAAGCCAGGAATACATTAATTCGTCTCTAATAATAATATTAAAAAAAAATGAATTATACTTTTCTTCTTTTTTACACCCAGTGCCCTCTAAATAAAAACCACATTTGAGACTGTCCAAAAGTGGACCGTCGAAGTTTAAGTCCACTTTTGAAAAGTTCTGTTTGTTGTCTGAGTGTAGAATTTGTTTGTTTGTTTGAATTTTGGGTTTAATGTCCCCGTCAACACTATTTAGGTCATTTTCGAGACGTTGCTTGGAATTTTGTGGGACTTTTACCCGATACTGAGGTTAAATGACATCTCAAGCCCAATGCAACCCAGTGAAACCAATAGAGTTTATATGCATTGACAGTCCAACTCGCACCACTTTGCCTTGGCAGGCTTAGACCTTCTAAGCGTTTTACCAGTACTCATGATGTGGCTGGTTTGAGCTCTGCGCGGAAGCATCATGCAGCCCAGTCTATTTCTGTCAAGCCCCGATGGGCGGGGCGAGAAACTAGAATTTGACTGTACGAGTATATCTGAATTTACACGGCATGAAACGTTGTGAGAAATGTGTCCGTTAACACCAGTTATCAAGAAAAGTATCTGAACATTATGAATAATAATAATAATAATAATAATAGTAGTAATAATAATATTGATTATGAATAATTGAATTATTTCGTTCTCTTACCTCTTTCACATAGTACTTAATTTCAGGTGTTCTGAAATTATTCTTATGTCGTCGTTCACCGTCCGCCATATATGTTTTGGAGCGAAACGGCGCCAGACTGAACATTTTAACGTCCATCATTGTAAAGCAATTCTTTCTAAACTCTTCTGTAAGTTATTCCACACTAGACGAATCGTATTTGTGTATATTCTGATATAACTATAAAGCTTTCAATAAACACTCAGCGTCACTATAGACAACATATGAAAATTGTATACTTGGTATAATGTTTCCTGCAGAGTGTAATAATACGATTCTCCTGTAAAAATGCAATATTTTTCTTACACGTGTTCAAAAGATTGATTGTAGCTACTCGTTAGACCCGCCTCGGCGATTTTGAGAAGAAATAAGAAAAACGAAAACACCAATATACCCGAGTAAACTCCACATTTTTCCTATATAATGTGGATTTAACAAAGGTTATCACCGCATCGACTTGCTAACACGCTGCTCCTGTTACAGTTTTAATTCCACACTTGAGGATTGAACTGATATTGCTACTTTTCCAGAAACACTAACGTCACATAATAAATCTCCCGCTTTTGGATCGCTCCTTTTTTATATTTCCATATTATAAAATGGACAGTTTTATTACATAATAAAACAAACGCAATAAAGTTTCCAAGGTTTGTCTGATTCAAGTATGCCGGATATTAACAAATATAAAATATAAAAGAATCTTTTTATTATATTGCTTAATATTGTATTTTATAGTTTTACCAATACCGTGTTTTCCTTTCATTAAACCTTGTTCATTTACTAGTCAGAACGAGATTTCACTGGCTTAACATCTTTTCCGTGTAGTTCTTTAACCATACATAATAAGTTTCCGCTTGTCAGATGCATGTCATTGCCAGCCCGATACATTTTTTGGTTTTGGTTTTACGGCCCTTTCAATATTATTTCACTCATATCGAGCCGATCGTTAATCAGAGGTGGGCGAAAACCGGAGTACCCGGAGAAAAACCACCTGACCTTCCGTTGCAGAACTTGGCGTCTCACATGTGACCCGAGCGAGGCTCGAACCACAGCGGTGAGAGACCTAATGATCAAGAGTCAGCGCTCTTAACCACTAGGCCACGGAGGCCCGTTCAGCACGATACATAGTGCATACACATTCGTATCTCTTAAAAGGGTATTTATGCTATATTTTTCTTATTTCTACTCCAAACATAGGTTGTTGGTGCTCGTTAGAACCGCCTCATTGAGGCGGTTCTAACGAGTACCAACAACCTATGTCTTTGAGCAGAACTAGTAAAAGTACTGGATAATCCCATATAAATCCCAGATTTCTCTTAATAAAGTGGGGTTTATAGGGGTACACATTGCATGGGCTTGTTATTGTGATTCGAATCCATTTTAGGTAAATGGACAAAACTCCAACAAGAGACAAACTTGTAGTTTAGAGAAAAAAATCAAATCTAGCAACATTCCTCTAAAATGAATAGCTCGCCGACGATATATATTTCCTTGTACTTCCAAGCTACAAATATTAAAAAGAAAAGAAAAGAGCGGAAAAGAAAAAAGGCTGATCATCAGTTCTTTTTGCATTTTTAACACGGAGAAATCTCGAACTTTGAATATTAATCATTCTGCATTTGCTATATTTTCTACCCATCTCAAACACATTTTTAATCCTTCTATCGACATAAATTTGGTATATATTTATTTAAGGTTTCAGTAAGTCTATACGGTATAGCATTTCGTCTCGTAAGTATCAATTGAAGGCGCACTTGTTTGGGTAAAAATCAGAAAGGTCGGGTTAGGCCAACAATCTATTTGACGAAACGTTCAATTTTTGTCGGAATTTTCAATAATACTTCAAAAGTTATCCGTTGTTGCGCTATTATCAGCCGAAGTTTTTATGATTTCCCAACAAAGATCGATTATTATATTTGGGCCCCGTCAAGCGATTTTGGTACTTATCGCCTATGCGAGCAGCGAAGGTTCAGGCGAGCCTGCGCATCCGCGCAGTCTCGCCAGAACCTTCGCTGCTCGCTCATACAAGCAGTGAATCAAGAGGAACCTTCAGACAGAAAGCCATATCCCTGGCCCCTCTGAATGGCTGGGCATGCGCAGTTAAAATTTGTCATGACGGAATGCTCGAAGACCCAAATTCGCTTGGCGGGGCTCATTTGATATCTGATCGTTCTCAGTACATGTAAATATCAGAACAAACTAACTCTTGTTTCCAAAACATCAAATCTGAGGGGCGCTGTATTTTTCTGTTTAACAAGATAAAATTCGCTGAAAAGTGGTAAATTAGCTCTATTCTATATACATTAACAGCATGATGACGTTGAAATGAATGTGAAATGAACACCCCTCTAAACCATAGTTTATATTGAGAAAACTGGGGTTTATGGGGTATACATGTACATTTTTTTATATCTCTGCTCCTAGACAAAGGTTGTGAGTACTTGTTAGAACCGCCTCAATGAGGCGGTTCTAACGAGCACCTACAACCTATGTCATGAGTTTCAATAAGAAACAAGAGTTGTCACTATAGGTGACCAATGCCCCCAGTGGGAGCCAATTTCAGAGATTTTGCAAAATTTCAAGGGGAGATAATTGAGCCAAAAATGACAACAGAGTTATGGCCCTTGGTCAGAATGTAGTCCTTGTGATGGTGAATAAGTGTGTGAAGTTTCATGGGGCTAGGTCAAATACTTTTGAAGTTATGATCAAGGTTGAAGTTTTTGTGACGGACAGACAGACAAACAAACGGACAGACAGGGCAAATACTATATGCCCCCCCCCCCACCCCGAATCAAAGATACTCGAGGGGGGGGGTATAAAACATCACAAATTTTCATCCAAAAGTAGTCGTTTTGGGGATATGTTTGTTTGTTTGATTTGATGTTTAACGTCCCCGTCAACACTGTATAGGTTATTTTGGAGGGACCTTAACCCGACATTGAGATGAAATGACATCTCAAGCCCTGTCGCCCAATGAAACCAATAGGGTTTATAAGCATGGACGGTCCAACTCGCACCGCTTTACCAGGGCAGGCTTAGACTGGTTTACCAGTACCCGTGTGCGGTCGGTTTCAGCTCTGCGTGGAAGCATCATGCAGTCCATTTATTTCTTCAAGCCCCAATGGGCGGGGACCGTTTGGGTATATGAAACGATGCACTATGTCACATGGTTATATTATCGTGGGGTCTATTAGCTCTATTTGAATTGAAATAAGATTTTTTTTTAATTTTAGACGTGGTCAAAAGTGCTAATGCTGATCCAAAACATATAGATCTGTGGTGTATTTGAATTTCCGGTGAGAACATTGATGTTCGAACCGGGCCCATTCAACACTTTTTGTTCTTTAAAACGACAAAAAAAAAAAAAAAAAACCGACAAACAAACTTAAAACGCCAAGGGAAAGATGGCCTACAAGGGTTAAATACAATGCAACGTTGTTTCGAGGGAAAGATGGCCTACAAGTATTAAATACAAGGGCTACTTACAGTGCACATTCTTTCGCAAGAAATTGCCTCCTGATTCAAGAATTACAGCAGTTGTCAGTTTGTGGTGAAAGAATGTGTACTGTATTTGTTAACCGCATGTATAAATCTGCTGACCAGCTCGACTTGACCTTAATAGTGTTGTCTGGGGCGTTATACTCCAAACCAAAACCAATACAACGCAAAAATCCCGGACCAGTGGTAAAGTTTTGTTGAAAGAAAATCATTCCAAAAGGCCCCTATTTAACTAGTTTAAAAACGACTCAAGCTATATATAACACGTTGACCGTCATGAAATAAACCATATTTATTCATATTTTAAAAAGGAAAGCCTTTTATTATATACTAATTGTATGATTGAAATTTCAGGGCACAATAACTAAAATAAGTAATTAATATCATACTGAATTTTGAAATAAGTCTGGACACAGAAAAAATGTACACGTAGGTGTGTGCGACCAGTGAATACTCGGATCAGCCTGCGCGGAAGCGCAGGCTGATCCGAGTCTTCACGGTCGCTTGAGATATCTGCGGCGGATGGACCACCCAAACAGTGAAAAGAGAGGCCGATGACACTGTAGTTTCGATGCCCGGGTGATGGCCAAACACGCCTTGAGGTACTTTTTCCAGTGCACAGGCTCATTTGATCAATTAAGTGATCTAATACAAGATTTCTATTCATTGTGCGTCTCCTGATTTTTCCCCTTCGGAAAAGTAAGTGGGTATAAAAATTGACTCACGGCCAACGGAATATGCTCTAAACAACATTTCAGTGATTGTTGAGTCGCGGGAAGCGAAATTGTGTCTTTTTCTTATATTAATACAGCCTCCCTTGCATACATGAGAAGTAGTCCATGAGCATCCATAATTCGTTCAGCTAAGACTCTGATCAGCCTGCACCTATACGCAGGCAGATCCGAATCTAAGCAGGGTGCACATTTCTAGTCATATATTGGTTTGTTGCAGCTGCGAAACCAGAAGACCAGTTCCTTCGTATAGTTTTGAGCCAAGCAATGAGCAAGCCAATGCAAGCCAATGCATGCCATGAATGTAGCGACCAGGCCGTACCGTCCTGAGTCACTACAGAACGCACAGACCCGCGCAAATCAACAAATCATTTCGTATGAGCAACCAATGTTGTCATCTTCCAGGGTGAAAGGGGAACAACATGTTTAAAATGTTCTTATCATCACGAAAACATGCCTTAAACTCCATTTTTATATAGTAAAACTGGGGTTTTACGGGGGTAAACCTTATTTTTCTTATTTTTGCTCTAAAATATAGATTGTTGGTACTCGTTAGAACCGCCTCGATGATGAGGCGGTTCTAACGAGTACCCACAATCTATGTTTTGTACAGAAATATAAAAACTAACAGATTTTTTTTTATCTGAAAATTTCAATATATTTGAATAGGTGTGTTTCGTAATGCTTTGAAACGACGAGTGCATGCTCGAGGGATCACTTTTCTCACGTGACAATGGTATCTTTTTCAGGAAATCGTCTTATTTATTATCATTGAACTGCTTTATCCTTTTATAGCCAATAACTGTATAAAGCAAATTCAACGCATTGTATTAAATACGAAAAAATATGGTTAATGGACTGTCGATTTTTATAAATGAACAATCCTTAAATTGAAATATAATCCATATTTTTGATGAAAAGCGCAATTGGAGTCAAAAATCTATACTTAGATAATAACCCGCGACAACAATACAATCTGTGCACAGCGAAATCTGTTGCAATTTTCCTGGTGCAATTTTCAGAACTGTAAAAATATAACTACCCACACGTATATGGGCGTCTTATCGTTACAGCGTTTCTGGGAAGAACTATATACATGTATAGCTTGAATACAAATTTAGCCGCCGAAACACGCCTGATCTGAGTCTTAGCTGGCCCTCAGAGGACGTCTTGTAGGTTCCTTGGCGCATTTCTCTTCTAGTAACCATGCGTCATGTTTCTTAACCCATATTGTCGTCTGCTCTGCCGTCTGCCGGTTACCTTAAAATTTTTTTTGCAGTGTCGACCCAGATCAGACTGCTTACAGGAGCAATCTGATTTGGGCCCACACTGTTTGCCTGAATGCAATAATATTTTTAAAAAGTTTGAAAAAAAAAACAGCAGACGACATAAGCTGACGACATTTTCAGTTGTAGTTTTTTCTCGGCGTCTTAAGGGTTAACCTTCCACTGACTGGGTCCCATATAGTAAACCATTCGGGCGGAACCCAGTGAACACATTGGCTCAGACGTCAAAATAAACCATGATTCTCTCCATTATGATTGGACGATGACGACGCCGTGATGTCAACGGCGCTTTTTCACTGTTGTTAGGAAAACTGCATGAATTATAGCCCTCAATCCCAAATTTTTCGCCAGATAATGGATGGAAAATAAGGTAAATACAGTGAAATTCCTCCAGTAAGACCACCTTTGGGACTGTTCAGAACACGGCGTCTGATCAGGGCCTGCACTATTTGCTAACAGAATTTTCTGTGAAAAATAGAATAAAATCGAAAATATATGCCCGACACGCTTTATATGACAAATTGACTTTTCCAATATATAGCAATGGATTTGTTTGATTTGAGGTTTAACGTCCCCGTCAACACTGTAAAGGTCATAAGATCATTTTGGAGACGTTGTTTTCAATTTTGTGGGACTTTTACCCGACATTTGGATGAAATGACATCTCAAGCCCTGTCGCCCAATGAAACCAATAGGGTTTATTAGCGTGTACGGTCCGCCTCGCACCGCGGTTCCTGGACAGGCTTAGATCCTCTAAGCGGTTTACCAGTACTAGTGTGCGGGCCGGATTCAGCTCTGCGTGGAAGCATCATGCAGCCCATATATTTCTGCAAGCCCCTATGGGCGGGGGCCGAATATAGCAATGGAAGAGTCCACTAACATTCAATGGGTTAAATAACGATAATATGAGCCCATTCACGACAAATTCTGTCTTCGTGTTTTGCGACTAGATAAAAAAAAATCGGTCTGTTCAGCATCACAGATTGGAAGGAGTCTTAGTGTTTTAGGTGGGCCCCCATCCTTCAGGACTTGGATGAACAGACTGGGCTGCATGGTGCTTCCACGCAGAGCTGAAACCGACCGCACATGAGTACTTTAAAACCGCTTAAAAGCTCTAAGACTGCCCATATAAACTCTATTGGTTCGTTTGGGCGGTAAGGCTTTAGATATCATTTCATCTCAATGTCGAATAAAAGTCACACAAAACTGGAAGCAACGTTACCAAAATGACCTTAATAGTGTTGATGGGGACGTAAAATCTAAATTAAAAAAAAAAAAAAAAAAAAAAAAAAAAAAACAACAACAAAGTTTTATATACGAGATTAAAGGGTTCTAATACTAGTCAAACAGGGATCACGAAAATTCTGATCAGTTTTGTTTGTTTTGAGGTTTAACGTCCCCGTCATCACTGTATAGGTCATTGTGGTGCCACTGCTTCTAATTTTGTGGGACTTTTACCCGACATTGAGATGAAATGAGACCTCAAGCCCTGTCGCCCAATGAAACTAATAGGGTTTATAAGCATGGACGGCCCGACTCGCACCACTTTGCCAGGGCAGGCTTAGATCCTCTAAGCGGTTTACCAGTACTCGTGTGCGGTCAGATTTCAGCTCTGCGTTGAGGCATCATGCAGCCAATCTACTTCTTCAAGCCCCGATGGGTGTGTGTGTTGGGGGGGGGGGGTGACGAAGATTCTGATCAGACTGCGCGGACTTTGATGTTCGCATATGCTGGAAACATTAATTGTCATAATGTTGCATATGCACATGCTATCCGATTGTGCACGCATGCGCAGTCGGTTCTGAGGCTTCGTTGATGCACACGTCATCTGATACTTTACATGTGACGTTTATTTGATTGGAGGTTTAACGTCCCCGTAAACACTGTAAAGGTCATTTGGAGACGTTGCTTCCAGTTTTGTAGGACTTTTATCCGACAATGAGATGAGATGACATCTCAAGCCCTACCGCCCAATGAAACCAATAGGGTTTATAAGCATGGGCGGTCCGACTCGCACCACATTGCCTGGGCAGGCTTAGATCCTCTTAGCGGTTTACCAGTACTCGTGTACGTGACGGTTTCAGCTCTGAGCGGAAGCACCCCATCTATTTCTTCAAGCCCCGATGCGCGGGGGCTATTTACATGTGACGTAGTTTATATCTTTTTGCTTACCTGTTTTGTATACAAACAGACCGTTGGGGTCTTTATATCAGTTTTCCTCTGGTCCCTTATATGTCCAAGTCTACTCCATACAGTAAATGACTTAAATATTGTCTTAAGCCTCACAGAATTTTCTTTTTCTGCAGAATGTAACATCGTGATGTCCTTTCTTTGGATGGGTTGGTTGTATTCAGATTTTCTCTACTTTATCCCATACAACGAATATGAATATATATAAGTTTTCAGAAAATCATTACGATAACACATCCATGCGAATTGGTGCATTTTTTCATATCTCCAAAATGGCTGTTTTTCTTATAAATACTGCAAACATAGGTTGTGGGTGCTCGTTAGAACCGCCTCATTGAGGCGGTTCTAACGAGTACCCACAACCTATGTCTTGAAGCAAGACTAAGGAAAATAATGTTTACCCCCATAAACCCCAGTTTTCTCTATATAAAGTGGGGTATAGGGGGGTCTTCATTTCACGGACTTATTCACGTGATGGAACAATTCTCTTGAAAATTATTTCCTTCTTAGGCCTAAAAGAATAACCGCGTTTCCGCTAACCCGTCGACCCTGCTGCAGACCCCACGACTCTACTATTTTTATCAGTAAAAGAACAAAATAAAAATTAAAACTCCGACCCTAACATTTTCAATTTCCTACCCTACCCATTGTCGTCTTTGCATTTTCCCATTGTGATTTCGCATTTTAAGTTTTGGCAATTATTACCTTCCAAATTACAGATCTGACTTTTTTGAGCATCTGAAATGAATTATAATATCCAGCGCTAGTCTTAGCATGACAATTTTATTAACAAAACACAGGTACAAAAACAAAGACACTTAAAAAAAATACAGGTCCGACCCTGTTTTTATTTCGGGAGAAAAAAAAAATAATAATAAAAAAAGTTTCTCCTACCTACCGACCAAATATTTTTCAGCATGATAGTAGAAACACAACTATTTTTTATGCCTTATATCATCGCGTCAACAAGTCCGTGAGATGAATATCTTTGCATAACACAGTATTTTCCTCAAATGCTCAAAAGCCGAGATCATAGGTGTTTGTTAGAATTGGCTCGATTCTAATGAACAGCTACAATCTATGGTTTCAGCAAAACTAAGAAATATAGCACAACTTTTTATATGAAAAAAAAGATCGTAGTTCTAGAGTAATGAAAAAAAAAATGATGGTGATAATGATGATGATGTTGATGATGATGGTGATGATAAATACTGGTCGTAACTACTTATAACTGTCATTATTTTTTTTTTTGCAAATATATTACGAAAACACGCCTATACAAATACATTTTAAACTTTACCACCGAAATCACGAACATTTTAAGATGAAAAAAGTGTGATTTTTTTCTTATTTCTGCTCAAAATATAGATTGTGGGTACTCGTTAGAACCGCCGAGGCGGTTCTAACGAGTAACCACAATCTATATTTTGGAACAGAAATAAGAAAAAATAGGTTTACCCCTGGGGTTCAAGGGGGGTCAAAATTGTATAGGTATGTTTTCATAATGAGACGCGTTCATTTCTGATTAGCTTGCTTATCTTTTCCACATATATTTGTCCATCCCAGCATTTGCCCGAATCTTGTATCAAATATTAAAATTTCTATCAATTTCATATTCTATGCAATTATACAAAAATATTAATGATTTTAATCCAGCCAAAGTACAATTTCATTTTAACGTGTTGATTGAGAGTAGAAATGTTACAGAAACCAAACGAAAACACTTAAATTTAATATAAGGCGCTACAAGCGAAAATGTGTCTTCAGAAATGTGCGAACAGCAACGACTCGGATCGCGCAGTCTGATCTGAGTCTTCGCTGTGCGCCACATATGGATGACCGCTGGCTCAAACTATCCTTATACAGTCTAGGATGGCTATATTCAGCCTGAGTGCACACGCAGGTTGGTTTGAGTATTTACTGATTGCGCATGACTAAAGACAAAGTTACGCTTATAATGTTACCTGCCCCTCTTTACAGCTGTTTAGCCATTGTGGTACATGGTCAAATACAATGAATTTCATTCTTTTATTGACTTTTAACATTACACTAATGGAAGGCATTATCAAATTAAAATTTAATCTTAAAGTGAAACTGAATTGAATAACAAAGTTTCAAACAAAACATTCGCTAAGAATTCGTTGCGCGATAAATCACTTTTACTCAATAGAACATCGTTTGTTTTGTGCTTTATTTGGTAATCAACACCATATACAATAAAAGAAGAACGAAAGTGTAGATTATATGATCACGTGCATAAAAACAAAATTTCAGTTTAGTGAATAAATTTCATTTTTCTGATGTTTATCGAAGTATAAACTACGTCGGGTGGCGTGAAAGATCGGGGTTCATGTACCCAATGTCAGCCATTGGTTGATAAACATCAGAAATACGAAAAGCATTGCTTATCTAGCAGAATCTGAAGCTTTTCTTGTTACGATAATTTAATCATTTACATGAACAGCAGAACACGCACTAACATTAACCCTTTTAGTACCAAATGGAATCTCCCTCCTTATATATAGAGCAGGAGTACATTTCAAAATTTAGGGGTGTCGGACTGTGTTTTCTTCAAAATTTGTTTGGAAACTGGCTGAACTTTTTGCAAACAGTGTAGGCACTGATCAGACGCCGCGTTCTGCGGCGTCTGATCTGGGCCTGCACTGTTTGCCAAATACCCGTTTTGGGGTTTCTGGTACTAAATGCGTAAAGGGGAATGGGTGCACATTCGTGTCAAGTTTTAGTATTGCCAAAAGGGAAGTTACAATTTTGTGGGACTTTTACTTGACATTGAGATGAAATGAAGCCCTGCCTTTTAAACAAATCAAAAGGGTTCATATGCAGGGATGGTCCGAGTCACCACTTTGCCTGGACAGGCCTAGACCATCGCTTAGCAGTTTACCAGTGTCAATGGGTGGTTGGTTTCAGCTCTGCATGAAATCAGACCTCGTGACCTTGACCTTGATGTTTGACCTACTTTTAAAAACTTTAACATAATCCATAGTTTTCGATTGGTAAGTGATAGGGCTTTCATATTTCACATATGCATTCCTTTTCACAAGACCTTTTCAGTGGCACCATAATTTTCGCTCTCGTGGCATTGACCTTGACGTTTGACCTACTTTTTAAAAACTTTAACATTCGCCATAACTTTCGACTGGTAAGTGATAGGGCTTTAATATTTCACATGTGCATTCTATGTTACAAGACCTTTTCAACGATCCCATAATTTTTGACCTTGTGACCTTGACCTACTTTTTTAAGATTGCTTAGTGATACTACGTTCATATTTAACATGCGCTGTCCGAGGGCATCAGTGTTTCACAAACACATCTGGGAGACGACAAAACTGACCGATAAGGGCTAGCGTGTCGTTAAACCCAAGCACAAATCCTTTAGAATTTGCAGGCGAATACCATCTGGGCGTGTAGGTTTAGAGATCTGCTTTTCCGTCAGGTTCTGTTGTTGTTGCACCTTGTTTCTTCAGATGCACCTGTTTTCCTGTGTTCAATAAGAAGGTGTTGAACATTTTAGAAATTGTGCTTTTTTCTTCGTTAGTTTGCTCATTGTGGGGTATGATAAGGCATCCAAATAGTCCCAGTAAGCTTTTCTGCTCAGGCTCTGCACTTGATGTCTCGGACATTTCAATTTTTGTGTTTTCTTTGGCGTAGGCTGGTTTCTGTTTTTAGCTCACCAGAGCCGAAGGCTCCAGGGGAGCTTATATTATAGGCATTGGTCCGTCGTCCGTCGTCGTCCGTCGTCGTCTGCGTCGTCTGTGTCTGCGTCGTCTGCGTCTTCAACATTTTCCAACATCTCCTCTGAAACTACTTGGCCAATTGAAACCAAATTACATGTGGGGCCTGTATGGGAAGGGGGAACGAAAGTTTGTTCGAAAGGACTGGGTCACATGACCAATATGGGCCGCCATGCCCATATATGGTAAAAACCTTTAAAAATCTTCTTCTCAAGAACCGAATAGCCGATGATCTTGAAACTTGGTATGCAGCATCTGGGACTCGGGCCTTACCAAGTTTGTTCAAATAATGACCTTTGGTTGACCTTGACCTGTTTTGCAAGGTCAAATTTGGTCACTTAGACATTTGTATGGAAAAACGGCAAAACAGTGGATTTTTCTGATTGTACAGGGTGTCCAAAAAGTAAGTTAACAGTTTTAACCCGTCATAACTTTTTTAATTTTAAAGCTATTTTGATGAACAATATTCCAAATTAACGCACATATCCTAAAGTTTTTATACGACATAATTAAAACGCGCCAAAATAATTGACGTTGTCGCAAAATGACGTCATTTAAAATCTTGTTTTTTCCAAGATGGCGCGTTTGACGTTAGCCCAGCGTATTTTCATTGTAAAGAACTTTTACGAAACTAAAAGCGCTACAGATGTTCAAAGAAAATTTAAATATTCATTTAATGGTGATACTGTAAGTCGACTAAATATCTACAAGACTATCAGAAAATTTGAAGAAACGGGATCGGTGAAAGACGCGCAAAAGTCGGGACGGCCGAAGACCAGTAGAAGTGATGAAAATGTGAGCACGCTTCAAGAACTTATGCAAGACAGTCCTGAAAACTCAATTCGGCGTACATCCTCGGAGACAGGTATCCCCAAATCATCCGTTCATAACATAATAAGAAAAGATTTAGAACTTTATCCATATAAAATACAAATTATGCAGAGCTTAAATATAACGGATCAAGTGGAAAGGCTATCATTTTGTAACTGGGCATCAGACGTTATTGACACTTACGCCGATGCTTTTAATGATGTGTGGTTTAGCGATGAGTCACATTTCCTTTTATCAGGACATGTTTGCAAACAGAACATGAGATTTTGGGCAAATGAACAGCCTCACCAAATAGCAGAAAGGCCACTCCATAGCGATAAAATTACAGTTTGGTGTGCTATGTCATCCAGGGGAATCATTGGACCGTATGTGTTTAGCGATACTGTTAATTCAGACCGCTACATGTCGCTATTAAACAACAAGTTTTTACCGGAATTGCGGAAACGATCAACTGACATTAACAGTGAATGGTTTATGCAAGATGGAGCAACACCACATACGGCTAACAAAGTGTTAGATATGTTACATGACACATTTGATGAGCGGGTAATTTCCAGACGATATCCCGAAGTGAAACAATGCGGCGTAACTTGGCCTGCGCACAGTCCAGACCTGAACCCCTGTGATTTCTTTCTTTGGGGTTATCTTAAATCGGTTGTTTACAAGCCCAGACCCACAGATACTGCTATGTTATTAAAACAAATACGCAGGGAAGTCAAGAAGATAAGTGTTGGCACTTGTGCTAGAGTAATTGAAAATTTCAAGCAGCGAGTACGGGAAGGAAAACGTCGAAAGGGGCGGCATCTGGAAAACGTCATAAATTACTAAATTGACGTCACTGGACAAATTTGGTATTTTTTGTTTATTGTTTGTTATTTTTTTATGCTTTAATGGATTTGTATGAAATTTTATAAGAAAAAACTTAAGGATATATGCTATGTCTGTGAGAAATTTTATACCGCTTTCACAACGTTATGATGTATTAAAATCTCGTCAAAACTGTTAACTTACTTTTTGGACACCCTGTATATTAGCTAGTGGCCTCAGAAATGGTATTTACAATCAGCTGAATGGAAGTTTATCAGTTCCAAAGGTCAAGGGCATTTACCGACCTTTGTCCAGGACGGCTCAGATTCAGTATTTTATCTTCTTCTTCACTTAAACTACTTGGCCAATTGAAACCAATTTACATGCGGAGCCTCTGTGGAATGAGGGAACGGAAGTTTGTTCGTGAGGACTGGGTCACATGACCAATATGGCCGCCGTGCCCATATATGGTAAAAACCTTTAAAAATCTTCTACTCAAGAACCGAATGGCCGATGATTTTCAAACTTGGTATACAGCATCAGGGACTTTGGCCCCACCAAGTTTGTTCAAATGATGACCTTTGGTTGACCTTGACCTGTTTTACGTCAAGGTTAAATTTGGTCACTTAGACATTTGTATGGAAAAATGGCAAAACAGTGAATTTTTCCGATTGTATATTAGCTAGTGGCATCAGAAATGGTATTTTACAATCAGCTGAATGGAAGTTTATCAGTTCCAAAGGTCAAGGGCAATTACCGACCTTTGTCCAGGACGGCTCAGACTCAGTATTTTCATCTTCTTCTTCTCTTAAACTACTTGGCCAATTGAAACCAAATTACATGTGGAGCCTCTTTGGAATGAGGGAACGAAAGTTTGTTCGTGAGGACTGGGTCACATGACCAATATGGGTAGCCATACCCATATATGGTAAAAACCTTTAAAATCTTCTTCTCAAGAACCGAATGGACGATGATCTTGACACTTGGTATGCAGCATCAGGGACTCTGGCCCTACCAAGTTTGGTTGACCTTGACCTGTTTGACGTCAATGTCAAATTTGGTCACTTAGGCTTTGTATGGAAAATGGCAAACCAGTGGATTTTTCTGATTGTCTATTAGCTAGTGGCATCAGAAATGGTATTTACAATCAACTGAATTGAAGTTTATCAGTTCCAAAGGTCAATGTCATTTACCGACCTTTGTCCAGGACGCCTCAGATTCAGTATTTTTATTTTCTTCTTCACTTAAAACTACTTGGCCAATTGAAACCAAATTACATGTGAAGCCTCTATGGAATGAGGGAACGAAAGTTTGTTTGTGAGAACTGGGTCACATGATTAATATGTGCCGCCATGCCCATATATGGTAAAAACCTTTAAAAATCGTATTCTCAAGAACCGATTGGCCGTTGGTCTTGAAACTTGGTATGTAGCATCAGGGACTCTGGCCCTAACAAGTTTGTTCAAATGATGACCTTTGGTTGACCTTGACCTGTTTAATGTCAAGGTCAAATTTGGTCACTTAGACATTTATATGGAAAAATGGCAAAGTAGTGGATATTTCGGATTACTGACCTTTTTCTTGGATGGCTCAGATTCAGTATTTTTATCTTCTTCTCCAGTAAAAGAGCTCTGCTTGAAAAGCCTCTATGGGGGTGAGGCAATTAAACATAATTCGTGGTATTGTTGTCACATGACCAAGATGAGCACCTTGCCTGTATATGGTATAAACCACATGACCTCTGGTGAGCGTAGTGGCCCACGGGCCTCTTGTTGTAATTAAGTTCTCTATTTCGCTTCAGGCGTCTAATTTTTGGATTAATCCAGGGTTGTTTGTCTTTTGTTTTAGGAGTTTTGTGAGGTATGAAATTTGTCTATTGCTCCTTCCGTTCCAGTGGATATATTCTCCCTAAGTTTATTTACAGGGGTTATTATGTCAAAAGATTGTTTACGACTGTTGCCAAAATCAGAGAAATGTTTCTTAAGATCTTCCCACTTAGCTTTTTCGTAGAGAAGGATTTTTCTTAAGGATTGCTTGTTCCTCATTAGTTTAATGTTGATTTCTGTGAGGAAAGCAGCATGGCCATTAACTCCAGGCAGTAACAAGTATAGCTTTTACAAAAAGCTAGGTCTACGCTTAGCACATATTAAATGTGAAGTTTAGAGTTATATATATATTTTATATACTTTAATTATTAGAGTCTCATTCGTATAGTATTACATACATACGGAAGCGCAAACGTCTCATAAGATCACGACATATATGGCATCATCCCAGGAAATTATATATTGAGATAAAGCTTTATTCGTCAGAAGTGAAGAGAAATATCTTCATTTATTAACCTGTTTCTGCATGTGTGTTGTTAGATCATCTCGAGGTGTATATTTATTATAAGTGTGTATGGAAACGACAATTTAACATAGTATTTATTGCATTTCGAAATAAGAAAAACATTTTATAGCTTAATAAAAAATGTTGAGATGCACTTATTTGTAATCTTCGTCCATAAATATATTTTGACATGGCATTATATTCCTCAAGATCTTTTGGAATTTATCTTATGTTATCTATATATATGCGGTCATTTTGAAATAAAATACCCATTATCCTGAAACTTAAAATGAATTTCTAGCATCATTAGGCGGCGTGCAAGAGACAAGAAACATAACTGTGGCTTTACTACTTTCTGAAATTATGGCCCTTTGAACAATGAAAACGATGGTTTTAAGTAATTCCGTTATGTTTCAGTTATCTAATTTTTTGCAGAAATGCTTAGCATAATTTAGCAATTTGAAGTAGAAAAGGGCAATAACTCTGGCTTAACTTCTCTTGGCGTGACGGCCCTTTGGACAATGAACACAGTAGTTTTCGTTATTCCCTGTGTCTGTCATTGTTTAATATATTTTCATCAAACTTTACAGAACTGAAGGTCATCATAGGACGAAGTAAATGTGCAAATGACAAGAACACTCTGACTTCACTACTTTTTGAAATTATGGCCCATTTAACATCGAAAGTAGTGGTTTTGTTTAATACTTATGCCTAATATGTAATTTGAAAGTATTTTCTTTTTCGATATTTCATGACCCTTAACAGAAATTAAAGCACCTGATGACGAGATGCAGAATTCAGGAACAATAATTAATATTTCCTCATTTCGTGAGTTATGGCTCTTTGAGCTCTTTTAAACGGTTACTTTTGTCCTTTCCTAATGCTGTTCTGTAATTTGAGATTTTCATTTCAAAAGTAGTAAAACCAGATGAATGGTTCTTCTTTTCTTAAAATCGTCTAATGAGGCTTTACATTTCGGCAAAGTTTCATGAAAACATCTCAACTCGTTTTCAACTTACAGAGCGTATAGGAGTAAATGAAAAACAACAACCTGTATTCAATATTCAGAAGGCCATGACTACAAAACCAAGCAACCAAGTATTATGGTTCTTGTCTTCCATATGCAATCATATAGTGTTTTTCATGTCTGTAAAGTTTCAAGAAAATGCACGAGACGGTTATAAAGTAACCCAAGGAATAACTAAAACTACTGTTTTCTTTTTTCATTTGGTCAAATTTTCAAAAGTAGCAAGGAGCCAGAGTTATGACCCTTGTTTTCTGCAAATCGTTTTGCATTTTTGTTAAAACACTGTTTTCATTGTACCAAGGGCCATATTTCCGAAAAATGAAATGTCTGAGTTATGGTTCTTGTCTTCAGTACACTGCCTGATTGTGCATTGCTGTTAATTTAAGTTTCAGAATAATAGGTTATTCTTTCTAAAATGACCACATATAAATAAGAATCATAAGATAATTTTTCAAAAGATCTTCAGAAACATAATGTCATGTCAAAATACATATTTGGAAAAAGATGAAATATAAGTATTTCTTAACATCTTTTATTTAGCTATAAAATGTCTTTCTTAACTCGAAATGCAATAAATGCCATGCTAAACTCTCGTTTCTATACTTACTTATAATAAATATACATCTCGAGACCACCTAACAACAAATATGCAGAAACTAGTTAATAAGTGAAGATATTTCTCTCAACTTCTGAAAAATAAATCTTTATCTCAATATAAAATTTCCTTGGATGATAACATATATGTCGTGATCTAATGAGACGTTTGCGCTTCCGTACATACAATCACATACAAATATTTACAAAAATTTTAAAAACATGTATCCGACCATTCTTTTAAAGAATTTCAGGAGACTAAAAGGTTACTAACAAATAGTTCACGTTCTTAAATCACAATATCAATGGTATCACATTATATATATATATATAGAAAGTATCTACAAATAGAAATCTAAGTTAACATTGTTACCTGAAATTTAGAGAGGCTGCAAATATAGATTATAAGTAAATAAATAAATAAGTAAAGACATACATCTAAAATATTACAATAAAAATATTCACTTAGAAATAAAAGACGACGATGTAATATATTTAAACAGGTTTTGGCACAAGTACGTATCTACGGAAGCGCAAACGTCTCATTAGATCACGACCTATATGTCATCATCCCAGGAAATTATATATTTAGATAAAGATTTATTTGTCAGAAGTGAAGATCAAATATTTTCATTTATTAACTTGTTTCTGCATATTTGTTGTTAGATGATCTCGAGATGTATAATTATTATAAGTATGTATAGAAACGATAATTTAACATAGTATTGATTGCATTTCGAATTAAGAAAAACATTTTATAGCTAAATAAAAAATGCTGAGATACACATATTTGTCATCTTCTTCCAAAAATATATTTTGACATGGCATTATATTTCTCAAGATCTTTTGGAATTTGTCTTATGTTATCTACATATAAGCCGTCATTTTAAAATAAAATACCCATGATCCTGAAAAATTTCAAATGAATTTCAAGTGACATTAGGCGATGTGCAAGAGACAAGAAGCATAACTGTGGCTTCACTACTTTCTGAATTATGGCCTTTTGAACAATGAAAACGATGGCTTTAAGGTGTTCCGTTATGTTTCAGTTATCTTAATTTTTTTGCAGAAATGCTAAACATAATTAATCAATTTGAAGAAGACAGGGGCCATAACACTGGCTTTACTTCTTTTTGCGTAGGCCCTTTGGACAATGAAAACAGTGGTTTCCGTTCTTCCCTGTGACTGTCATGTAGCAATGTTTTCATTGCTCTTAAAGGAACTCATTTTTGATTTTTATTTGCCTTCACTGCAGCTGGTGTTGTGCCGTGTGGCGGCCGTAAAACGTCTCCCCGTACATCAACCATAGTGCAGTTTATATTTTACTTTTGGTCCTTTGAGATCAGCGTGAATATTCTGAGAAATCAGAAATAAATTATTGGTTTAGACTCATATTCTAGACAGGTTTTTCATTATTTGGACCCCATTTTGATTTATATCAGTCTTTGAATCGACTGCCAATTCGAAATTCGCAAAATTGCAGTATGTTTTCTCTGGCTTTCTCTGCCGGATCATTACAGGGTCACTGATTAGGTTTTATTAGCCGAAACTACGTAGTATGACCCATCTTCTTTCTTATGAATGTTTTCATTGCTCTTAAAGGAACTCATTTTTGATTTTTATTTGCCTTCACTGCAGCTGGTGTTGTGCCGTGTGGCGGCCGTAAAACGTCTCCCCGTACATCAACCATAGTGCAGTTTATATTTTACTTTTGGTCCTTTGAGATCAGCGTGAATATTCGGAGAAATCAGAAATAGATTATTGGTTTAGACTCATATTCTAGACAGGTTTTTAATTATTTGGACCCCATTTTGATTTATATCAGTCTTTGAATCGACTGCCAATTCGAAATTCGCAAAATTGCAGTATGTTTCCTCTGGCTTTCTCTGCCGGATCATTACAGGGTCAATGATGAGGCTTTATTAGCCGAAACTACGTTGTATCTTCTTTCTTATGAATGTTTTCATTGCTCTTAAAGGAACTCATTTTTGATTTTATTAAAATTGTTTGATATATTTTCATCAAACTTTACAGAACTGAAGGTCATCATAGGATGAAGTAGGTGTGTGAAAGACAAGAAAACTCTGACTTCACTACTTTTTGGAATTATGGCCGAATTTAAGATCGAATGCAGTGGTTTTGTTTAATACTTATGGCTCATATGTAATTTGAAAGTATTTTGGGATATTTTATGACCATTTACAGAAATCAAAGCACCTTAAGACGAGATACACTATTCAGGAATTCAGGAACCATAATTAATATTTCCTAATTTCGCGAGTCATGGCCCTATAAGTACTTTTAAATGGTTACTTTTGTCATTTCCCAATGCTGTTCTATAATTTGAGATTTTTATTTCAAAAGTAGTAAAACCAGATTAATGGTTCTTGTTTTCTGTACATCGTCTCAGGCGGCTTTACATTTCGGTAAAGTTTCATAAAAACATCTCGACTCGTTTTCAAGTTGCAGGGCGTATACGAGTAAATAAAACAAAAACTAAACAAAACAAACAAAAAAAAAAAAAAAAAAAAAAAAACTCTGTATTCATTATTCAGAAGGACATGATCACAAAACCAAGCAATCAATACATGTTTTATGGTTCTTGTCTTCCACATGAAATCATATAATGTTTTTTCAGTCCTGTACAGTTTCTTGAAAATGCATGAGACGGTTATAAAGTAACCCAAGGAATAACTAAAAGCCCTGTTTTTTTTTTTTTTTTTTTTTTTCAAAGGGTCATATTTTCTAAAGAAGCTATGAGCCAGAGTTATAGCCCTTGTTTTCTGCACATCATTTTGCATTTCTGTTAAAACCACTGTTCTCATTTTGCAAAGGGCCATTATTCCGAAAGTAGAAAGTAAGAGTTATGGTTCTTTTCTTCTACACGTCGCTTTGTATTTCTGTTAAAACCACTGTTTTCATTATACCAAGAGCCATAATTCCGAAAACTGTCAAGTCAGAGTTATGGTTCTTGTCTTCAGTACATTGCCTAATTGCGCTTTGCTTTTAATTTAAATTCATTGATAATAATTCATTTTTTTTCTAAAATGACCACATATAAATAGGAAATATAAGATAAATTTTTAAAAGATCTTCAGAAACATAATGTCATGTCAAAATACATATTTGAAAAAAGATGACATATAAGTATATCTTAACATCTTTTATTTAGCAATAAAATGACTTTCTTAACTCGAAATGCAATAAATGCCATGTTCAATTATAGTTTTCATACATACATGCAATTAATATATATCTCAAGATCATCTTATAGCAAATATGCAGAAACAAATTAATAAGTGAAGATATTTCTCTTCACTTCTGACAAATACATCTTCATCTCAATATAAAATTTCCTGGGATGATGACATATATGTCGTGATCTAATGAGACGTTTACGCTTCCGTACGTATCATATCTGATTTGGTGAAAATAAATACTAACTGATCTATTTTAGACATGGTATTAAAGGTGCAATCAATTAACCTTGCTTTATCAAATATCAGTTATGTCCCAGAAATGTGTTTTATACAATTAACTGTCGTTTGCAATATTCTAATTGCCAGTCTGCACCCAGGATGCTGCCGACGGAAGTATACTGTCTGAAATGTTGAAATTGCAGTCAAAAGTATTGTTAATGTTTAAAAATGCACATGTGCAACTTCAATATGCTTGTAACTTCTTTTCAAACGGAATGCTTAAAAACTGTTGGAGAAGTTAAGTAGACAAATTTCTTACACTTTATAGAAGACTAGTTGAAGATTAACACAAACATTTGCTTTGCTGACGGCGAGGCACGTTTTTCTTTCTTTGTAGCTAACTAGAGCCGAAGTAAAGGATAGGCAGTGGTTCGTCGTGTAAGAGAGTTCGTAGATTTCCTGGATATTGTCTCATTTCACCTTTGAGCCTGTACATATATGACAGCAAATATGGGCTAATACAAATGTGATAGCAAGTCTTTGCCAGAGCTCTGCCCGCGGGCCTCTTTTCTATGAAAGCTTATACTTGTTATGGGCCGCTTTTTCATCTTGTGAAATCTTATACTTGTGGTCAACCTGCATTGTGGGTAACTAATGGCTGTACTTTCGTGTTAAACCCAACGTCTATAATGTCTACGCCCATGGGCGGAGACAATTACATTGAGGCTATTTGTAATTGCTATAAGGCAATAATGTTGTTTCCTCTTCTTGATTGATCTAAACTGTAACCTTTAGTGGGACAAAAGAACTGCGCGTTCATTATCTCCAGCTTACCATCTATCCGTTTATCAACATCTCACTTTGTTTGGACGGATAAACGGACGGACGGACAGACGGACCGGCAGTAAACCTTTAAACCTCCTTTTGTAAAAAAACGGCAAGGAACTAACAGAAATGTGCCAAGAAAAAGTCAGAAACATTTATATCCAGCAGTGACCAATGGACCGTGAACATCTGATGATTTCCTGGATATTGTCTCATTTCACCTTTCGACCCTTCTTTTCATGCTCAACTCACTTGAGCATGAAATTTGTCCTGCTTACAAATTCTAAAATGTCTAACAATCGTTGGCATTTTTTTTTTAATTTATGGGCAAGACAAATAACATTCTGTGTCTGAGGACAAAAATTGTCTTTTACATTTGTATTTCAATATTTATGTACATTATTAATTTCATGATCAGCTGAGTTCAGCATATAACCTGGTCAAGTTTCACTAATTACACAATATTTTAATCATTTTATAGCTGTGTGTGGGAACATGTTTATCTTTTTATTTATCACATGACGTCTCTGATAAGGAGTGGATAACGTCGTGCATGACAACACGTGTATTAACACTTTGGCGGGATTAAGTATCGTCATGACGACTTCAATGCCAACGTTTATAAAACTGTCATATTTGAAGGCGAAAACATCCAATTCAAAGTGGTCATATGATAAACAGAATCTTACACTCGTGGGCATTTCATTTGAAATTTATGAAACTCGCCGAAGGCTCGTTTCATAAATTTCATATAAAATGACCACTCATGTAAGATCCTCTATTTATTTATTTTTATTTTTTTTTTCGTGCAGACTGATCATGAAATCTTTTCTACGGGTCACTCTCTCGCTTCCACTGATTCAAGAAGGGCGGTTAACAGTTTCTGGAGAAAGAATGTACACTTTACTGCTTTACTGCTTAAATAAGCCTGCGTGGTTAGGTAAAGAGACTGGCTCGATATAACCTTAAAAGTGATGAATGGGCCATTGAACACTAAACAAACACACTAATCATAATATGTTCAGTCTGTGGTAATTGTTACTGGCCAGATGAGGGTGATTTTCAATCAAGGCCTAGTTGCTCAAAGCATTACCCTGCTAGCATTCTACATAAATCTACAGCGGGCCGTTAGCGGCCCGTCAGCTACCCTGACGGGCCGCTAACGGCCCGCTGTAGATTTATGTAGAATGCTTACTGGGATATTAGCTTAACCCTTATCCCGCTGCATAAATTAATTAAGCCACTCCCATTGCCGATTATCAGCCAATCAAATTACTTGATATGATATATTTGATCAATTCACAAACTGCATGACAAACGGTGTAGATCCTGAACAGATGGCCATCTGATCTGGATCTACACTGTTTGCAAAGATAGGGGTTGTCTTGAACAGCATGATAAGGTTTAAAGGGCTCGTTAAGGATTAAACTGTAAAACTGTTGTACATCAAAAGATTAAGGTACACCTAACGATATAGAAGCCTCCGTGGTGCAGTGGTTAAGCTACTCGCCTTGTAAACCAGGGATCGCAGGATCGATCCCGGGCTTCTCCAGACTTTCGGATGAGTCTTTAAACCGAGGTCCCGTCTCCGTATGACCTTAGCTGTCGGTGGGACGTAAAACTAAAACTAACACCTAACGATATGGTTTGTTCAAAATCGGCATTCTATAAAACACAGTTAACAGAAGTGAAGCAGTGATCGGGAATCGATACAATCAACCCACAGCTCCCTTCAGAGACACCGAGGGGAAAGAAACACAAACATGAAATAAATAAACGCTAATGGAAACATCAATAGCGGAAAGCCAAAAGGACTGCTACTTCCCAACAAAATGGCCAATTGGCTATCTAAAATGAAAAGATATAAGCGATAATACATTCAAAGACGAAGTATAAAAAACTAAACCGCGACAGAAGAACCGCCTTGGAACGGTCAGTAAAAAGTATTTCACTGGGGGGGGGGGGGGGGTTGCTGCAGTCCTCCTTTGAACAGTCACAAAGGTGATATCATAGGGGACACTGGGTGTAGAAAACACAAAGCTTTAAAAAGCAGATTTAGTCTTAATTTCAGATGGTCTTAACCCTTGGAGCACCAGAAACCCCTAAACGGATACCCTTGCAAACAGTGCAGGCCCAGACCAGACGCCGCAGAACGCGGCGACTGATCAGGGCCTCCACTGTTTGCTAAAAGTACTGTCGTTTTCCAAATAAATTTTGACGAGAACACAACCTGACACCCCTAAATTTTGAAACGGACACCTGCTATATACAAGGAGGAAGATTCCATTTGGTACAAAAAGGGTTAATAGCGGAATTTAACTGTATAGGCTAAACATTGAATTCGGCCCCCGCCCATCGGGGCTTGAAGAAATTGATGGGCTGAACGATGCTTCCACGCAGAGCTGAAACTGACCGCACACGAGTACTGGTAAATCGCTTAGAGGATCTAAGCCTGTGCAGACGAAGCTATGCGAGTCGGACCGTCCATTCTTATAAACCCTATTGATTTCAATGGACGACAGGGCTTGAGATGTCATTTCATCTCAATGTCGGGTAAAAATCCAACAAAATTGGAAGCAACGTCTCCAAAATAGCCTATACAGTGTTGACGGGGACGTTAAACCACAAATCAAACAAACAAAGCAAACAAACATTGAATTATTACTTCGTTTTGATATGAAACCAATATTCGGCCTACCTGTTTCTGGTATGTATCCACTTTGGGTACCCGTACTGTTTTCTGGTACTTCCTTTTTCTGCGCGTGCTTTTCAGATTCTCTGTAGACATTTGCATTTCGCATTCAGTTTTGCTCTTAATGAGGAAACATCATGTTAATACGGCCATTTAATGACCATCCCTGTAAACCCCACCATTTTTAGAGAAAGGCAGGGTTTAAGAGGGTTAACAGCGTTTTCCTTAATTTTCATTCAAAGTACCATCACGAAAACATGCCTATATAATTTTGACCCCCTTGAACCCCACTTTTATATGTAAAACGTGGGTTTACAGGGGTAAACCTTATTTTTCTTATTTCTGCTCTAAAACATAGATTATGGGTACTCATTAGAACCGCCTCATCGAGGCGGTTCTAACGAGTACCCATAATCTATGTTTTGAGCAGAAATAAGAAAAATATCGCAATTTTTCATCTTATCTATTTATTTATTTTTTTTTTTTTGCGACGGTAAAATTTACGATGTATTTGTATAGGCGTGTTTTCGTAATGTACATGATAGGTTGTAGGTACTCGTTGGGGCACTTGTAAGAACCTCATTTAGGCGGTTCAAACGAGGACCCACAAACTGTGTTTGAGAGTGAAATAAGACAAATTTTACAAATTTTCGTAAGAAAAATATCAGTAAGATGATCGATTTATCCAAATAATCGGGGCTTGAAGAAATAGATGGGCTGCATGATGCTTCCACGCAGAGCTGAAACCGACCCGCACACGAGTACTGGTAAACCGCTTAGAGGATCTAAGCCTGTCCAGGAAAAGCGGTGCGAGTCGGCCCGTCCATGCTAATAAACCCTATTGCTTTCATTGGATTGCAGAGCTTGAGATGTCATTTCATCTCAAGGTCGGGTAAAAGTCCCACAAAATTGGAAGCAACGTCTCCAACATGACCTTTACAGTGTTGATGGGGACGTTAAACCTCAAATCAAAAAATTTATCCACATACGACCTGTCTTCAAAATTGCCATTTATAGATAAAATCGCAAGTTTCACGACTGCAAATTTGCTTTACTTCCCCAAAACGGTAATTTTCAGAACAGCTTCATGAATCTATTGCATTTAATCATTTATTAAAAGGTTTACAATTTGGACAAGAGCTGCGTGTGCTCACGTGAAAAATTACGTTACGCAGTGATGCCGAGTTTCCGAAAGCAAATCGCAGAATATACTGATGCAAATTTTGATTTTAATCAACTTGAAATGCTTTGTTATATCCTCAGTTATATTTGAATGGCAGATATGCTTTAAACTAACAGTTACAAAACCAACAGGAAATGTCAATAGACAGTTTTTATCGTATTTTGAAACAAAAAGAAGATAACATTCCAAACAATCATCAAAATTGTGCATTTTATCAAATATACCGGACGGATTGTTTAAATAATGAGATAAAAGCTGTAGCTATCTTATTGTCTTGTTACAACATAATGCATTGATTTGTCTCTTCATGCCAAGTCTATCTCAGTTTCTCTGTTAAATTAACCGCCTACCTTATCCCACTCATCTGCGCACCATTTTCCATGCGATCTAGTACAGATGCTAGGTTGCCAGTTGCCAAGTACGTGTAATGAACAATAGATGGGCTACACGATGCTTCCACGCAGAGCTGAAACCGAACCGCTGAGAGGATCTAAGCCTGCTCAGGCAAAGTGGTGCGAGTCGGACCGTCCATGCTCATAAATCCTATTAGCTTCATTGTGCGACAGGGCTTGAGATGTCACTTCATCTCAATGTCGGGTATAAGTCCCACAAAGTTGTGTAGCAGGTCGGAATCTACATCATAATAGATAAAACTCGTCACATTGTCATATTTTATTAATATAGACAAACCAGCAATCAGCACAGCAGTGACAACCCAACTTCTAACAATTATTCAATTGAACACTTTTAAACTGATATTTTCTTTTCTTTTCAAGCGCTGATGATGGGTCCTTTTTGTCTTCACCGGAAAATGGCTGTGTACAGACAATTTACCCCAAAGAACTTTTGCCCCCAATAAATGGACGTGCTGCCCCAACGAAGACACTCTGCTCCCCAAATATTATACAATGTTAAATCATTGCCAGGCAAAAATACTTGAACAGAATCACTGTTTATCAAATATTAAGCGTACAATTTAACATATTACATTTGGAAGCAACGTCTCCAAAATGACAAAATGACAGTGTTGACGGGGACGTTAAACCTCAAATCAAACAAACAAACAACAAACAAACAAACAAACGTGTAATGAACACATCATTTTGTCTTGCCGCGGGTTGAAATCAGTTAATAGCGTTGGTGCTGAAACGTTTGGTATCTCACCGCTTTAAATTCCAGCCACGCTTGGGTCACATGTGAGACGACAAGTTCTGCAACGGAAGGGCGGTGGTTTTTCTCCGGGTACTCAGGATTTCGCTTTCCTCTTTTTAACGTTCGGTTTGGTATCAGTGAAACAATTATAAAAGGCCGTAAAACCACGAGTTAAGAAGGTCTGGTTTCGGTTTGACGGTCCTTTAAATATCATTTCACCGATTTCGAGCCGATCGTCAATCAGAGGTGGGCAAAAAAAGGAGTACACCCTGAGAGTAACTACTCGACCTTCCGTCGCAAAAATTGGCATCTCACATATGGCCCGAGCAAGGCTCGGGTTCTTGCACTGAGAGACCGTCAGCGCCCACGGAAGCCCGTTCAATAAGGGCAATAACTACTGATTTCTTATCTGTCAATTTGTAAAGATTTGTCGTTCTTGGGCCATGTCTTAAGGTAACTTTTTTTTTTTGTTGCCATTAGCGAACAACACATGCGCATTACAAAAACATACCTATACAAATACATTGTAAACTTTATCGCCTAAAAAACGAAAATTTTAAGATGAAAAATAGTGATGTTCTCAAAATATAGACTTGTTAGAACCGCCTCATCGAGGCGGTTCTAACGAGTACCCACAATCTATATTTTAGAGCAGAAATAAGAAAAATAATGTTTACCCCTATAACTCCCAGTTTTACTGTATAAAAGTGGGGTTCAAGGGGGTCAGATTTATATAGGCGTGTTTTCGTGATGTATATACCAGCCTGTGCAATCGGATAAGCTTATCAGCACTTCGGTATACGCTGCTTTGTTAGAACAACACGTCAAGATTTCTCGACACTTCCTAGTCTGTGTAGCTGAGCAGGTTGGTTTCTGTCTAACCTGGTTGTAAGCCCGGAAAACGGGCATCCGTGGCCTACTGGATAAGAGCGCTGACTCTTAATCATTAGAGCTCTCGCTGGCTCGGGTCACATGTGAGACATCAAGGCCATGTGGTTTATCTCCCGGTACTCCGGTTTTCGCCCCACCTCTTATTAAAAATCGGCTCAATAAAAGTGAAATAATCTTAAAATGGCCGTGAAACCAAAACCAAAAAATAACAAGATGTTTTTGTTAAACACGAACATGTCCCCGGGCATGGTCATTTTTTTTCTAAGTTGGTCACAGTTCAAGGTCAAGGTCAAATGTCAAGATTTTTTTTGTTTAAGTGGGAAGCCCTTGACACACCTTATATACCAAATATGAAGGCTCTATCTTAAACGGTACAAAAGTTTTGAACAACAATATTTTTTCTTTAATGTAGTCATAGGTTAAGGTCACAGGTAAAAAAATGTTGCATGAATGAAAAGCTCTTGTCACAAGGAACCTACACGTCAAATGTGAAGGCTCTATCTTGAACGGTTCAAAAGTAATGAACACTTTTTTTTTAAGTAGGTCAGAGGTCAAGGCCATGGTCAAAACAGTTTGCATGAATGTAAAGCTCTTATCACAGAAAACCTACATGCCAAATATGAAGTCTCTATCCCAAACGGTTCGAAAGTTATGACAAAAATGTTTTTTTTTTTCTTTTAAGTAAGTCAAAGGTCAAGGTCAAGGTCACAGGTAAAATAATATTCACATGAATGTAAAGCACTTGTCACTAGAAACATACATGCCAAATATGAAGGCTGTATCTCAAACGGTTCAAAAGTTATGCCCAATTTTAACGTGTTCTTTTATATAGATCAAAGGTCAAGGTCACAGGTCAAATTGTTTTGTGTGAGTGTAAAGCTCTTGTCAGAAGAAACCTATATGCAAAATATGAAGGCTCTATTTCAAACGGTTCAAAAGTTATGACTAAATGATATTGTTTTATTTTAAGTAGCTCAAAGGTCAAGGTTACAGATAAAAATTTTGGCATGAATGTAAAGCTTTTGTCACAAGGAACATACAAACCAAATATGAAGGTTGTACCTCAAGCGGTTCAAAGTTATTATCAATGTTATTTTTTTCTTTTAAGTAGATCAAAGGTCAAGATCACAGGTCATTTTTTGCATGAACGTGAAGCACTTGTCACAAGGAACCTTCATGCCATATATGAATGCTCTATGTCAAACGGTTAAAAAGTTATGACCAACGTTAAAGTTGTCCACATACAAACCAACAAACAAACCAACAAACAAACAATGACCCTCGCCCATTGGGGCTTGAAGAAATAAATGGGCAGCATGATGCTTCCACGCATAGCTGAATCCGACCGCACACGAGTACTGGTGAACCGCTTGGGGGATCTAAGCCTACCCAGGCAGGGCCGTGCGAGTCGGGCCGTCCATGCTTATAAACCATATTGGTTTCATTGGCGGCAGGGCTTGAGATGTCATTTCATCTCAATGTCGGGTAAAAGTCCCACAAAATTGGAAGCAACTTCTTCAAAATGACCTTTACAGTGTTGACGGGGACGTTTAACATCAAATCAAATAAACAAAAAACCAACCAACCCACAAACAAACAAACAGACAGGGCAAAAACAATATGTCCCCGCTATCGCTACCGGGGACATAAAAATAAATAAATAAATAAAAAGTACAACAAAAATAAAATAAATAAAAAAAGAAACAAAATGAAAACATGATTTTCTAATGAAGGATAATTATGATCACTGTTGAAAAGAATAAATATACACCCACGTAACCAGCAGTAGAGCAATAAGACTTCTCCCCGTCGCAAGCTTGTTGCTGTTTGCAACTCAAATCAAAGACGCGTCGAAAGGTTTGTCGCACTGTGCTGAACTTCTGCTTCTGAACAGGTCTTAGAGATGACTGAACTGACAACGATTGCAAAGGTCCTAGCAGGCACATGCCGCAATTGTAACGTCACATCAACGTCGGTACAACTCCATGACGTTTATGCAATGTCACATCAACGTCGGTGCAACGTCGTGACATTGCACCGACGTTCTAGCGACGTATGCCTGCTGGGGTAGTCCTTCTCAGTTGACTGGCCGAAGTTTTCAGATCAGTGACGTAATGTTAATAGCATTTTTAATAGGCAGCGTAAATCTAAAGAAGGCGGGATTGCAGTAGTATAGAATTTTTTTGACAAACGCATAGCTCCGCCCACACTTTCTGTGTGAAGCGGAAATGGATTACCATTTACGCTGTGTTTTGAAGTATTTGCACTTTTTGCACGGTCGTATCGCTAAACTGCTAGTTGCGCAGTTGTAAAAGTTTACAGCATTTAGAAAATCAGTCTTCTTCTTTTTCTTCTTCTTCTTCTTCTTCTTCTTCTTCTTCTTCTTCTTCTTCTTCTTCTTCTTCTTCTTCTTCTTTTTCTTCTTCTTCTTCTTCTTCTTACCCCTCTTATTTCTTATTTTTCTTATGTTTGAATACATGTTTGCCATCGTTCACATATTGTACACAGAAGCCTCCGTGGTGTAGGGCCAAGCTACCCGCCTCATAAACCAGGTTCGTTGGCCGATCCCAGGCTTCTCATGACTAACCGTCTAGCCGTATAAAAACCGGCCCCGATAGTTCAGTTGGTAGAGTGTCCGCTCCGGGGAACGGGAGGTCACGGGTTCGATCCCGGGCCGCGACATACCAAAGTCGTTAAGAATGGTACAATCTGCTCCTCGCTTGGCACTCAGATTTACGGGGTAGAGCTAGGACTGGTCGATCCAGTGTCAGGATAATGTGACTGGGTGTGGTGTCTGGGACATGATACTTCAGTGAGGCAGCACTATAAAAGTGAGCATTGAGCTCCCTGTCGCAACCAGACACCGTCGTGATAGGACTGAAAAATTGTTGAAAGCGACGTTAAACCCGAATACACACACACACACACACACACACACACACACACACACACACACACACACACACACACACACACACACACACACACACACACACACACACACACACACACACACACACACACACACACTAGCCTTATAAATTGGTTGTGCAAGCGTACTGAAAAAAGAAAAAGGCCGTAAGAGAATTGTTAATGACCCTTGTCTGCAGTGTGGTCTCATTTTTGTGTCGATTGTTTATCAATCGACCCAATTCTGCAAACAACAGAAGCTTCCCGCCTACTCTTGTCCACGTGACTGTCGCCAACTGTGTACAAAATCCGGGTTACGATTATTTATAGCAGCCGGTTATTCTCCCTGTGACGTCAGACCGTTGTTTAAGAAAGGATTGGTTAACTGTAAAATCTGGACTGGGCTCATGTACTGGGACATTGGCAAACAGTGTAAAACCAGATCAGGCGGCGTCTGATCAGGGTCTACACTATTTGCTTACAGTACAGGAAATTAAGGTTTAAACGAAACCGTTAATGACCATCTTTCCAGCCTACACTTAAAAAAAAATCAACCCACCAGTGCCTACCTATACAAATACATTGTAAACTTTATCGCCTAAAAACGAAAATTTTAAGATGAAAAATAGTGATGTTCTCAAAATATAGACTTGTTAGAACCGCCTCATCGAGGCGGTTCTAACGAGTACCCACAATCTATATTTTAGAGCAGAAATAAGAAAAATAATGTTTACCCCTGTAACTCCCAGTTTTACTATATAAAAGTGGGGTTCAAGGGGGTCAGATTTATATAGGCGTGTTTTCGTGATGTATATACCAGCCTGTGCAATCGGATAAGCTTATCAGCACTTCGGTATACGCTGCTTTGTTAGAACAACACGTCAAGATTTCTCGACACTTCCTAGTCTGTGTAGCTGAGCAGGTTGGTTTCTGTCTAACCTGGTTGTAAGCCCGGAAAACGGGCATCCGTGGCCTACTGGATAAGAGCGCTGACTCTTAATCATTAGAGCTCTCGCTGGCTCGGGTCACATGTGAGACATCAAGGCCATGTGGTTTATCTCCCGGTACTCCGGTTTTCGCCCCACCTCTTATTTTTTTTTTTTTTTGGTTTGGGTTTTACGGCCCTTTCAAGATTATTTCACTCATATCGAGCCGATCGTTAATCAGAGGTGGGCGAAAACCGGAGTACCCGGAGAAAAACCACCTGACCTTCCGTTGCAGAACTTGGCGTCTCACACGTGGCCCGAGCGAGGCTCGAACCTACGGCGGTGAGAGACCTAGTGACTAAGAGTCAGCGCTCTTATCCACTAGGCCACGGAGGCCCGTCCCCACCTCTTATTAAAAATCGGCTCAATAAAAGTGAAATAATCTTAAAATGGCCGTGAAACCAAAACCAAAAAATAACAAGATGTGTTTGTTAAACACGAACATGTCCCCGGGCATGGTCATTTTTTTCTAAGTTGGTCACAGTTCAAGGTCAAGGTCAAATGTCAAGATTTTTTTTGTTTAAGTGGGAAGCCCTTGACACACCTTATATACCAAATATGAAGGCCCTATCTTAAACGGTACAAAAGTTTTGAACAACAATATTTTTTCTTTAATGTAGCCATAGGTTAAGGTCACAGGTCAAAAAATGTTGCATGAATGAAAAGCTCTTGTCACAAGGAACCTACACGTCAAATGTGAAGGCTCTATCTTGAACGGTTCAAAAGTAATGAACAATTTTTTTTTAAGTAGGTCAGAGGTCAATGCCATGGTCAAAACAGTTTGCATGAATGTAAAGCTCTTATCACAGAAAACCTACATGCCAAATATGAAGTCTCTATCCCAAACGGTTCGAAAGTTATGACAAAAATGTTTTTTTTTTTTTAAGTAGGTCAAAGGTCAAGGTCAAGGTCACAGGTAAAAAAATATTCACATGAATGTAAAGCACTTGTCACTAGAAACATACATGCCAAATATGAAGGCTGTATCTCAAACGGTTCAAAAGTTATGCCCAATTTTAACGTTTTCTTTTATATAGATCAAAGGTCAAGGTCACAGGTCAAATTGTTTTGTGTGAGTGTAAAGCTCTTGTCAGAAGAAACCTACATGCAAAATATGAACGCTCTATTTCAAACGGTTCAAAAGTTATGACTAAATGATATTGTTTTATTTTAAGTAGCTCAAAGGTCAAGGTTACAGATAAAATTTTTGGCATGAATGTAAAGCTTTTGTCACAAGGAACATACAAACCAAATATGAAGGTTGTACCTCAAGCGGTTCAAAGTTATTATCAATGTTATTTTTTTCTTTTAAGTAGATCAAAGGTCAAGGTCACAGGTCATTTTTTGCATGAACGTGAAGCACTTGTCACAAGGAACCTTCATGCCATATATGAATGCTCTATGTCAAACGGTTAAAAAGTTATGACCAACGTTAAAGTTGTCCACATACAAACCAACAAACAAACCAACAAACAAACAATGACCCTCGCCCATTGGGGCTTGAAGAAATAAATGGGCAGCATGATGCTTCCACGCATAGCTGAATCCGACCGCACACGAGTACTGGTGAACCGCTTGGAGGATCTAAGCCTACCCAGGCAGGGCCGTGCGAGTCGGACCGTCCATGCTTATAAACCATATTGGTTTTATTGGCGGCAGGGCTTGAGATGTCATTTCATCTCAATGTCGGGTAAAAGTCCCACAGAATTGGAAGAAACTTCTTCAAAATGACCTTTACAGTGTTGACGGGGACGTTTAACATCAAATCAAATAAACAAAAAACCAACCAACCCACAAACAAACAAACAGACAGGGCAAAAACAATATGTCCCCGCTATCGCTACCGGGGACATAAAAATAAATAAATAAATAAAAAGTACAACAAAAATAAAATAAATAAAAAAAGAAACAAAACGAAAACATGATTTTCTAATGAAGGATAATTATGATCACTGTTGAAAAGAATAAATATACACCCACGTAACCAGCAGTAGAGCAATAAGACTTCTCCCCGTCGCAAGCTTGTTGCTGTTTGCAACTCAAATCAAAGACGCGTCGAAAGGTTTGTCGCACTGTGCTGAACTTCTGCTTCTGAACAGGTCTTAGAGATGACTGAACTGACAACGATTGCAAAGGTCCTAGCAGGCACATGCCGCAATTGTAACGTCACATCAACGTCGGTACAACTCCATGACGTTTATGCAATGTCACATCAACGTCGGTGCAACGTCGTGACATTGCACCGACGTTCTAGCGACGTATGCCTGCTGGGGTAGTCCTTCTCAGTTGACTGGCCGAAGTTTTCAGATCAGTGACGTAATGTTAATAGCATTTTTAATGGCAGCGTAAATCTAAAGAAGGCGGGATTGCAGTAGCATAGAATTTTTTTGATAAACGCATAGCTCCGCCCACACTTTCTGTGTGAAGCGGAAATGGATTACCATTTCTTTGTACTTTGACAAACATTTCTCGTGTGCTGAAAATTCTTCTTCAGCGTGTCATTGTGTTTTGAAGTATTTGCACTTTTTGTCGTATTGCTAAACTGCTAGTTGCGCAGTTGTAAAAGTTTACAGCATTTAGAAAATCAGATTCTCTTCTTCTTCTTCTTTTTCTTCTTCTTCTTCTTCTTCTTCTTCTTTTTCTTCTTCTTCTTCTTCTTCTTCTTCTTCTTCTTCTTCTTCTTATTCTTCTTCTTCTTCTTCTTCTTCTTCTTCTTCTTACCCCTCTTATTTCTTATTTTTCTTATGTTTGAATACATGTTTGCCATCGTTCACATATTGTACACAGAAGCCTCCGTGGTGTAGGGCCAAGCTACCCGCCTCATAAACCAGGTTCGTTGGCCGATCCCAGGCTTCACTTGACTAACCGTCTAGCCGTATAAAAACCGGCCCCGATAGTTCAGTTGGTAGAGTGTCCGCTCCGGGGAACGGGAGGTCACGGGTTCGATCCCGGGCCGCGACATACCAAAGTCGTTAAGAATGGTACAATCTGCTCCTCGCTTGGCACTCAGATTTACGGGGTAGAGCTAGGACTGGTCGATCCAGTGTCAGGATAATGTGACTGGGTGTGGTGTCTGGGACATGATACTTCAGTGAGGCAGCACTATAAAAGTGAACATTGAGCTCCCTGTCGCAACCAGACACCGTCGTGATAGGACTGAAAAATTGTTGAAAGCGACGTTAATCCCGAATACACACACACACACACACACACACACACACACACACACACACACACACACACACACACACACACACACACACACACACACACACACACACACACACACACACACACACACACACACACACACACACACACACACATACTAGCCTTATAAATTGGTTGTGCAAGCGTACTGAAAAAAGAAAAAGGCCGTAAGAGAATTGTTAATGACCCTTGTCTGCAGTGTGGGCTCATTTTGTGTCGATTGTTTATCAATCGACCCAATTCTGCAAACAACAGAAGCTTCCCGCCTACTCTTGTCCACGTGACTGTCGCCAACTGTGTACAAAATCCGGGTTACGATTATTTATAGCAGCCGGTTATTCTCCCTGTGACGTCAGACCGTTGTTTAAGAAAGGATTGGTTAACTGTAAAATCTGGACTGGGCTCATGTACTGGGACATTGGCAAACAGTGTAAAACCAGATCAGGCGGCGTCTGATCAGGGTCTACACTGTTTGCTTACAGTACAGGAAATTAAGGTTTAAAACGAAACCGTTCATCACCATTTTCCAGCCTACACTTAAAAGAAAATCAACCCACCAGTGCTGTCAGTGCTTTGATGTTCAACAGAGCACGAGTACATAGGAGGGGTGATGCTACAGGGAGGGATTCGAAATAGACAGAAAACAGTTACTCAGTAAAAGCCACCATGAAAGAAGCCACCAAACGAAGAGAAGAGGAATATTAAGGGACTTTGCGACATGACACGCACACGTGCACGCACATACGAACGCACACCTGAACGCGCACAGAACCATAATACATACTTTGACTGTATTTGAAAAATGTCAACTGCACTGAAGTTTCGAAAACTCGCTCGAACACTAATAGTTCATTTACCATGGCTAATTCGTACGTGTTAGTCCCAGTACCTCCAGATACAGTCCAACCTGTATTAAGCAAGCACCTATGGGATATTCAAAAAGTGCTTGCTTAAGATAGGTGCTTGCTTAACACAGGTGAATTTTAATGCATTTTTCTTTTTGGGGGAACTGAATTGCTTAAGACAGGTTGCTTGCTTAATAGTGGTGGCCACTAATTACAGTAAAATTCCTCTATTAAGACCACCTAATATTAAGACTAAATCTACTTTTAAGAGCTTCTTGAGAAGGTTTCAGTTATTCTTTCTTTGTGTTTTCTGCACCCAGTGTCTCCTACTAAGAGACCACCTTTGGGACTGTTCAAAAGTGGTCTTAAAGACCACTTTTGAACAGTCCCAAAGGTGGTCTTAATATTGGAATTTTACTGTATTTTGATATTTTAAAGAGGTCTGTAAAAGGTATGTTGTGTGTAGGCATTCTAATGAGTACACACACAACAGCTTTGTTCTATAGAAGTTCATAAGCATTTTAAAGTGATCACTCTCTGAAACTACGATTAAACCTCAGTAGTTCGCACTACCCCTATTTCGAGTAATTTTTCATGGTGCCAAAGGTGTTCTATCTACCTACCTACCTACCTACCTATCTACTGATACTGCGTCGGTCATATTTGACCATTACCGCAGGTGTACATTACGATACACTCCAGGATGTAAACTCCCTAAATATTTCTCTTCTCTTCGTTTAGTGTTCAAGTTATGGAAGTTCGACTGGACATGAATGCATTATTTATTTATTTATAAATGAATTGAAAGCCCAGCCGCCCAATAAAATCAAAAGGATTCATATGCATCGACGGTCCAACTCGCATCACTTTACCTGGGCAGGCTTGGCCCTAGCTGTACCCATGTGTGGTCAGCTTCAGCTCTACGTAGAAGCACCATGAAGTCCAATCTATTTCTCCTATCCCGATGGCGGGGCCTTATTTATTACTGTATACTGAAAAATTGTAACTTTTCAAGTGGAAAATATTTGATAGTATTTCTGAAAGCTTGAACAAATCGATAAACCAACACAACTACCTATAGCATTTCTTTTCTTTTCTTTTTGCGGTATCAAAAGTTTACTATTCGATTAGATTATACGCCTAAAATGCCTTTCATATGCACTGGTTTGTGAGATCAGTGATTTAAGTGGGAACTGTTACACTTTCAGGGGAGGTAATTGTTTACAAGAGATTTGTCTGTCCCTATTAATATAGTCCTACTCACAGCGTATCGATATCGGCCCGACGTTGACCGGCATTCTTTGATGGCTAGGAAATTTCTGAATTTTAGACGTAAAGAAAATATTTTGATGGAATCCTGTTGGCAATTCTCCTTTCCTTCTTAAAACCCATATATAACATAAAAAATCTTCGACTTATTAGCTTTAAATACAGTAAAATCTCTACATATAGACCATCTTTGAGACTGTTCAAAAGTGATTTTAAAGACCATTTATGAACAGCCCCAAAGGGACCACCTTTTGGACTGCACAAGATCTAGAGTAATCTTTAAGACCGCTTTTGAAAGTCACAAAGGTGGCCTCATTTGGTCTAGAAAACACATAGAAAGAACAGCTGAAATCATTTAAATGTTTTTAAAAGTTAATTATAGCTGATCTTAACCCTTGTCCTGCTAATCCCGGATATGCCTTATCTTTGAAACAATGTAGATCCAGATCAGATGGCTTCTGACGAAGCCATCTGATCAGGATCTACATTGTTTGCCATTCAGATTGTGAATTTGTTGCAATAATTTGCATCAAGTAATATGATTGGTTGATAATCGGTAGTGGGTGTGGCATATATAAATATTCAGCAGGACAAGGGTTAATAGCAGAATTCTATTGTATGTCCATTTCCAATTTCAGGTCGTGCTTGTTTTCTTTGTTGTAAGCTTTATAGAAAGTCTGTTTCTGTGGGTCTAAATAGAGAATACCAGGTTCGTGTCTTTTGATATCAAGTTTATCAGGCAAGGTTTCGAGAACACTTCTCGAATCCGAGCCTGATAAACATGATATCAAATGACACGAATATGGTATTCTATTTATCAGTGAATCCCATTGTACACTCTTACATTTTTTGCCAATTTTATTCCAGCAGTCAATAAATGCAATGTTGACCTGATAAAGCTCACTTGTCCTGAGATAGCATATTTTTATCCAGTCAAGCTGTTACAATGCAATTAATATAGGGAGTAACTGGTTAAATGGGTTTACCATGATTACCACTTTCTCATTTATATGAGGTAATCCTTCTGAAATGGATTCTTCAATCTTTGAATCTAACACGCCCATTCTCGTTTTGGAAGTTATAACCCAAACAGCATACATTGCCGGGCCAACGACGGGCCGACAGCGATACGAGTTGTCAACGTCATATCGATGTCGGCCCGACGTTGGCTTGCTTTTGTGTGCTGGATGAGACGCCGTCTCATCTGGATCTTCACTGTTTGCATCTAATTAGACATCGGTATTGGTCTGCAGGGCTGAAAGTATTGAAGGAACTGATTCATGCCAGCCCCTCTGCCTTATATGCATGCATATAACAGTTTGGACAGCACCACAGTTCTGTAGACTTTCAGCTTTGTGTCAAAATAGAAATGAAGGCAATGATCGGGAATCGATACAATTAACCCACACCTCCCATCAGAGACACCAAAGGGAAAGAAACACATACATTAAACAAGGCAACGCAAGCTAGCATCCCCTCGCAACTGCATACCATTCATCAACATCTAAATCCAATCTGAATATGTTAGACATATTAGACACTATAGATTACCTTATCCTGTTCACAAGGTTTTTAAGGTCAAGTTCATTGTGATCTTGACCTTTGACCCTTGAACTTGAAAATCTGTAGGGTTCATTGTCGTTCCATGGGGAACAGTTGTGGAAGGGTTGGGGCTTCTGCGAGAATAACTGTGTCTTCTATCCTGTTCACAAGGTTTTAAATGTCAAGTTCATTGTGACCTTGACCTTTGACCCGTGACCTTGAAAATCAATAGGGTTCATCGTCTTTCCATGGGGAACATTTGTGGCAGGTTTGAAGCTTCTACGAGGATAACTGTGTCTTCAGCCAAGTTCATTGTGATCCTGACCTTTGACCACTGATCTTGAAAATCAATACGGGGTCATCATCTTTCCATGGGGGACATATGTGGAAGGATTGAAGCCCCTACGATGAAAACTTTGTCTTCTATCGTGATCACAAGGTTTTTAATGTCAAGGCCATTGTGACCTTGACCTTTGACCCTTGACCTTGAAAATAAATAAGGGTCATCCTCTTTCCACGGGTAACATTTTAGGAAGGTTTGAAGCTTCTACGATGAAAACTTTGTCTTCTATCGTGTTCACAATGTTCCGGACCGACACACACACACACACGGACGCACGGCACCGATGCTATATCCCCGCCACAACGTTGTTGCAAGGGGGATAATAACTAGACCTCAATGGAAATATCAATAGCAGAAAGCCAAAAGGACAGTAACTTTCCCACAAATAGGCTGATATAAGCGATACACACACTCAAAGACAAACCATAACAAAAAAAAAAAAAAGCGACAGAAGAACCGCCCTTGGATTGGTAAGTGAAAAGAATTTCACGCAGAACCGCCCTTGCAACAGACAGTGAAAAGAATTTCACCGGTGTGGGGGAGGGGGGAGGGGGATTGCAGTTTACCAACGGCACGCCAACAGACTGAATCTCTTCCATACAGCCTGTTTTAGAAAACTCTTACCGATTAAGTGGCAAGACAAGATTCCAGACAACGAAGTCCCCAAAAGGGCTAGAATGCAGAGTGTACATACTCTTCTCAAACTGGCACAACTGAGATGGACTAGGATGCCTGGGGAACGGTTGCCAAAGGAAATCCTCTATGGAGAATAAGAAACAGACAAACGCTCCCGCGGTGGTACAAGATCACCATCAAAGCCCCCCTTAAGGACTTAAACATACAAACAGAGTCGTGGGAACAATTGCATAGGACCCAGCAAAGTGGCAAGGCATCATCAAAAGGGGTGCTAGTGAATAGACTCAGCGAAACCAAACAGAAACGTGCAAATCACAAAGCTAAAGCCAAGGCATCACGTGCAGAGCTGTCTCCTTCTAGCCTCTGCTGCTCTATCTGCAACAGACAGTTCAGAGCTAGCATTGATCTCATCAGCCATCGTAGAACTCACACATATTAACATTCCTCGCATGTGATTAAGGTAAAGACAGGCGAACTATTATTTTTACTGTTGTATTGACATCCCCATTGCAACTGTTGTACTGACAAACCAGTGCTGAATTGACGTGAGTATAACATTACTACTGTCGTACCGACGTATGCTTTGTTTGTTAGTTTGATTTGAGGTTTAACGTCCCCGCCAACACTGTTAAGGTCATTTTGGAGACGTTGCTTCCAATTTTGCGGGACTTTTACCCGACATTGAGATGAAATGAAATCTCAAGCCCTGTCGCCCAATGAAACCAATAGGGTTTATTAGCATGGACGGTCCGCCTCGCACCGCGGTTCCTGGACAAGCTTAGATCCTCTAAGCGGTTTACCAGTACTTAGTCTGCGTGGAAACATCGTGCAGCCCATATATTTCTTTAAGCCCCTATGGGCGGGGACGGAACCGACGTATGCACTAACCCTTACCATGATGAACCCGGAAATATCTTTTTTTTTTTTTTTGAAAACAGTATAGATCCAGATCAGCTGGCTTCTGAGAAGCCAGCTGATCAGTATCTCTACTATTTTCCACCCTGCTTCTGAATCCATGCTTAAATTTGAAACTTTGCAACACTTATGGCTGAAAATCGGGGAGGAGTGTAATGCATTGAAATATTCAGCAAGGTAAGCTGTCTTTCTGACATCAGTTTTACAGTTAAATTGTTTCATTGACATCAGTATGATAATGAAACTGTCATATTGACATCAATATTACATTGTTTCTGTTCCTTTGACATCAGTATGACACTGACATTGGTGTATTGACATCAAAATGACATAAATGCCGTGTACTGACAATGTTCGGCCCCCGCCCATTGGGGCTTGAAGAAATAGATGGGCAGCATGATGCTTCCACGCAGAGCTGAAACCGACCCGCACACGAGTACTGGTAAACCGCTTAGAGGATCTAAGCCTGTCCAGGCAAAGCGGTGCGAGTCGGCCCATCCGTGATTATAAACCCTTTTGGTTTCATTGGGCGGCAGGGCTTTAGATGTCATTTCATCTCATTGTCGGGTAAAAGTCCCACAAAATTGGAAGCGACGTCTCCAAAATGACCTTTACAGTGTTGACGGGGACGTTAAACCTCAAATCAAACAAAAACTGACATTGTCACTGTTTTATTATTTGGCATCAGCATAACGATCTACAGTTGTAATGGTATAAGCCTACCCATAAAAACTGTGAATAGGTAAACTGACCGGCTCAAAAATGACCTAAAATAGTGTTGACTGGGCCGTTAAACTCCAATACAAACAAACAAACAAACAAACAAAAACAGTTGTACACGTGCTACTTCTGCAATATCTCAATAGCATTGTAACGCATTACAACATTTTTACTTCTGTATTGACATGTTGTACTGGAATTAGTACAGTCGAACTTCGATGGCTCGAACCCCTTTGGGACCATGAAAATTTGTTCAAGACAGCGGTAGTTCGAGCCACTGTTGCATACTTCCAGAAAACATAACGGGGGTATTATTGGACTTCTTTTCGGTGTTCTGTAACATAAATGTATGCTGTGTGTACTCATTAGAACTGCCTCATTGAGGCGATTCTAATGAGTACACACAACATACATCTGCAAGATAAAAGTCGAAAATCTATTCAATTATCCCACACTTTTTCTTATGCAGAGGAATACCCTAGGGACTCAAAAACGGGTTCGACTCAGCGATGGTAAACGAGCCATCGGTGTTCGAGCCATCGAAGTTCGACTGTATCATTGTAACCAGTATGATATCATTACTATTTTGTTCACATTAGTAACACAGAGTTACTGCTACATGTATTTTTTATCATTAGATGACACTGTAGCTGCCATATTGACATTTGATTGACATTGAATAACAGTATAAAAGTTTGTTATTGTAATGAAATCAGTATAACATTGTTACTGTTGCACTGACAGACAATTACATGTAGCCTATATATAAAATATTGTTGAAATATCATTACGAAAAACTCGCCTATAAAAATACATTGTAAATTTTACCGCCGAAAAAAATGAAAATTTTAGGATGAAAAATTGTGACATTTTTCTTATTTCTGCTCAATATATAGACTGTGGGTACACGTTAGAACCGCCTCATCGAGGCGATTCTAACTCTGAGTGAAGGTTTAAATCAAAGTACTGAGAGTACTGGTGGGTCGATTGTCTCTAAGTGTAGGCTAAAATCAAAGTACTTAGAGTACTGGTGGGTCGATTGTCTCTGAGTGTAGGCTCAAATCAAAGTACTGAGTATTGAGTACTGCTCAATATATACATTGTGTGTACACGTTAGAACCGCCTCATCGAGGCGGTTCTAACTCTGAGTGTAGGCTAAAATCAAAGTACTGGTGGGTCGATTGTCTCTGAGTGTAGGCTAAAATGAAAGTACTGAAAGTACTGGTGGGTCGATTGTCTCTGAGTGTAGGCTAAAATGAAAGTACTGAAAGTACTGGTGAGTCCATTGTCTCTGAGTGTAGGCTAAAATCAAAGTAGTGAGAGTACTGAGAGTACTGGTGGGTCGATTGTCTCTGAGTGTAGGCTAAAATCAAAGTACTGAGAGTACTGGTGGGTCCATTGGTCAAAGTACTGAGAGTACTGGTGGGTCGATTGTCTCTGAGTGTAGGCTAAAATCAAAGTACTGAGAGTACTGGTGGGTCGATTGTCTCTGAGTGTAGGCTGAAATCAAAGTACTGAGTGTACTGGTGGGTCGATTGTCTCTGAGTGTGGGCTTAAATCAAAGTACTGAAAGTACTCGTAGGTCTATTGTCTCTGAGTGTAGCCTTACATCAAAGTACTGAAAGTACTGGTGGGTCGATTGTCTTTGAGTGTAGGCTAAAATGAAAGTACTGAAAGTACTGGTGGGTCGATTGTCTCTGAGTGTAGGCTAAAATGAAAGTACTGGTGGGTCCATTGTCTCTGAGTGTAGGCTAAAATCAAAGTACTGAGAGTACTGAGAGTACTGGTGGGTCGATTGTCTCTGAGTGTAGGCTAAAATGAAAGTACTGAAAGTACTGGTGGGTCGATTGTCTCTGAGTGTAGGCTTAAATGAAAGTACTGAAAGTACAGGTGGCTCCATTGTCTCTGAGTATAGGCTAAGACAGAAAAACTGGGAGTATTGGCGGGTCCATTGTCTCTGAGTGTAGGCTAAAATCAAAGCACTGAGAGTACTGATGGGTCGATTGTCTCTGAGTGTAGGCTCAAATCAAAGTACTGAGTATTGAGTACTGCTCAATATATACATTGTGTGTACACGTTAGAACCGCCTCATCGAGGCGGTTCTTACTCTGGGTGTAGGCTAAAATCAAAGTACTGAAAGTACTGGTGGGTCTATTGTCTCTGAGTGTAGGCTAAAATGAAAGTACTGAAAGTACTGGTGGGTCGATTGTCTCTGAGTGTAGGCTTAAATGAAAGTACTGAAAGTACTGGTGGGTCCATTGTCTCTGAGTGTAAGCTAAAATCAAAGAACTGAGTTACTCGAGGGTCCATTGTCTCTGAGTGTAGGCTAAAATCAAAGTACTGAGAGTATTGGTGGGTCAGTTGTCTCTGAGTGTAGGCTAAAATCAAAGTACTGAAAGTACTGGTGGGTCCATTGTCTCTGAGTGTAGGCTAAAATCAAAGTACTGAAAGTACTGGTGGGTCCATTGTCTCTGAGTGTAGGTTAAAATCAAAGTACTGAGAGTACTGGTGGGTCGATTCTGTCTGAGTGAAGACTGGAAAAAAATGATTAACTTGGACTTAAACGGGTTTGTTTAACCCTTAAATACCATTATCTTAATCAAACAGTGTAAACCCTGATCAGACGCCGCGTTCTGCGGTGTCTGATCTGTGTATACACTGTTTGCCAAGCCCAACCCATGACTCCAGTCCAGATTCTATATATAATCCCCTTTTGCATCGCTAAGAATAGCGCGGCTATTTTCTATTTATAACCGTTACCTGGCAGTGATGGTCACGTGGACTTCCACATTGAAAAGCTTATTGCGCTTTATAACTTTGGGTGGATCGACGCAAAAATGGTCCTGAGCGGGGACTTTGACTGTTACGTGAAACTCTTACGGACGCCGTGTTCTGTAGTGTCTGATGTCAGTGTCCAAGCATAGGCGCCAAGTCAATGTTTTACCAAATGGAATCTTCCACCTTATATATAGCATGAGTCCATTTCAAAATTTAGGGGTGTCAGGTTGTTTTTTCTTTAAAAACTATTGGGGAAATAGCTGAACTTTTTGCAAACAGTGTAGGCCCTGATCAGACGCCGCGTTCTGCGGCGTCTGATCTGAGCCTGCACTGTTTGCCAGGGTACCCGTTTTGGGGTTTCCCGTACCAAATGGGTTAAGCTTTCTTTTACACAGCACTCTATCGTCACGACAAAAATAGCGAGGCTATTTCTCTATAAATAGCCGCTACCGGGATGTCTAAAAATCAGTGAGCGTCAGTAAACGTCAGCACTGAAGAGCTTCTGTGCTTAGTAACTTTGGATCGATTGGCAAAAAGAATATTTTTTCTTAGTTTTGCTCAAAAAGGAAGAATTGTGGGAACTCGTTAGGACCTCCTAAATGAGGTGAGTTTGCAGTTAAAAAAAAAGAAGATAAAACTCGTCCATTTTCAACACAAAAATTTTGTTTTGTAGATACGCAAGATTCGAAAATGCCACAACGGGTGTGTTAACCTTTATTTGTTCTGGTGAACAGTACCACCATTTGTTTGGTCAAGTAAAAATGTATCACTTTTCTCTCATTGAAGCTGAAATCCATCATGTTAACAAGTCCGTGAAATATCCCCCTAAACCCCACTCTATATAGAGGAACCTGGGGTTTACGGGGGTAATAATTATTTTCCTTATTTCTGCTCAAAGACATAGGTTGTGGGTACTCGTTAGAACCGCCTCAATGAGGCGGTTTTAACGAACACCAAAAACCTATGTTTGGAGTATAAATAAGAAAAATATCACAAATTTTCATAAGAAAATTTACCTTTTTGAGATTTGAAAAATGCACTACATCACACGGATGTGTTATCGTTACGATTCTGTATCATAAAATCCTCACTTCGTAGGCTCGATAAAGGGGTTTCACTTCCGGCTCATCCGCAGATTCAATATGTAAAACCTCTATATCATTTACCACTCCCTGAATATCATCCGTAATTTCAGGTATAACATTTTTGATAAATTGCGATTCCCTGAGACTGTGTAGCCAATTGAACACTTTAAGGTTTCTATGAGCACGGTCTAGTTTCTGACCCCTGTTCCATATTTCCAAATCCTCGACGCGAATTTCGTGATATCTAGGCCGACCCATTCTCACTTGTATATCGTCATGTATAACACCACTAAGATGTGGAGATATCCTCATTCGTTGTATGATTCTTGGTCTATGACTAAAATCGTCCTCCGTATGTCTAGGAAACTCCTCGTGAACTCCAACTATTGTTCTTAATTCATTATCTTCCCCAAGACCGGAAACACGTGATAATGCGGATCTAGTCGATGCAATTTTCTTCTTTACCCTCGCAGTCAACTCCCTTTTAAGGTCAATTTCTAAAATTTCTCTGTCACCTTTCCAGACGGTGACCTGTTTTTCCTCTGGACTTTCTATTCTGGATTGTTTTTCTGAGGGTGAGAATGGTCTCATATCAGAACTATGAATAGACTGGGACACAGCGGAAGTGGCTGAGCATGGTCGGCTGGAAAACGAATGATTCAAAGACTGAGAAACAAGTGATCCCCTAGACTGGCTGCGTATCAAAGACCCGCGTTTCCCTTTCCGCTGCTTTTCTTTCTCGGCAAGCCTCGCTTGCTCTTCTGCTATTTTTCGTTCTAGCATCTGTCGCTTAAAGTCAGCGAGATCTAGTTTACACCGGGATGACTTTGAACTTGTCGAAGCAACACGCCTTAATACGGGCTTCGTTTTAGTTGTAGCAGTCGCTTTCACTAATTCCACATTGGTCAAACTGTCCAAACTCTGGCTTTTTTCTAACGATTCACCGGTGCCCACATACCGAATGCCAGGGTTAGAGCCTGTTTTAAAGACAAGCCTCTGGTCAACCGGATCGAAGAGAAGAAAGGCTTCTGATTCGTCCGAAATATCAACAGTTCCAATATATCTGTTTGGACCTTTTCCTATACGCATAAACTTGTCAAAAATCCCCCTTCGTTTGCTTGCAAGCTCCACCCACTTTGAGACGACGGCACTCTCTTCCGTCATTGTTGAAGCGCGCGATGACGTCATACGCTTCCGTCGTCGTTTCTGTTTGTTTGAAATTATTTCTTCTGTGTTTTGTACAATGGATCCATAAGAAGAACATGTTAAAAGCGAAATATTAGATTCCAGTGAGTCGTCACTGTCAGTTCTTTTTAAAAGACTTGCTGCTTTTACTTTTCTTATTGTGTTACTCCCCTTCCCATTGTTCCTCTTAGGTTTTGATTGATATCTCTCTTTCCCCAGTCTGCCACTAAACACTGGCTCAACAGGGGGTTTCTCCTTTGGATTCAGAGGAACAATCACGTGATCGGGCATCCATGTTTGTAACGCCCTGGAAAGCCGTCCTTCGTCCGTCTCTGTAAAGCTGCCATCTCTATCGAACTCACCATCCGAGTCTTCCGAATCATCAATCATATTATAGTGAACGCTTGGCGTCCCCTCTCGTAAAAATGAAATCGGTGACTCTGCAAGCTCGTTCATGATGGAATTATCTATATAACCTGCGTCCTGTTTCATGATAAAATCAAACCATTAACATCCATTGCTAGAAGAATACTTTTATGAGATTCCATTGTACTCTAACTTTTAAAGCTTAGTTTGTATAGCTATTGAAACGATTTGGATATTAATTGATATTGATCCGATAATCCAGAAAACCGTCTGTATGATGTAACCCGATAACGAATAATAAAAGCGCACAGAAGGGGGTGCCTTTATCCATCCAATAGTTATTGCTTTTTGTTGTTGCTTTTTTTTGTTGTTGTTTTTTCAGTTTGATTTCCATAAAATAACTCACTAGTTAGTATTCGACTATATAAACATAGCTAATACTTTCTGAATTATTTCTAATATGTTTTTGGTTATTGAATGTTCAATACAAAATACTTCTCATTTTGATTAAATGAATGTACCCAGTCAACCGGCTTATGACTTCGAAATTTCAACCTCGGTGTTAAATCTGTTAATCCACGTAAAGTTAAAGGCTAGGCACAAGAAGTTAAGCCAGCCTTTGTCACATGTTCCTGGTCAGTCTGTTAATCCCCGAGTCTATTTTATGATCCTAGCATTAGAACACCAACATGTTTGCTGTTTAGACGGACGGTCTATTTTAAGCGTAGCAGTTGGGAATCACCATTTTAATACGTGTGCTCTTTTGACTAGTTTTGAAACTGTCCGCCCATTCTCTAGTTCCCGAACGCTGTTCGTTAAACTACGCCTCCATATCTAAACAAAACATAGTTTCTACGTAACAGTGTAATTCCGCAATTTTTACCAACAAAGACAAATTCTTCTTTTAACCCTTATCTTGCTGAATATTCATTTAAGCCACACCTATTTCTGTCTATCAACCAATCAAATTACTTGATGTTATTTATTGCTACAAATTCATAAACGGAATGCTGAACAGTGTAGATCCTGATCAGGTGGCTTCTTCAGAAGCCACCTGATCTGGATCTACACTGTTTGCAAATATAGGGGTTGTCGTGAACAGCAAGATAAGGGTTAAGACTATATGAAGGTTAGGATTTTCTTTGTGTTTTCTATACTAAGTGTTCTCATGTGAGATACCGCCTTTGGAGTTGTTCACAAGTGGTCATAAAAGACCACTTTTGAACAGTCCCTAAGGTGGATTATAAGACCACTTTTGAACAATCCCAAAGGTGGTCTTAAAATAGTAATTTTACAATATTAAATTTACTTTATGATTTTCACCACATCATTGTGAGAACAAGTCTGACAATGATCCCCACATTTTTTTGTCGAGTTTTGCGTCAAGCATTATGTAAACACAACCTCAAAGTCACTTTGATAATGATTAAAATAATTAATGGATCTAATAGTCAGGAATTCATGATACTGGTGTATTTGAACAACCATTTAGAGCTATGTACGTTCTTGATATATTCCATTGTTCGTGGCACACCGGTCCTTGGACATTTGATCCGTCTGTTGACACTGAAGTTTAGGCTCCATTATCCAAATGGTGAACGATAGTCTGTGAATACTTAAGATTTCCGTATTGTACTCGTGTAATAGAAACTTCTCCGACAATTGTTGAAGAAAATTATAATATTCTTTAATTCGCTTCGTGTGCCAATTTGATATCAATACACAACCATGATACATTGTATGTAACTAGTATAGACAGTACTTGCCATTCATTTTAATTATATTTGTAATACTTTAACAAACCCATGCGATATAATGTACACTTCAACCGCTGATGTTTTTTTTTTTTTTTTTTTTTTTTTTTCACATGGAAAATTGTGATAATTTTCTTTTTTCTCCTTCAAACATAGATTGCGGGTACTTGTTAGAACCGCCTCTCTGAGGCTCTCTGAGGCGGTTCTAACAAGTACCTGCAATCTAGTTTCGAAGCAGAAATAAGACACTCAGTGTATGCTTTTTATAAATCCCTCTTTTTCACATAAAGTGGGCTTTACAAGGATGTTCATGTCGTGTACTTGTTAACAGAATATGTGACTCAACTGCCTACTGACAGATATATTCAAACTGTGTTCAATATTATAACTTCAAATTTGAATATTTTAATTTCAACTTATTTTATTTCAACATTTAAAAGCTTTTAAAGTAAGTGATTATTATCGAGATTAAAGAAGTAAAACCTAACCCTTATATGCCTAGAATTCCAAAAAATGGAACATTGGTGGCATACAGTGTGGCCCGAGGTCAGACGCCGCCACAGTGGCGTCTGATCAGGGTCTACACTGTTTGCTGAAAGATCGGTTTTTGTTGTAAAAATGTATGGCGCCCCTTGAAATGGGAATGAACCTGTCCAAAGACGTAATGGGGAGATTCCATTTGCCATATATTTGTTAAATAGCCTTGAGGTGGCCTGTACTATCAATGTCAAGCTTAACAGTGAAAATTGCATTCCAATAATAGGAGAGTCTCTGTCATTTCATACTATTTGATAAATGCAAAAATCAAAATGCGCGTATTATGTTTAAGTAACTTTTCATCGCTTCTGTCAACCACTTTAGGAATGTGAAATCAATTATTGGTATTTTAATATGGGGTGCCGTTTTACTATTTAATCCGTATTTATAGATATCCATAAATCAGCCGAATAATGAATATCCATAATTCGATTAATGGATATCATTAATTCAAATCGATTTATGGATATCCATTATTCGATTTATGGATATCCATAATTCGATTTATGGATATCCATTATTCCTCTGATTTATGGATATTCCTAATTAGAATTATGGATATCCATAATTCGATATATGGATATCCATAATTCAGATCGATTTATGGATATCCATAATTCGAATCATTGATATCCATTAATCACCGCCAAAGCTTTTTGTTTAATGATTTCTCCCTAAGACACGTGATTGTTTATTATAAAAATCTTCAAAATTTTCAAGGTCTTCATCATCGCTGGAAGATGATGGCCAGTCAAAGGGACCTCTCTGCCGTGCAGCCTTTTCAGCCCGTAAGGCTTCCAAAGCAACGGACGCCAGACGCTAAACGCCCGCCATATGTGCAGTTAAATATCGGAACCAGCCGTAAGATCTGGAAATTCCGGCCAACGCGTCCGGTCCCTCTGGAATCACCTCTATGAGGACTGCGCACATAAGGACACTGAAAGTCGGACGTAAGATTATAATGATCCAAACGGCGAATCCATGCATGCTTTCTGGAGAAAAATGCACATGGTCGTTATATTTAGTCTTAACATATATCCATATAATACTCTTCTTGAGAGGCAGATTCAGATATATCTCCTGGCCCCCGCCATTTGGGGCTTGGAGAAATAAATTTGGCTGCACGAGTCAACACTAGTCAACACTAATTTAGGTCATTTTTGAGCCGGTCAGTTTACCTATCCACACTTTTCCTGTGCAGGCTTATATGTAAGCAGTTAACCAGTACAGTGCAATTCTTTCGCCAGAAACAGACAACTGCCCTTCTTGAATCAGCGTAAGGGAGAGAGATCAATCTTCACGAAAGAATGTTGCCGACCCTGGCAGGTATCTAACCCGCGTCCTCCTGATCACCAGACGCGCATCCGACTGATCGAACGAGGCCGGCGGTATTGAGATGTCATTTCATCTCAATGAAGGCTTAATGCCAACATAATTGGAAGCAACGTCTCCAAAATACCCTAAATAATACTGAAGGGGTCGTTAAACCTCAATCAAACAAAACATATCTCTACCACATCATAGGCCACCATGCTAAGCCTACCCTACATTACCTCCACCTCCATCCCGGCTTTTATTACACACCTAAATCGGAAACCTGACGGGAATAGTCGATTTTTTATTTTTTTTTGCAAAGGGAGCAGTCATTATTCATTAGGTTTATTTGCAGAGGAGAATTATGGATATCCATAATTCGATTTATGGATATCTATAATTCGATTTATGGATATCCATAAATCAACCGAATAATGGATATCCATAATTCGAATTAAGGATATCCATAATTTGATTAATGGATATCCATATTTCGATCTTAATTAATGAAATCCATTAATCGATTTATGGATATCCATAATTCGATTTATGGATATCCATAATTTGATTTATGGATATCCATAAATCCACCGAATAATGGATATCCATGATTCGATTTATGGATATCACTAAATCGAATAATGGATATCCATTATTCGATTTATGGATATCAATAATTCAGTACGATATATGGATATCCATAATTCGAATTATGGATATCCATAATTCGAATTATGGATATCCATACATAATTATGGATATCCATAAATAATAATGGATATCCATAAATACGGATTAAATAGTAAAACGGCGCCCCATATTTTTAGGCATGATTAGCAACTGTAAAATGCGAATAAAGTCCTAATTATCTGATCGACCAGTGCAGACGCTGATCAGCCTGCCCCTGAATAGCATAATCAGTAATTATTTGACACTTATCAGTTATTTTCCTACTCAAATGCGTTTGGGGTTGGGGAGGGTTGACTCGGGTGGGGAGCGGGGTTGGGGGGTGGCATGGACTCATTCAACACTGTAAACCGGAACGAATACATAAGCATGCAAGCACTTAGAGTACTGGTGGGTCGATTGTCTCTGAGTGTAGGCTGGAAAAAATGATCCTAAACGGCGACATAGACTGTTAACATTTCGTTCAACCCTTACAAACATGTACTGTAGCAACCAATGTAGACCGTTGTAAGACGGTGCATTCTGCGGCGTCTGATCTGGATCTTTACTGTTTCTCAAACCAAAGCCATGATCCCAGTCCGAATTCTACGGATAACCACATTAAGCAACACGCTGACCTCACAGCGATAAATTAACCGGCTATTTTCTATAAATAAACGTTCCATGGATTTCCTACTAATCAGTGACACATGTAGTCACGTGAACTTTAGCACTGAAGAGTTTCTATGCTTTGTAACTTTGGGTCGATCGATAAGCAATCGATCCAAAAATTGTAAATCCAGATGATTTGTTAATTATTGTGATTAAACCCCGCTGACAAGAAGGAACATGTCCAAATTCGAAGACGAAATAGACCAATGTAAGGGAAATGGGAACACCTGGCAGATTATTCCGCCATTTTTCAAAGGGAGATAATTTTTGGACTTCCTGTTCGCTTTTCTATAAGCCCTGCCCCACTGAAAAAGGGGTCTACTCTTAAAGGAAAGAATTTGCTCCTCAGGAGCGAGGAGCAAATTCATTCCTTTAAGAGTTGAACCCTATTGACATAGGAGACAAAAATACTTTTGAGGGAGTTAACTCCCCTGAAGGTGTTCCCATTCCTCTTAAAAACAACATTTTATTCTATTTTTATTATAGACATTCACAGGATTGAAAATACCAAACTTGCTATCCATGTACATTTAAAGTGAATCTGGATGACCGTGGCAGCATCAATGAAAAACTTTGACTTTTGCTATTCATTGGAGTTCGGTAGTGTTTTAATTGTTTTGCTGTTTTGTTTGTTTGAAATGAGGTTCAACAACTCCATCAACACTACATGAATTTAGGTAACTTTGGAGACGTTGCTTCAAATTGTGTGGGACTTTTACCCGACATTGAGATGAAATGACACCTGGAACCCTGCCGCCCAATGAAACCAATAGTGTTTCATGGACGTGGAAATCAACATGCATGGACGGTCCAACTCGCATAACTTCGCCTGGGCAGGCTTGTATACCTTCTAAGCGGTTCACCAGTACTCATGTGCGGTTGGTTTCAGCTCTGCATGGAAACACCTTGCAAACCAATCTTATTTCTCTCAGCCTCGATGGGCGGTGGTGCCTTATTTTGCTGCCCGCATATACTACCTGACAGCCTGGCCATATAGAGGATAATTGATTTTTTCAGTGTAAGATTAAATTTTATTTCAAAACTGGTATTTTCACTCGTGGCTACCGAATGAACACCAAAACCAGTATTTTCACGAGTGGCGTAGCCACGAGTGAAAATACCAGTTTTGGTGTTCATGAGTGAAATAAAATTTGATCTTACACTAAAAAAAAAATCAAATTTTCTGTTTCTTACATGCTTCAAAACGGCAATATTTAGCTTCACTAATCGCGTCATTCACCCTCCGAAAAAACTAACTTTGTTCCTGGTTGTTTCGCGTCAATTTAAGGGTGTCCAACGTATTTACTGGGTATAATATTGGGTGGAAACTGAGAGTTTGCACCTAAGAAGTAGCATAGGATGGCATTTCTATGAATGGTGACTGAAATAATTGAGAGATTAGTTCCCAAAGAAGGGGCGGACAGATCTAACATCGCGCGACAAAATACGAGCTTAGCGTCCATTCTAATACAGTTCATTAATTTTCTATCACCTGACAATAGCAAAACTGACCACAGAATTAGATTTCGAGAAAAAGTAGCCCCAAACAGTGAAAAATAAAATTGATATCAGTCACTGTTTGAAACAGTGACAAATTTCGTTTTCGATTTCACTGATAAATCTCTATATTTCATTGAAAAGCATGTAAGAAAAAGATAACATCCATTTATTTTACCTTTTCACAATATAAGAGCATACGAGATCATATTTAACATAGTCGTAAAATAGGTCAAAAACATCAACTCACAATCAACAATATATCGGGCACATGACGTTAAGGCAACGTCGCATCAACGTCGACGCAACGCCTTGACGTTGCATGGACGTTGATTTAACTGGATGCCTGTGTTCTATTGAAATAGACAACAGGTAAGGCACAATGAATGGCGTGATCTCATTGGTGCGTCATATATTTAAATTTCATTGGTCGCTACGTTTCCCAGCAACGTTTCCCAGCAAGCACTGACTGTAAACAGTAATGGCGGACATCGCATCGCACCGCCGAGTCTTTATAATTTTCAGTCAAATCAAAGGCTGTATTAGGAAAAATAAACAAACAAAGAAACCAGTCCTTCACATATCCAAAACCCAAACAAACTGAATGTTTGAAAACCGCTTTGCAAATAGATAGGCCCTACTATTGTTAAGAAAAATTGTGTAAACTAGAACTGTCAGAGGATCTGACTATAGCCCCGCTATAGCCCTGTCAGAGGAGAAAGACTCGTGAATTAAAGGTAAAGACTTGTGAGAGGGTTAAATCCCTAACAAGGTACCTACGCCTTATAGACTTTTCGCGTTATTAGATCTGAAAAACAGTCTAAGTTAAAAAATAAGTTTTGGATAATGAAAAAAGCACATGCACATCTTCAGACCTATATGAAAAATTGTGAGAGCTGAGTTGCTATCACAAGATAAAAAATAGCATACTGAAAAGAACTGTAAGAGGAGTATCAAGAACTGTAAGAGGAGTTGCGATCAGTCTAGGTTAAAAAAGGTGAAATAAGTAAAAAAAAAAAATATTTAAGGATAATGAAAAAAGAACATGCACATCTTCAGACCTATATGAAAACACCTGTAAAGTTTCAAAAGGATTGACCTAGAACTGTAAGAGGAGTTGCAGCAACAAGGTAGCTACTCCCTATACATTTTAACATTAGTAGATCTCAAAAATTGTCTAAGTTAAAAAAAGGTGAAATAAGTGACAAAAATTATTTAAGGATAATAAAAAAAGAATATGCACATCTTCAGACCTATATGAAAACACCTGTAAAGTTTCAATAGGATTGACCTAGAACTGTAAGAGGAGTTGCGGGAACAAGGTAGCTACTCCCTATACATTTTAACATTAGTAGATCTCAAAAATTGTCTAAGTTAAAAAAGGTGAAATAAGTGAAAAAAATTATTTAAGGATAATGAAAAAAGAATATGCACATCTTCAGACCTATATGATAACAACTGTATAGTTTCAAAAGGATTGACCTTGAACTGTAAGAGGAGTTGCGGTAACAAGGTAGCTACTCCCTATACATTTTAACATTAGTAGATCTCAAAAATTGTCTAAGTTAAAAAAGGTGAAATAAGTGAAAAAAATTATTTAAGGATAATGAAAAAAGAATATGCACATCTTCAGACCTATATGATAACACATGTAAAGTTTCAAAAGGATTGACTTAGAACTGTAAGAGGAGTTGCGGTAACAAGGTAGCTACTCCCTATACATTTTAACATTAGTAGATCTCAAAAATTGTCTAAGTTAAAAAAGGCGAAATAAGTGAAAAAAATTATTTAAGGATAATGAAAAAAGAATATGCACATCTTCAGACCTATATGATAACACCTGTAAAGTTTCAAAAGGATTGACCTAGAACTGGAAGAGGAGTTGCGGTAACAAGGTACCCACTATCAAATATTACAGACAGACAGACAGACTGACTGACAGACAGACAGACCGACAGACAGACGGAATTCCGGACAAGCCAAATCCAATATAGCCCCCACTTTTTCAAAGCGGGGCTATAACAATTCTGATTCTGCTGCGTGTATGAATTGTGGAATGCCAAACTTTTCCACATTTCTGTCTTTCTTTCTACTTGTCATGCGATCGGTCACATTTGACCAATACTCGCAGGTGTACATTACATGCACTCCAGGTTGCAGGGTTGAAAGCCTACACAGTAACCATGTTATTACGGTAGGGGTCTTCAACATGCACAGAAGTTGACTCTTCCTGCACAGGGGGCCTCCACTCATGGGCCTCTGAGGTTCAATCAGAGCACATACAATACTTTTAAAGTCATCCACCATACCCAAAATGCCTGTCAGTGAGCTATGCTCGCCACATGCACAAATAGGGCATTTAGTCCTCTTGATCAGCAGATTTATTGCATTGATGTTACGTCGGACGCCCATGCTCCAGTTACGGCCCCCGCCCATCGGGGCTTGAAGAAATAGATGGGCTGCATGATGCTTCCATGCAGAGCTGAAACCGACCTGCACACGAGTACTGGTAAATGCTTAGAGGATCTCGGCTTGCGGTGCGAGAGTCGGATCGTCCATGTTAATAAACCCTATTGGTTCATTGGGCGGCAGGGTTTGAGATGTCATTTCATCTCAAGGTCGGGTAAAAGTCCCACAAAATTGGAAGCAATGTCTACAAAATTACTTTTACAGTGTTGATGGGGACGTAAAACCACCTCAAATCAAACAAACAAATGCTCCAGTAAACGTCCCGGTCTGAAGGATGGTGCACATTTTGTCATTCATCCCTACAAATGATGCCAATGGAGCTTTTTCGGACACCGACATAATCACCGCCTCCGGGGATCAAACCAAGGCCTCTAGCAACAGTAGCCCTTTGTGGAAAATATCCCTCTGACTGTCAAAGAGTTTTTGTTGTTATCTATAGAATCATCTTTAATCATGTGTTTGGTTTTGCAAACAGTGCACACCCAGATAAGGCACTGAATCTGATCAGGGTCAGAACTCTTTGCTTACATTACCTGATTGTAATTGTTAAACCAAAAAGTGTAATTCACTGTTTCTTATCACTTTACCAGTGACAGCCGACCCACAAGTGCCACAATGAGTGAATGGCTGTTCATTTCCTAAACTGGCCATATCCCACCACCAAACCAAATATATGCCTAGTCCATAAATATTAAGATAGATCTGTTCAGAGAACACAATCTTGGGCTTTCCTGGGTCAGCAGATGTGTCATACCACAACCCCTTTACTGATTAAAAGACATTACATCCCAGGAGGCACAGGTACCTATATCTGTTTCGTGTGATAAGACACATTCAGTGATACCAACCGAGACTCCACTGGGTCCATGCGCCAGCACCTCCACTTCATAAAAAGCCTAATGTTTCGTATACAGAGTACACAATGTCATGGGTGTTCATTTGAGTATGGGATGATCATCTTGACAATATCTGGGTTAAGTTGGAATGTGGTTCATATTGGGCCAAAAAGTAGGTCAGCAGGTCAAATCATAGAAAAAAAGTTGTGAACACTCTAGAGGCCACAGTTTTGATTCAATCATCATAAAACTTGCTCAGATGGATCATCTTGACAATATCTCATTCAAGTTTGAATATGGGCCAACTATGATCAAAAAGTGGGTCAGTAGGTCAAATCATAGAAAAAGAGGCCCATGGGCCACTATGCTCACCAGAACTCATGGGGGCACTGGCAGCAATGTAGTTTGATTAACCATGCAAGCCATGCACCAAAGGATGCTACAGATAAAATTTGGACCCAATCAGCCTAGTGGCTTCAGAGGTCTGTGTTGTTGCAGGACAACTATTGGGTGATGACAGTTGAAAATTTCCCATCAGTGGCAACAAATAGGCCTAAAAGATTTTGTTTGATTTGAGGTTTAATGTCCCTGTCAACACTGTAAAGGTCATTTTGGAGACGTTGATTCCAATTTTGTGGGACTTTTACCCGATATTGAGATGAAATGACATCCTAAGCCCTGTCGCCCAATGAAACCAATAGGGTTTATTAGCATGGACGGTCCACCTCGGACCGCGGTTCCTGGACAGGCTTAGATCCTCTAAGCGGTTTACCAGTACTAGTGTGCGGGCCAGATTCAGCTCTGCGTGGAAGCATCATGCAGCCCACATATTTCTACAAGCCCCTATGGGCGGGGGCGGAAGGCCTAAAAGAACATTATTTAAGGAACATTGCTATGAAAGTTGACAAAATAATCTTGAAAGGCATGCTATTTCTCAATTTTCCCCATTATAAGTCAATGGAAACTCTCAACTTGCCATGGCAAACAAATCAAAGAGCCAAATTTCATAAACCAGAGCTCAGGTGGACAATGCCCAGTGACAGCCATGTATTTTAACAAGACATAATTTTAATCAACCAATTATAAAGTCTCCAAAACAAACCCCACACCCAAATGAGCACCCATGTGGACTATGAATCTTAAATATTAGGTGTTTTATTAAGTAGAGGGAGTGGGGCATAGACCCAATGGAGCCCAGGTTGGTATCACTAAATATGTCTTATTAAAAGGAACAGAGACATATATGGTTTGGCGGTGGGGATATGTATGGTTCCTGAGATCTAAGGCCTTTTAAGCAGTGGATGGGATTGGGGCATGGCGGGTCCCAGAAAAGCCCAAGATTGTTGTTACTGAATGTGTCTTATCATAAGGACCAAGAATATAATATGATTAAAGGGTGGGGCTCTGAACAGTTTCTCAGATATAATAATGGTCTTTGGTGAAGTTGAGGGGTGGTGCATGGCCCTGGCGGGTCCTGGGTGACCAATAGGTTGGTGTCACTGAATGTGTCTTATCATAAGGAACAAGAATATATATGGTTTAGGGGTGGGGATCAGTAAGGTTTCTGGGATATTGGGCCTTTTATTAAGTGGAGGGGTGGGACATGGCCCAGGTACATTCCAGGGGACTTTCTTGCTTAAATCACAGCTCAAAAATTTTCAAACGGCTCAAAACCATCTCAGAGTTCAATCTTGTGTAACAAACCCTGTGTAAGGTGCCCATATTTGTCAAAGAAGTGATCTACAATCAAGATCTTTGTAATTTGTTATGAAAATGGTCTTGAAATATGTTAAAGCTGTCATTTTCTTTGGAAATTGTACTTTTTGGCGTATCGTCATGTATTGCGATATATGCCTCACGATACGATATGCGTTTTGTCAACAAAGGTATCAAGATACGATACGATTTCATTGAATCGTTCCCCCCCCCCCCCCCCAATTAATGAATTGATCAATTTCTGTCAAACTTGGTACAATGTATCATAACAGCATACTGCAGATTTGAATATATTTTGGTGACCTTGACCTTTTTTCAAGGTCACAGCCCCCCCCCCCCCCCCCAAAAAAAAAAAAAAAAAAAAAAACAGACAATTTTGAAACAGATTCGGTTTGTCCGTACTATATGATTAATTTTATTCAAACTTGGTACTATATATCATTACAACATTTTGCAGATTTGGTAAGATTTTGGTGAATTGGTCTTTTTTCAAGGTCACAGCCTCCCCCCCCCCCGCCCCTCCCCTCCCAACACACACACACACACACACACTAACACACCAAAACAGTCAATTGTGGTCCAAAAAAGGCCTTTCTGCATTATAAGGTCAAGGCCTCCCGAAATCTTTTTGGACCAAAAATGGTTTATCTGTACCCTATATCATTTAAGAAGTAATAAATGTTGGTCAAACCAGTTACAGTATTTAATTTCAGTCTACCAAATTTGATTAGATTCTGGTTATCTGACCTTTTTAATCTGTTTTGGTTTTCTGTAAGTAAATTAACAGGTACATAATTATGCTCATGTTTAGTGTATCTCTTGCATTAAAATTCAAGCAGTCATTTGAACCTCATGATTGGGGACTAGGGTTTTAAGCTAACAATCATTTGTGCTTTGTTACACCCTGCATTATGTCCTGATACTCTCGCTGGTGATGATGTTTGCTCAAATACTTAGTCAATTACCAAATTGACTGTCTGGGAAAATGGTGCAGACTCCGGTCTGACTGCTTGTCCAGGGTCTGTCTGATGGATGTGCTATTTGACCAAGGTATACACTTGTTGGCATGCTGTCTGCATCTAGTTTTACCTTTTTTTTCATGAAAAGAGAACTGTACAATTTTTTAGCTGACCTGAGCCGTTTGGCTCAGGGCTAGCTACAATGTATTTTGATCAGTCACTGTGTGTCATCGCCTTTCATTTGTCCGTCCGTTCACAATTTCTCATAACGACATATCCTACTAAACCATTGTCAAGATTTTGACAAAACTTGGCGGAAATAATCACTCAGTTTTTCAAATAATTCAATTCCATGCAGAACTCTGGTTGCCATGTCAACGGAAAGGATAAAATAAGAGAAAAAGGCCCAGATCTTTGATATTTGGTATGAAGCTCCTTCTAGTGAACCTCTAACAAGACTGTTCAAATTATAGCCCTGTGGCCAAAAATGGATTTGAATTTGGTATGAAGCATCACCTTTAAACCTACCTCAGGATTATGCAAGTTATAGCCCTGGGGCCAATAATGGCTCTCACATGGCCCACTTGTTACAATGTGGATCAGGTGAGGGATCCATGGCAACCAACTGTCTGACGCGTAATGATAAGGTGAGCTTTTGTGTTCATCGTCCATGCATGCATCCATAAACAATTTCTTCATCCGACATCTCCTAAAACACCAACAGGATTTTGACCAAACTTCACAGAATTAATCCTTAGCTGGTATTATATCAAAATTCAGAGGTTTTTTAATATTCTGTATCAAGCTTCATCTAGCGTACCTCTATCCAGGTTGTTCAAATTATAGCCTTGGGGTCAAAAATGACTCTGCCCTTGATCAAAATGTTTGACATACTTTCATCATGTCAAAAGATTCGGACACCCGAGGACTTGCTGTAATTCTCCTGAAATTTTAAACAAGATCCGGAATTTTGGTCAACAATCTAAAATGGTTGATACAGTACTATCGTCAATTGAAATTGTTAACACTGTAGATGTTTAGTTACAGCTAGGTTATATACTTTCATACGACTCTCTTGCTGTGTACTTTGTATACCAGAGAATAATAAAACTTTGACTTGAAAAAAAAAGGTCCATGGTCCAGAGCTCAGGTGGGCACTGCCCGATTGCAGCCATGTATTTTAACATAATATCTTTTTAATCTGCCAAATAACCCCAATATCCAAATGAGCACCCATGTGGAGTCAGTATATGAAACATTAGGCCTTTTATGAAGTAGAGAGTGTGGGGCATGGACCCAAAGGAGCCCTGGTTGGTATCACTAAATGTGTCTTATCACAAAGAACAAGAATATATATGGTTTAGCACTGGGGATCTGTATGGCTTGAGATACAGGGCATTTTCTGCCTGTTCAGCAGGGCCAAAATTCGGCCCCATTCCCAATGCCAAATAGCCTAAATTTTTCCCAATATCTGCAAAAACAATGGCCCCCACCCATCGGGGCTTGAACAATTATATGGGCTGCATGATGCTTCCACTCAGAGCTGAATCCAACCCACACAGGAATACTGGTAAACCGCTTAGTGGATCTAAGCCTGCCCAGGCAAAGCGGTGTGAGTGAGGGACCGGCCATGCTTATAAACCCAATTGGTTTCATTGGGCGACAGGGCTTGAGATGTAATTTCATCTCAATGTCGGGTAAAAGTCCGATAAAATTGGAAGCAACGTCTCCAAAATGACCTTTACAGTGTTGATGGAGACGTTAAACCTCAAATCAAACAAACAAAATCTGCAAAGACAGTAAATGCCATATTTCTATTTTATCCCATTGTAAGTCTATGGAAATTCTAGTTGCAATGCAACCAATACTAATGAGCCCATTTTCATTAAAACACAAACTTTCAATCCCTTACCCCAAGGATGCTGCAGCTGAAATTGGGCTGAATCAGCCCAGTTGCCTCAGAGATGTCGTTTGAAACTGAAAGTGTTGATGACACACGACTACGCAGGCTACAAACAACTGCCTGTCTTATAAGCTCCCCTGGAAGCTCTGGTGGGCTAAAATGTATGTTCTTTGAGCAAACAGTGTATACCCAGATCAGACACCACATTATGTATCATCTGATCAGGGTCTACACTGTTTGCCAGGATCTACACTGTTTGCCAATGTCCCACAAAAGGGGGTTAAACTCTTGAGACACCATAATTACATCAAATGCAATTTTTATTTCATGATTTAATACATAATTAGACCTGATTATACCTTATATTATTCTTTTATTTATTTATCATGTTTCTAAAATTGATTCTATTTATTTTTGAGGTTCTAAGAGTGGTACTTAACCCTTTTTGTACCACATGGAATATTCCACCTTATATATAGCAGGAATCAATTTCAAAATTGTGGGGTGTAAGGCTGTGTTTTCTTCAAAAACTATTTGGAAATTGGCTGAAAATTTTGCTAACAGTGTAGGCCCAGATAAGAATCAGCGTTCTGCAGCATCTGATATGGGCCTGCACTGTTTGACAACTACCCATTTTGGGGTTTCCGGTACTGAATGGGTTAGTTTAGGTCTTTTATCTTTGAAAATAATTATCCCTTATTAGACCATGGTTGAACACTACATTTTTCAAAAGTAACTAATTACATATTTTATTTATTGACTTTATTTATTTTTATTCATTTATTTATTGAAAAATAAAATTACTTAGGTATAAGTTCATTCCATTTAAATTTTATTTATTTTAGCAATTACATGTACCTATTGATTAACATCTTTATGAGTTATGGCTATTCTGCTAAAAACATGTTTTAAAAGACAAATAAGACAATATATAACTGATAATTTACATACTTTATTATTTGATCTTATTTTTGTTGCATACCTGTAATACCTCCCTCAACAGGAGGGATACTCCCTCATTTTGATGCTAAATTTTGTCCAATTTACGGGCTTGAAGAAATATATGGGCTGCATGATGCTTCCACGCAGAGCTGAATCCGGCTCGCACACTAGTACTGGTAAACCGCTTAGAGGATCTAAGCCTGTCCAGGAACCGCGGTGCGAGGCGGACCGTCCATGCTTATAAACCCTATTGGTTTAATTGGGTGACAGGGCTTGAGATGTCATTTCATCTCAATGTCGGGTAAAAGTCCCACAAAATTGGAAGCAACGTCTCCAAAATGACCTTTACAGTGTTGACGGGGACGTTAACCCTCAAATCAAACAAACAAACGAATTATCCAATTAACACTAAATTTTAGTAAAATTCAGGAGTCTCCATCATTTGAAATGAGAATTCAGAATTTCCCTATATATTCTTGACATCTCCCTCATCACAATGGCAATTCTCCCTCATACAGTTAAAAAATATATCACAGTCATGTTGTTGATTTATGTTAATTTATAACTTGCAGAAGACTAACATTTGCATGTTTTCAATTATTCAATTAAATAATATACTATCAATATCTCAGCTGGCTGCCAATAACAAACTTTCACAACTGACAGCCGGCTGTCGATAGTGGACATTCACTATTGAAAGCCAGCTGTCAATAGCCACTTCCTTAATTTTTATCTTTTTGGGGTTTTCTGTAACTAAAGTTTAACACACCCGGACTCAGCAACATTTTCCAAGACAGTCAATTTGGTAATTGACTAAGTATTCAAGCAAACATCATCACCAGCGAGAGTATCAGGACGTAATGCAGGGTGTAACAATGCACGAATGATTGTTAGCTTAAAACCCTAGTCCCCAATCATGAGGTTCAAATGCATGCTTGAATTTTAATGCAAGGGAAAAACTCAACATGAGCATGATTATGTACCTGTTAAGCTTTAGTTACAGAAAACCAAAAAAATGATGTATATCTGGTCAGATCACCAGAATTTATTGAAATTTGGTAGACTGTAATTACAAAATGTACTGAGTTTTACAAACATTCATCAATTATTAAATTATATAGGGTACAGATTATGGATAAGCCATATTATGGAGTTTTTTTTTTTTTTTTTTTTTTGAGTTAAGGTTTAACACCTGTCAACACTGTATAAGTCATTTTGGAGTCATTGCTTCCAATTTTATGGCACTTTTACCTTCCAATGGAACTGAACATATTTCTTTTAAAAGAGTAACAAGATGCCTAAATATTCTTTTCTTTCGTGGAGATTGATGATGATCATGAAATCTTTTCTTCAGTCATTCTCTCCCTTCCGCTGATTCAAGAAGGGCAGTTGTCAATTTCTGGCGAAAGAATGTGCACTGTACTGGTTAACCGCTTACGTATACGCCTGCCCAGGAGAAGCATGGATAGGTAAACTAACCAACTCTAAAAATGACCTAAAATAGTGTTGACTGGGCCATTAAACTCCAATACAAACAAACAATATTTCATTTATTAATATGGTGAAAAATTTCCTTATGGCATTTTTCCTTTCATTTATTTTTTTCCCCCACTTATCCCGCTGAACAAGACAATCCCTACATTTGCAAACAGTGTAGCTCCAGATAAATCATCTGATCAGCGTCTTCACTGTTCATCATGCAGTTTGTGAATTTAACAGATAGATTATATAAGTATCTCAAAAGTACTTACTAATTTCAAGTGAACATTTTTAAAAGAGTAACAATATGCCATCTGATCAGGATCTTCACTGTTCATCATGCAGTTTGTGAATTTAACAGATAGCTTGTATGAAGTATATTGAAAGTGGAGAAATTCTAATTTCAAGTGAACATTTTTAAAAGAATAACAATATGCCACCTGATCAGGATCTTCACTGTTCATCGTGTAGTTTGTGAATTTAACAGATTGCGTGTATGAATTATATTCAAGTAGAGAAATTCAAATGGGATGAAATGACATCCCATGCACTGTCGCCCAGTGAAACGAATAGGGCTTATAAGCATGGGCGGACAGTCTGCCACCACTTTACCTGGACTGGCTTAATTAGATCCTCTAAGCAGTTTACCAGTACTCATGTTTGTTTGTTTGATTTGAGGTTAACGTCCCCGCCAACACTGTAAAGGTCATTTTGGAGACGTTGCTTCCAATTTTGTGGGACTTTTACCCGACACCGATACCCAACACTGAGGTGAAATGACATGATAGCTCAGTGGTTAGTGCACTTGCCTCTGATGCTAGAGGTCCCGGGTTCCATCCCCGGCAGCGGCGATAAAATTTCTGTGTCCGAACACACTCCATTGGCATCATTTGCAGGGATGAATGTCATAAAGTGCACCATCCTTCAGATCGGGACTTTAACTGGTGGCCCCCTGTGCAGGGAGAGCTATCCCATGTGCAGGTTAAAGATCCCTACCGTAATTACAGGTTTACTGTGTAGGCTGTCATCCTGCAAACCTGGAGTGCATGTAATGTACACCTGCGGTAATGGTCATATGTGGCCAACGCAGTATCAGTAGATAGATAGACCTCTCAAGCCCTGTCGCTCAATGAAACCAATAGGGTTTATAAGCATGGACAGTCCAACACTCACACCACTTTGCCTGAGCAAACTAAGATCCTCTAAGTGGATTACCAGTACTCGTGTGTGGGTTTCAGCGCTGCGTGGAACAGCTGGCGTGGAAGCATCATGCAGCCCAAATATTTCTTCAAGCCCAGATGGGTGGGGGGGGGGGCGACCCAATAGAACAGGTTTTGGGAGGCCTTTCCATATCTCACTTCCATAATAATGCAATCAGGCCTATTTTGGCCCAAATTTGACTGTTTGGTGTGTGTGTCAGAATTGTTACTGGTGACACGTCAAATGCCATTCACACACGGGGGGGGGGGGGGGGGGGGGGGGGCTGTTTTGAGACAAATTTCAATTTAAGGGGATGCCAATGTACAAAAAGTGGGTGGGGTAATGGTGTGGTGTTCGAAATTTGTTTAATTGAATTTTGCAAAACTGTCAAGTTTTTTGAAAAGTTACTTGGCCTATAATTTATTTCAACTTATTCACATGTTCTATTAGAATTTTTTCAGAAATTCAGGAATTATTGAGAAAAACATACCTCTCTTTATGTTCTTCAATCCATTTGCGTTCAAACACAATCTCCATGGTAATACAGCCAAATAAAATTGCATAAATAGGTTCACAGGTTATTCTACTACAATGTGTGAGAATGTCATTGCTCAAAAATATTCCACAGTAGAGTATACAGCAAATTTGTGCCCATACTGTGTATCAAAATAATACAATTTCCAGACATATTTGTTGCTAAAAAGTAGTCTAGAAAAAAGGTATGGTGGACAATAACTGCTGCAGCTACTACAACTGAATCATTTGAAGTTTTAGTTGTCTCCCTTGTTTTCATGTCACTGTTTTGTTTGATTTGAATTTTAACGTCCCCGTCAACACTATATAGGTCATTTTGGAGAAGTTGCTTCCAATTTTGTGTGACTTTTACCCGACATAGAGATTAAATGACACCTGAAGCCCTGTCGCCCAAAGAAACCTTTATAGATAAGAGTAGGTACCTATCTGGAGCTGTTGGAGGATGTAGGAGAACCAGGTCCCATCCCTTTCAGTATCACCGTCCTAATGCTTACATGGATTGTTTTAAGAGACAATTGCAACTTGGAATGTCCTTACAATCGAAGCTGTCTATTTGAGACAGTTGATGGGTTTCAGGCCAAAATATAATATCATAGGATTGGGCAGGGGATAGGTATGGATTCCTTCCCCTGATGACTTCTTGTAAATAGTTTTAATCTGCTGGTGGCAGTGTCACAAAGCTCTTTTTTGGGGATGGGGATTGAAAACTTTTTGTGCCACACCCCAAACCTGTTATCATGGTCAGAATCGACCGAAAACAGTATTGGGAGAAAAAAAAACAAAAACCAAAAGGGTTTATAAATAAGCATGGAGGGTCCGACTTGCACGGCTTTTCCTGGGCAGGCTTAGATTCTCTATCAAACCGGTTTACCAGTCCTTGTGTGCTTTCGGATTCAGCTGTGCGTGGAATCATCATGCAGCCCATTTATTTTTTCAAGCCCAGATGGGCGGGGGTGGGGGGGGGGGGGTGATTACTGTGTAGGCTTTCATCCTGCAAACCTGGTGTGCATGTAATGTACACCTGCGAGTAGTGGTCAGATGTGACCGATCGCAGTTTAAGTAGAAAGAAAGGATACACATTCAAAGGAGCCAAATTATTTTTGTCTCCCTTATCAATAAGTGTTTAAATTGAAAAGGAACAATTTTGGTCCTGTGGAGCAAATTCTTTCCTTAGAGAAATATGTATCTTTTTCAGGGCCACATATTTTAATTATAACAACATTGACAGTATTCCACATAATAATTGCAGAGAGCGCAAAACTGCCGTCTTCTATTGACCACCATACATGTTTACATTTGGTCACGAGGTGTAGGTTTACTAACAATAACGTAAATTAGACTAGATGTTGAAACACAAATAAGTGGTGTTTTTTCGACAATCGAATTCTTGAACCTATTCATTCTTACAGCAAAATCCATAATCTAAGTCTCTTTATAAATGCTTACCTTGATTCACATGTCTACAGTGCAAAATTTGTTAACATGTTTTTTTTTTCAAAGGCTTGTCAATGAAACCGGAAACACCTAAGGAATTCCATATCTGGTGACACGAACGCAAAAATATAGTCCCAAAATATTCAAATTTTTGAAGAATTACCATTTATTCAAGAACAAATTTAAGCAATTTAAGCACAAAAGTCATTTAGATTTATGAAACAACAAAAACTTGTAGGACATATCGGAATTTTTCCGATGTTTTGTCCTAGCTCCGCTTGAGGCGTAGTAATATTTATGTGATAAAGCCATGACTTCCTCATGCTCAACAACAAATGTTTCCAATCAGCTGTTATGACTAAAAATGACTATAAAATTGACCTGATGTATGATTAATCGTAAGTTTGTAAAATACTTAAACTTGCACAAAACGATGCAGAAAGGGTTCCTGTTTCACGGCGCATAGTTGTCATGTTACATCGTCGAGCCGATTTGGCGATATGCGTTTCCAAATAAGTGTTGATATTTTGTTTACAAATCCCATGAATGAAAAATGCCGACCAAAGAACTTATGAAAAATATCTCGTGGTGGCACAAATGTTTCTTAGACAGGAGACAATTTTGGTTAGTAATACTCTAAGACATTGTAGTTCACCCTTCCAAGAACAGTACACTGTACATTTTAGGTCCTGAAAAATTAGGAAAATATGATTTTGAGCGCAAATGCTGTCACCCTCATTTTTTGCATCGGCTGTGTAAACCTACAAGCAGTTTGATAATTGCTTATTACATAATGTTATGTTTGAAGACGTGTTACTTTCCAGTATATTCAAACTTTTTCTCCGACTCCGTGTTTTGGCTGAAAAGAAAGGTCATGTTGAGGGGTACCCCACCCACTTTTTGTACTTCGGTAAACCCTTAAATAAGGCATATTTAGTCGCATATTTCTGTTGTACCATATAATCTATATTAACCAATGCATAATATTCAAATATATCTCTCTAAAGCTCCATTTATAACTTACTCGTAACTCCAGCCAATACACCTACACGTTAGTGTGTAATCGAGTTATTTGAGTAAAGCGCTGAAAATGTGTAGGATTATGCCTTACCTGTCCTTATATGCGAAAGCTAGAGAGCTATAGGGAGAGGGAACCAGTCAAGGACGTTGATACGACGTTGCCCCGACGTTGTGTGAACGCTTTGTGTAGGATCGGAAACTCCAGTGCTAGTTTCAGAGTCACTGGCATCGCATAGTACTCATTTGTGTTCCAAACAAATTTTGTGGTGCTCGTTGGAACCGTTCGGTTAGGAGGTTATAACGAGTGTCTACAATTTAATAAAAACAATCATGTATAACCCCATAACTCCAATTTTTTCTGTATAAGATGTGGTTTTCTGGGGTCTGCCATACAAGGACTTGTTGACATGATGAATCCGTTGCAATTTTCAAACCAAAATAACAATAATAATAGGACATGGCTATTGACAGCAGGCAATCTCCAGCGAAAGTAACTTTTCGCTGGACACAGCCGGCTGTCTCCAGCGAAAGTTCACTGGTGACAGCCGGCTTTCTCCAGCGAACTTTCGCTGGTGACAGCCAGCAAAAATATATGGATCTTATATTGACTAGTATTAATTTATAGCAAAAAAATAAAGTCATTTATTGACTTTTCTTTTATTAATGGTCGCAGACGTCCAGCCTTTGTTAATATCAAAGGCCAGTAAGAGCTGTTGCACCCACACGAGTACCCACTGTCTATATACTTCGATCAAGGGTGAAAAATGACTAAATTCAGAAAATTAGTGACAAACAAGAGATGTCATCAGACAGCATAGCTCCCCTAGGAAAGTGTCTTTGAGGCCATGGACATAGGTGGGGTATTGCCTCATGACCTTTTAGCCCTATATCTGTCATCATACCAAATCCGAACCAAATCCATTGCCTGTCATAGTTAGGAAAATATGACCTCCAAAATAACTTAAACACAAAATTTCTAAGCCCATAGCATTGACCGTAAGGCCATGGACATGAGCGGGGAATTGCTGAATGAAACTTTTGACATCTTAATAGCATCATACCAAACATGAACCAAATTGGAAAACCAAACATGAACCAAATTGGTTGGAAAATATGAGCTCTCAAAAATTAATCCTTAAACATTCTAAGTCTGTGACCTTGACCTTAAGTCATGCCTGAGAGTATTGTTGAATAAAAGTGTGGACCTTTATCATCATCCCAAATGTGAACCAAATCCGTTATATGGTTTGGAAAATATGGCCTTTTTTTTTTTTTTTTTTTTTTTTTTTAATTTTTGTAAGTCCTTAACCTTGAGGTCATGATCATGGGCAAGGGTATTGCGAAAAGAAACTAGTATCTGTCAGAATACTTTATATGTTAATATGAACCAAATTCATTGTGTGGTTTGGAAAATAAGAGTAGTTAAAAAACTTTAACATAAAACTTTTGGCATTATGATAACACAGCAATGCGACATAGTGCACTTTTACACATCTCTAGAATGGCTAATTTTCTGATGAAGACCTGTGATATTTTTTCTTTCTTATTCTGCAATAAGAGGTTGTGGGTGCTCGTTAGAACGGCTTCATCGAGGCGGTTCTAAGGAGTACCCACGACCAATGTCTGGGAGCAGAACTAAGAAAATAATGTATACCCCGATAAAACCCAGTTTTCTCTGTATCAAGTGGGGGTTTAGTGGGAGTTCATTTCACAGACTTGTTCACGTGATGAAAAAATGTTAACTTAAAAATTCTAAGTCCATGACCTTGACCCTGGGACTATGGGCATGGGCGGGGTTATTCCTGATCCCACATCGACCGAATCCATCATATTGTTTGGAAAATATGAGCTCTTAAAAATCTTTATTGTAAATGTGGACGCCGACTCCTGATGCCAACGTCAAGGGTAATGCAATAGCTCTTCCTAGACGTCGTCAAGGCGAGGTAATTATATCCACACCACATTTACGTTCCCCATACATGTATACCATGATAAAAACACATGCATATTTTCAGAAAAATTGGTTCAAAACTGTAAGAGTGGTTGCGCTCAGAAGACAGAAAGGGTAGAATGTTGACAGACAGATGGAAATTTGCTTGCCGTAGTCTTTCTGCTTAAGCAAGTTTGATAATGAGTGACAGAAAACAACACAAAAAGAAAATGAATATTCACATGAAAATATATGCCATCTTACGACACAAAAATCAAAAATAAAAATAATACAAATGTTTGAAAATGAAACTAGAAATGTGTCCATAGGACACGAATGCCCCTGCCTGAAAATATGACTATGTTCGTATCGGACCCTTTTTTTACCTTTGACCTCTAAGTATGACCTTGACCTTGGAGGTACGGACCTGGGTTTTGCACGTGAGACATCGTCGCATGATGTTTAACAATTTCAAAATCCATCCAGAAATAAGAAAGTTATTGACTGCGTTTAAGTTTCGAAGGGAGGGAGGGACGAACGGACGAACGAACGGAATGACTGACAGGGGCAACGCTATATGCCCTTCCACAATTCTTTGAATGGCAGGGGCATAAAAATCATGTACAGTGTATTAGTATTCACAACCAAAATGAACATCAGTAAAATTTATTCGATCATTTGTCAACATACAATCCATAAATCTATATAATTTAGCTGGTTGTCTCTGGAGAGCTGTCTCCAGTGAACTTTCGCTGAAGACAGCCGGCTTTCAAAAATAACTAATACACTGTTTAAAAAGGATGAAATTTATGTATTGATGGCCAAACCCATATATATATTATTCTTAAGCGCATTTATAAAAGAAAAAATCAGCAAATTACATAGAAATTTTTTTTTGTCAATATAGCATCCATACTTTTTAGCTGGCTGTCACCAGCGAAAGTTCGCTGGAGACAGCCGGTTGTGTCCAGCGAACTTCCGCTGGTGACAGCCGGCTGTCAATAGCGATCGCCATAATAATAACAAAACTAATATAATGAACCCGAGTATCCGTGTACCTTCGGTGACTGGCCTTTATACAGGTGCTCTTAGCTGACTGCACATGACAGACTACAATGCTTTCAGAAAAAAAATGTTGTTTACCCACATCCTGTACAATCTTAAGGGCTTAAGATACTAATTTTGATCTTGTCAAACAGTTCAACCTATGGTTACCATTATCATATATGTAAGAGCAACTCAAGCTCCAAGACGATTGGCCTTTTGATTCGTGGGAAGATGTTCAATAAGGTTATGTATCCAAGTCCACAAGATTAAGTAAGCTTAATAGTGCAGTTTATATTTTACTTTTGGTCCTTTGAGATCAGCGTGAATATTCTGAGAAATCAGAAATAAATTATTGGTTTAGACTCATATTCTAGACTGGTTTTTAATTATTTGGACTCCATTTTGATTTATATCAGTCTTTGTGTCGACTGCCTATTCTAAATTCGCAAAATTGCAGTATGTTTTCTCTGGCTTTCTTTGCCAGATCATTACAGGGTCACTGATGAGGCTTTATTAGCCGAAACTAGGTAGTATGACCCATCTTCTTTCTTATTAATGTTTTCGTTGCTCTGAAAGGAACTCATTTTTGATTTTTATTTGTTCGCTTAATACATAAATGCTCCATATTTATATGCTTAATATTTGCTTCAACCTCTAAACGTATTTCTAAGCAATGCGTTTAGACATATTGAATCTGAGTGACCTTGGACCAGCAATAATGAACGACCTTTTATGTCCACTCTCTCCCCCTCCGACCCCATATACATACCGTACCTTGATTTTATTCATCCGCCGAAAAAATAACAGGTCCTTAGGCAATCGGCATTCTGTAATACCTGTTTTGAAATGAATGGCTTTTCATATTAAAATTAAGAAAAAAAAATACAATCCCTTGTAAAAGCTAGCAAAATTTCACTGTTTTGCAGATTCGCGAAAAATATTCATCTTTCACTCGGTGTATTTTATAAGTCAGTTATTGCTTTTATCTGCATTTTTATGACATGCCTACTGCAAAACAATAAGTGTTTCAAAACACACGGCATTCCATGTTTGGTTTCCAAAACAATAATAATAATAATAATAATAATAATAATAATAATAATAATAATAATAATAGCGATATTCTTGGAACAATTTCACTGTTATGTTCTGTTAGACTCTTGTTGTTCATATTTTACGTATAAATATAAATCAATTACTTATTGCTTCCATAAAACCTTGAAAATGCCTGTTTATCCACATATCGAGAATGGATGTGTCTTGTGGCATACAGAGAGACAATTCAGTTATGGTCCAAGGACGCTTTTCCGAAAATTCACGATTCATTCCGTTAGGAGCCTATGAAGGACAAAGTTTGGTATGAATTGGTATGACCTTGATTTTTTATATTTACAAAAAGTTATCCATTCAGCTGATCTCGCTGGTTTGGGAAGGATTTGTGGTTTGCCGTATTTTCACACTCAAACTAGAGTGATCCGCCCCCGGCCATCGGGGCTTGGAAAATAGTTTTGGCAGCATGGTGCTTCCGTGCAGAGCTGAAACTGACCAATCATGAGTAAACTTATTTATTTTATTTCATGCAATATTTTCAGAGGGTGACACTTTGAACTCAAAAAGCCATTCTACCAAGTGGCCCTCTGTAACAACAACAATATATACAACAACGAACATTGCATGCACATATTCACATAATAGGCGGGTTGGTGAACTTCAAACAAGGCCTAAATTTTACGAAAACTTACCTCATCGTCCTAAAGGATAAGATGGGTCTCAAATTAAAGATAAATGTCTCATCTTTCATTTTCTAGGGGTCGTACGTTCAGAAATGGGTAGCGTCATATCTAAAATCGGGAGATAACTCTGATACTAGAAAATGGTAAAATCTGCAAATAAGAGTGTCGAAAATTGTGTGATGAAGCTTTACCATTACATGCTTTTAGTTTTTTGTTTATATCCATAAATGTATATATATTTCAAATTTTGTGATCGTCTTCTTTATGCAAATTTTGTTGTATATGGCCGGAAGTACAGCTAAACGGAGTATTTGCCCTTGCCCTTATGTTGGAGTTTCGCCAAAAAAAAGGTTTATGCTTAACTTAGTATAAGCATAGAAAACATTTTTAAAAAACAAAATTTTGTAACTTCCCGCAAAACAAAAACCAAACATTCACTGAATTTTGGAAAACAATCATTAAGAATCAATTCGTTTACAAAGATTTTACCCTACGATGCAATTTTTCTATAAATGATAATGTCATTTGGGTGCCGTGTTGGTATTTGATATATATATATATATATATATATATATATATATATATATATATATATATATATATATATATATATATATATATATATATATATATATATATATATATATATATTACTGGATATTTATTATTATGTCTATGTTTTCGCGCCCTCACGCTTATTTCTATTTCTGCTGTATTTTGCTGTATAAATTTACAAGTATGAATGTCTGAAGCATCTGCAATGGATGAGGTATGAAAATACTATTTTATGTTTGCAATTAGAACAGCGTAAATAGAACAGTTTAAATAGGACTGCCAAGTATCGGACGTTATACAGGTAAGAATAAAGGGATACATAAATATACTTTAGACAACTAAACTTTTGGAACGAGACACTTTTCCAATCCATTACAACAACAATTTTTTTACTGAGTCAGCTGCGTTCGCTAATTTCTTGATTTTGCTGTTTTACAAGGAGTCAACTTACCCCACCCACTATCAGTAAAATGTGCATATAGTGAGAAACTCGTTGACAGTATGTTTCGTGTCGTTTACTTGTGTCACCGAGTAAATCTGAGTCGATTTACTAAAATTCTGTAAACCATTGGTCAATAATATTTCATTAAACAAGAGGGCCAAGATGGCCCTGAATTGCTCACCTGATTTCAAGATGTCCCACAGCTTCGGAAAGTAATTTGGATAACTGACAGCCATCTAAGTCCATGAAGCATAACTGCTGCATTTAGATAGATGGACACCTGCGCAGCATTCTTGCAAGCTTACAGTTTTAATGAAACTGACTTATGCATTTAGAAGAGGTTGTCATTTAAAGAGTTTTCTATTTTAGCTCTGGCGGCCACCTTGTTCAGTTGGGTGGAACTATTGTAACTTGTTTGATAGTGGGTCATCCATAGCCCCGGATATGAGCGGGTCTCGATACATTTTCGTTCTTTTTTTCTGCGAAAATGGGTCATCCATAGCCCCAGATGTGGTATCCACACAATATTTTTCTTATTTCTGCTCGGAAACGTGTGTTGTGGGTACCTATCCACGGCGAGGCGCTTCTAATGAGTACCCATAGCATATATTTCCATGCAGAAATAAGAAAATTATCAGTACTTTTCGTATGCAAAAGCGCCTTGTCTTAAGCTGTAGGACTCATTTACGTAACTGTGAAGTTTGAAAGAAAACATAGCAAAGGTATAGGAGGAGTTGTCATTTTTTGTATTTTTAGATTTAGCTGCCATCTTGTTCTTCCGAGCAAAAACACTTTAGCAATTTTTAGGGTCTTTTAAGCAAGAATCCTACGAGCTATGAAGTTTGAATGAAACTGGCCTAAAGGTGCAGGAGGCGTTGTCATTTAAAATGCGTTAATTATTATTATTATTATTATTATTATTATTATTATTATTGTTATTTTTTTTAACTTAAGCCGTGGTGGCCATCATGCTTATCCAAGCAAAACTTTAATAGCTAAATAGGTAGCGGGCTTCTCAGCAACCTTCCTGTGAAGCTTGAATGAAATGGGACCAGGAGAAAGTGTCACTTAAAGGTCGTTGTTACGAGATGGAATAGGAAACCTCTGTGGTGCTTATGCACATCTAAATTATTTTAGTAGGTATATTGTAAGGCGTTGCGAGTGAAATATTTTAGGTGAAATATGGTAGGCAAAATGTGCTGCTCCATGCACAAGTCATGCACATATCATACGATGTATGCATGAGTGGTTTGTGGAGATCTGTTTTTACAATACAGGGGGGCGCTATAAGGCTGAGTTCTATAAAATTTGCCTAAATATCGCCAACCGCCAAAGTGTGCCATATATGATTTTCATTCCCGTCACGTGTTGTGTGGGCGTTCGTTTTGACAGGAGTCATGCCATTGATTTATAGGGTCGTTTCATCATTTTTTTTCCTATGGGAAATATACTATCTGAACGCAAATCCATTATCTACTCCATTTTTGCTATCTGGCTTTAATTGTGGACGGTATCTCCACCTCGCCACGATTTTAGCAAGCTAATATGAGTATGCATGATTTTCCGGTAGTACTCATAGCTATAAAAACCTGAAAAACGAACACTGTTCAGCAGCAGGTCAAGTTGTAACACAACATTGTGACGGGACAGTGAAAGTATATTGAAAAGTATGTTAAATCTATGTTTAGTATTATTTTTGTATGAACATGCTTATAGGTTTATGAGGGGTTTACTTCTAGTATACCCCAACTTTCTGAAGCCTATTCTGGATTCACTTTTGAAGCCTCTGTGGTGTAGTGATTAGGCTACTAGCTTTGCCAGCTAGAGGTCGCAGGATCGATCACAGGATTCTCCAGAAGTAGAATGAGTCTTTTTAAGCGAGGTCCTGTCTCATTCTGACCCTAGATGTTGGTGAGACGTAAAGTTTGGACACCCGCTCATTCTAGATTCATTTAGGCTTTTAGACCCCTTTTGTAGAACATAATTGATAAACGCCGGGTCACTTGTTTGATCCATGACTTTTGACTAGCTGTGGTTAGAAAACCGTGGTCCCGTCTCTATATGATATTAGGTGTAGAGGGGACGTAAACTTAAGACGGGTTTAACCATGTCTTCATCATCAGGGCAAACTCTTACAAGAGCCTGTCAGGTTATCCGTGATGATGAACCATGATGAATTTGATTTAACAAGCGTGTTCATATTGAGTAGAAATAATTTTGTTCAAGAAGAATTACGAGTTCATTTTGTAATGATGCCGTTTTTGTCTGAGAACTCAGTTTGTGCATGTATGTACATATAAAGAACGTGATGATGATAAGTGGGAGTATTTGGTCGCCACACGTCATAACGGCCTGAGAAGCGTGGGTGACGTCAGCTGCGTCATCAGCGTCACGAGGTCGGTTATGACGTGGTGTCTACCAAATACAGAGAGAATTTACGGCAAACAGTGTTGGCCCTTATGAGACACTAACAAATGTTGTGGAGAATAGATGAAAATCTTTCTGTTTGTAGTTTCTATCTGTTGTTAATGTGATGAATTTGTGAATAGCTATATTTGTGAGGCGTGCCGCGGAGAAGGATATGAAATAGAGTTTGTTATGTTTCCTGTAATTGGCGACTGACCAGGTAGCGCAAAGGCGTGGTCTGGTCAATTGCCTCTTACTTGTGCTAATGTAGTGAGCACGAATTTGATGAGTATTATGCTCAGTAGTAGTGAGCATTAATTAATTTCTGTAGTGCTCAGTAAGGAAACATAAACTTTGAGTATTATTGTGTCAAGCGCTGGGTGCTGATAGTTTGATGCACAGTCAAGTTGAGTTCTGCTGTACGGTTATTTGTCGCATGCACTAATCAGCCTGTGTGTATGGTCGGCGCATGTGCAATAACGGTATATGCATGAACATGTTCTTACTTCTCCGGGAGGGGGTCAGGATCTAGCATGTATGTTTTGTGAACTGTATCTTAGTCCAATTATCGTAATTTGCAGGCACAACAATGTGTGGTGACCTGCTGCTCCCTGCAAAATAGCAGCAGGTACTGGTACGACGCTGTCGGTTAGGGTCCAGCAAGGGCGGACAAACCAACATAAACAGGTCGTAGACAGCAATTGCTATGTGAGAACCATTCAAAATAAACAGGATGAATAAATAACCTGCAGGCGATTCAGACGAATCAAACCAGTGCGCGATCGCTAAATGATACATATCAACCTGTGGTCGACAACAAGGTCGACAAACTAGTTCACACTAGTGCGCGAGAGGGGAATTCACCCTAAGTTATAAACTGGCCAGTCGCGTCTTATGTTGTTTCTTTTTTTATTTTGTTGTTTGTTTTGTTGTTTGCTTCTGTAGGCATTCACGTCACCCGTTCCGAGCACAGAACATTGTTTTGCCTTCGGGGCGGACGTCGTGAGTGGGCTACAGAAGCAACTAAATGTGATGTTTTGTGTTAGTAGTGTTGTATATAGATACTGTAAATAATTCATGTCATTCATTTGATATCTTTCTTGTGCCTTACCCCACAGCTGCCCGTACACCTGTCAGAGATCACGCCCGGTTGTCTTGTCAGCATGGGGATTTGCGGGACGCCGTAAACCCAAATGTAACATTTGGTGTCATTGAAGTGAGGATTTGATCTCTGGCTGGTGTTCCCGGCTGTGGAAACACAGCACATTGATGCTCTGAAACATCAATTTCACAAAAAAAAAAAAAAATGCCTTGACAGCCACATTTGGAAATTAACTTGAATCTTCCTTCCTGCGTTGATGAACACTCATTCTCAAATGAATTGGGATATTGCAGTCGCCGTATATTTTCTGAAATCAAGCAGTCATTTGTAACCAATGCAAATGTTTATATGACAGAACAACAGGTCCCAAAGATATCATGATAAACCTCCTGTAGAAAAGTACCTTTTCAGGGAAAATCAGCCACAGGAAAACCTGGTTTTGTAATGTTCGAGAATGTCGCTTTTTGAATTCTCTGTGTTTGAGCGCTTACAAATTTGCAATTCCACTAGAAAGGAAAGGGTTATGTGGTTTCCATCAAATTTACATATTCTGGGTAGGGTAATAACTATCATTAGCAGGACTTCATAGAGTCTTACTAAGTATTTTTCCCCGATTATGGCTGTCGCTGAAATTTAATTAAGTATTGTAATGTACGAGACGACGTTTTTATTCTTGAGGTTTTTATACACGAAAACTTGACCAAATGGAGATTCTATATTATAATAAGCATATAAGGTCGTTTGATGTTACATGTGCAATAAGAAATTAAAAATACCTGCCATACAAAAATGTGCATGGATTTGTTGCAAAAATGCATGTAATGTTCGCGATCATTATACCAGGCTTATTACGTATGTATGAACAAAAAATGCTAGATTGAATTAAACTCCCGCAATGTGTGACTTACACAAATACATCATCTGGAACGAAAATACTATTTTGATGTTGAAATTCCCTCATTTCCAGTGTTTTGTTATGTTCGAGACCGGTAATGTTCAATACCGAAAATTGTTGGTCTAACAGCTTGATCAAATTGTTCTCACCTGGCACAGTTTTCTTTTACCAGATTACATAGTAGAAAGTGTCTGCAGACGACATGGTTGCCTTTTCCGGTGTTTGACGGATTAGGGAGTCGGAAGACAATACCACAATTAGGGGAAAACAGAAGTCATATTTTGTTTTAAAATATCTGCACAGAAACTTTTTATCTTTTTCCAATATTATTTGCCACAATAAATATTTTCAATTAAGAATATGCCACCAAAAATCACTATTAATGAACAACATTTGCACGCTTGCAAGATCATTATTCTATTGCAAAAAGCAGTGGATGTATTCGATGAAATTTCCGCTACATTTGGTATCGAACATGACAGGTTTGCTATGTTGACCGTCCAGGGATAATGACTGCAAATAAATGAACTATTTTGAATTGTGCAACCTTAGTTGTGTAAAATGAACACGTTTGTGATATACATGTTTGCTACATTTCTACCAATAGCTGCAAACGGTAACAATGTTGATTCCAAATTTATTACTTATTTCAGTCACATAGCTTATAATCTTTTCCCAAATATTATTTGCCAGAAGGAATATTTTCAATATAAAATGTGCAATGTTAAGAAGGCACTTTGACTCTCCAATTTGTATTTCGAAATGCATATTTTGAATGTTAAAAAACATTGTAAGTGCAGTTTATGTTACTAAAATTATGGTATCGAACATTACAAATTGTATCGAACATCCCCACCTAAAATAAATATGTATATTTTAGGGTATGCTGGTTTACTCTTGATTATGTTAACTAGACACAACAAATACAATATCAGATTCCTTTTCAATTTTACAGGTAGAAATGGTAAAGTGGCATAGCATGTCCCTTTATCGTGTATGGTAATGTCCGAGACCAACATAGCTGCCATTTACAGACATGCATTTGTTTACATTTCTAAGAACTTATTTACAAACTTCACAAAAACTGTTACTTTCTTCTAGCTGGTAGACAAAATTGGTTACATTTTGAAGACTTTTGTATCGAAAAATATTACTCTGTAATGCACTGTAATGTTCGATACTGTATTCTCGCAGATGCATCATTAATTTTAGATACTTGATTGTTGAGAACATAAGGCCATGCGGTTGTTGTGTGTTTATATGTGATAGATATGTCTTTTAATATTTCGGAACGCAGTTTATCTGTTAGGAGAGCATTTATTTATGCATAAAAGTATATACCGAGGCGTTTTGCGTAATAGCGACACCATGTTTTAAAAGCATATGACTGAACATGCATTGTTACATTAGTTAGATCCAAAAATGAATGAAAATGACACTAACAGCTATATTGTCAGTTAATCACGTTAGTAAACTATTTGACTTATAGAAACAAAATCATGGTAATGTCCGCGACTTTTTACATATAATTCTAATAAACTTATTACTTATGTTGATCGTTTATCTAAAGTATTATTACTTGTGTTCCTTATTTGCCACTCAATACCTGTTCAAATGCAATAGTCGTAAGTGATCTAGATAGTATGTGTTTCTCTTTAAACTAATCGAAAGTTGTATGTTTTCAGAAAACTATATCTTTTTCTGTATTCTCTAACCAACCCTGAATTTTATTCAAAATGGCTATTCATTTCTTTACTATATATATGACCATATGTTCAATTTTGTCCCCGCTTAATAACCCGGTCGTACGTTTCTGTCATTGCGAGCTAGGGTCTCTTGATTTTTGTGATGTTATAGAAGGGAATAACGAACAAATAGATTGTAGCGTACATTTCTCACAATCAAAATTTATCAAAATACCGACATATTTCTAGCTGTGGGGGTGAAATTACTTTTCATTTCTTGATCAAGGAATTTTAACTGAGTATAGGTACATGTTAATACTTTATTGTGAACAAATCGGTGACTGAATCTAAGTAACTTTATAATTTGACTTTTTAAACGGCTAAAATCCCAATTCATTTGAGAATGAGTGGAAGTGCGAAACCCTTGTATTCAACTAATGGATACTGACAAGTTTATAATTTCTGAGCAGGAAGGCAAGGCAAACCCCACGTTTTCATGGTAACGAAAATTTTTTAGTAGACCCCACTTAATTGTGTTACCTGACATACTACTAAGTTAAACTGGAGTTACAAATTGATCTTACCCACACATGGTTCTGACGTAGTGACGTTAACAATTTACTGACGTTGACATAACGATAGCGTTAATATTTACGCTGTGGCTTGAGGTAAAGTATGACGTAATAGAAACATTAATGGTATTTTGTTATGATCGGAGTTTTGTAATGTGGTGAAACTTCGGATTGTAGCTTTTTTACTGTAAACATCGTCAGTTTATGACGTCATATTAGACAACAGTACGCAACATCATTCTTTACTGAAAGTATTTGACATTTCAAATCGCGTGTGCTTTAATAGCTAACGTTTTAGTTAGATTAACGCGTATAACAGATATCTTAAAGTTTTAGTTAAGCCCATTCAATCATCACTGATCATAATTCATCATTTAATTGTGGTTTTGATAGTAACGTGAGATTTACGTTATCAATAATGGAGCGTTTAATGCAAATGGGAAAGGAGTTAGGTTATGAGGGGAAGGAGTTACAAGGTTTTGTTAAGGAGCAGCAAGATATTGAGCGGGCAGAAAGGCAAGAGCAAAGGGATTTAGAAAGGTTAATGTCTGAGGAAAAGGAAAAGGAAAGGGTACATGAACTAGCTATGTTGAATGTTAATAAGGAACTTGAAATGGCACGCATTCAGAGTGAAAAGGAGGCAAAAGAGATTAGTGAGGCCCATTTAGAACAAATAAAACAGGGGTTTGAGCTACAGCACCAAGAACTAAGGAATCAATTATAAATGTAGAGAGCGAGCTCGAGCTAGAATTTGAAAAGCAAAAAGCTGAGAAGGTGGCTCATGCCCGGGATCCTAAGTTACCTTATTTTGAAGAGGGTAAAGATAAAATGGATAGTTATTTATCTATGTTTGAGAAATATGCTACGGCTAAAAATGGGATAAGAGTGTTTGGGCCGCGTATTTAAGTGCATTGCTCAAAGGGCGCGCACTTGATGTATATGACCGGTTGTCAAATGAGGATGCGGCGGATTATGATAAGTTAAAGGATGCTCTATTAAAGAATTTTGACATGACAGAGCGCGGATTTAGGAAGCAGTTTCGTTATAGTAGGCCCGAGAAATCAGAAACGTTCATACAGTTCAGTAGTAGATTGAGAAGTTATTTAGAAAAATGGCTTAATATGGCAAAGATAGAAAAATCTTTTCCGGCTGTCTGTGATTTCATGGCAAGGGATCAGTTCCTGGAGTCATGTAATAGAGAACTGTATGTACATCTGAAGCCAAAACAGTTTGGTAATTTAGATGAAATGGCTAGGGAGGCAGATTTGTTTGCAGAAGCGCGCGGGGGGCGTATTTAGTTGCATTTATAAAGGGGCAACGCGATAATAGAGGCGCAGCGCAGGGTAAACAGGACAAAGTTGACCCAAACAAACCAAGTGGTAGACCGGATATCAAGTGTAGCATATGCGGTAAGGGGCATTTAAAAATTAAATGTTTTAAGAAACCGACAGAAAACAATTATATAGCGCAGAGGTAGGAGCAACTGGAGGTGGGGATAGCGGTGTTAAGGAAAATTTTAACACGCGCGTAGAGACTCAAGGTTCTCAGGTTAAGAATGAGAATACGCAGAATATAGGTCGTGGTTATACACGTGGTCGTGGTAGTTTTAGAGGGTCTTTTCGCGGACGCGGTAAGAATAATGGCACACCACGTGGCGCAGCACACCAAGTTAGTTTTTGTCAAACGGAAGTAACTAGGAAAGGTGATGAGATTGGAAGTATTTTTGAAGATAAGGTTGGTGATCCTTTGATTTCGGATAGGGAGGAGTGTAGTAAGGAAACTAGGGAAGGTGTCTGTTACTTCTTAAAGGCAAGATTACCGACGGCACAAGGATTGGTTAATAATAAACAGGTGGTTTTATTAAGAGATACTGGGTGTACAGGCTGTGTCGTTCGGAGAAGTTTGGTTTCGGAAAGTCAGTCAATAGGGAAGGAATCAGATGTTACGTTGATTGATGAATCCACACAAAGTTATCCTTTGGCAATAATTGACATTGATTGTCCTTTTTTCACTGGGAAAACTGAAGCGTTGTGTATGGATGATACGTTGTACGATTTGGTTATCGGTAACATTGATGGATCAAAACTTCCTGATATGTCTCATTTCTCAGCTGCGGCTGTAACTAGATCTCAAACTAGGCAGGATGAGAAGCCTTACAGAAAACTTAAGGTTCCCGATCAGATCATTAACGATGACCAGGAGGCTTTCAAGCAAGCTCAGGTTGATGATCCAACTTTGGAAAACATTAGGAAAAGGGTTGTATCTGGGAACAAGTCTGTGAGTCGTGGTTTAAACCGAGGTGAAACTAGGTTTATTGAGAAAAAAGGTTTGGCATATAGGGAGTTCACCAAGGGTAACAAAGTTTCTTTCCAACTTGTGGTCTCTCAAAGTTTCCAAGGAAAGGTGTTGAAACTGGCTCATGAAACGCTTATGTCTGGACATATGGGTATTAGGAAGACAGTGGATAGAGTTGTAACTGAGTTCTACCGGCCCGGTATTTGCGGTGATGTCGCTAGATTTTGTAAATCTTGTGATATTTGTCAACGAACCATTCAGAACGGTCGGGTCACTAAAGTACCTCTAGGAAAAATGCCATTGATTGATACGCCATTTAAGAGGGTGGCAATGGACATAGTTGGTCCAATTGAGCCTCGATCTGATAGGAAATGTCGGTATATTTAACCATGATATAATGCGACAAGGTATCCAGAGGCGATAGCTTTACCGAGTATTGAGACGAAACGTGTCGCGGAAGCGCTTATTGAAATGTTTAGTAGGGTTGGCATTCCTGATGAAATGTTGACTGATTGTGGATCACAGTTTACTGCTGAGGTAATGAAAGAAGTCAGCAGACTTCTTTCTCTTCAACAGTTAACGTGTAGTCCGAGACACCCCATTTGCAACGGCTTGATTGAGCGTTTCCACGCTACGTTAAAGCAGATGTTACGTCGCATGTGTGCTGAACGTCCAAAAGATTGGGATAAATATCTTCCAGCTTTATTATTTGCGGTTGGGGAAGTCCCACAAGAGTCTTTAGATACTCCCCTTTTGAGTTGTTATATGGACGTAACGTCAGAGGTCCAATGGCAATATTAAGAGAATTATGGGCTGACGAGGTACGCGATGAGCAAGTTCTTCCGACGTATCAGTACGTTATTGAGCTAACGGAACGGTTAGAGCAGACATGCAAATTAGCGCGTGATAATTTAAAGAAGGTTCAGATTAAGCAAAAAGCTTATTATGATTAAGGCGCGAGGTCGCGTAAATTTGACGTCGGCGATAAAGTGCTTTTGTTACTACCGACAGACAGTAATAAATTATTGCTTCAATGGAAAGGTCCTTATGAAGTAGTTGAGGTAGTAAACAGAATGGATTATAAGATAGACGTCAATGGAAATGTTAACACATATCACGCTAACATACTGAAGCAATATGTGGAACGTCAAAATGTGACGTCACATTGCTTGCTTTCTGTAGAGTCCATTCCGTCAACTGAAAATGATGACGTTGACGAATTCTCATTGGAAGATTGCGCTTTTCCTACTGCAAAGCAACCAGAGACGTATAAGGACGTCAATATTTCAGAAATGTTAACGTAAAGAGATAGAGACGTTGATAAAAGAATACCCAGACGTACTGTCGAGTGTACCAGGACGAACTGACCAAATAGAACACGACATAAAGTTGCTGACGTCGGAACCAGTGAGGTCAAAAGGTTATGCCATACCATATAAAGTACGGGATGTAATGGAAAAAGAAATTCAAGATGTGTTAGATTTAAGAGTTATCTCCAACGGGCCTCCGTGGCCTAGTGGATAAGAGCGCTGACTCTTAGTCATTAGGTCTCTCACCGCCGTAGGTTCGAGCCTCGCTCGGGCCACGTGTGAGACGCCAAGTTCTGCAACGGAAGGTCAGGTGGTTTTTCTCCGGGTACTCCGGTTTTCGTTCGGATTAACGATCGGCTCGATATGAGTGAAATAATCTTGAAAGGGCCGTAAAACCCAAAACCAAAAAAGCCATCAATATCTCCATACTCATCCCCTGTAGTACTTGTCCATAAAAAAGATGGTTCGGTGCGGTTCTGCATTGACTTCCGTAAACTTAATAAAGTTACGGAGTTCGATGCAGAACCAATGCCAAATATGGAGGAGGTTATAAATAGAATGTCGGGGCACAAATACTTAAACAAATTAGATTTGGCTAAAGGTTATTGGCAGGTAAAAATGACGTCCAAGGCAAAACCCCTAACTGCGTTCGAAACCTCCAAAGGCTTGTTTCAGTTCAAAACTGTGCCCTTCGGTTTGGTAAACTCAGGAGCAACATTTTGCAGGTTGATGAGAATGATTCTGTCCGAACTTTCTAACGTTGATAGTTTCGTCGATGATATGTGGATCTTTACCGAAACTTGGAAAGACCACTTGACGTCATTGCGTGAAGTTTTGGATAGACTTAGGACAGCCAAGTTGACGGCAAAACCTTCCAAGTGTATGACTGGATATAGCAGTATCGAATGTCTTGGTCATAGTGTAGCTGCTAAGTCAGTTAGACCGCAAGAAGACAAGATACAAGCTATAAAGGATGCTCCTCGACCTTCCACTAAGAGACAAATAAAGTCATTTCTTGGGTTGGCTGGTTTCTACCGCCGTTTCATTCCAAATTTCTCATCTAAAGCTTCCCCTTTGACAGATTTAACTAAGAAAAGTAGACCAAACAAGATCACAGACTGGCAGGACCATCATGAAAAGGCTTTCCAGACCCTGAAGAATAGACTCACGTCTAGTCCTATTCTTCGTCTTCCTATCTTTCATGATGGGAATCCGTTCATACTCCGGACGGACGCTTCTGATGTTGGTATAGGAGCCGTTTTGCTCCAAGAATTTGAAGAGGAAGGACGACTTCCCATTGCTTATGCCAATAAGAAACTTTTGCCTCGTGAAAGAAACTATTCTGTGATAGAGAAGGAATGTTTGGCTATTATCTGGGGTATTGAGAAATTTCGCAAGTATCTTTACGGAGTAGAATTCTTGCTTGAGACAGACCACAAGCCCTTGTCTTATATGCAAACAGCAAAAGTTCTCTATCCTCGAATTATGCGTTGGGCAATGAAACTACAGCCGTATAGATTTCGGATTATTGCAATTCGGGGCCAAGAAAATTTGGGGACAGACTACCTGAGCTGGTAATTTCGCACGGTGGTTGTGTAAATAGCTGTCTTGTTTAGTTAGGCTCCATCCTATTCCATCTCTGTACACAAAGAAAAAACATTTCTGATTGTTTTTTCTCCAAAAGGGGAAACCTTTGTTATGGGATGGAATAGGAAACCTCTCTGGTGCTTATGCACATCTAAATTATTTTAGTAGGTATATGGTAAGGCGGTGCGAGTGAAATATTTTAGGTGAAATATGGTAGGCAAAATGTGCTGCTCCATGCACAAGTCATGCACATATCATACGATGTATGCATGAGTGGTTTGTGGAGATCTGTTTTTACAATACAGGGGGCCGCTATAAGGCTGAGTTCTATAAAATTTGCCTAAATATCGCCAACCGCCAAATTGTGCCATATATGATTTTCATTCCCGTCACGTGTTGTGTGGGTGTTCGTTTTGACAGGAGTCATGCCATTTATTTATAGGGTCGTTTCATCATTTTTTTTTCCAATGGGAAATATACTATCTGAACGCAAATCCATTATCTACTCGATTTTTGCTATCTGACTTTAATTGTGGACGGTATCTCCACCTCGCCACGATTTTAGCAAGCTAATATGAGTATGCATGATTTTCCGGTAGTATTCATAGCTATAAAACCCTGAAAAACGAACACTGTTCAGCAGCAGGTCAAGTTGTAACACAACATTGTGACGGGACAGTGAAAGTATATTGAAAGGTATGTTAAATCTATGTTTAGTATTATTTTTTGTATGAACATGCTTGTAGGTTTTGGAGGGTTTACTTCTAGTATACCCCAACTTTCTGAAAAGTAGAAGTAAAACAAAGATCAATAATTGATACAATTAACTTACTCCATCCATAAAAGACACCAAAGGGAAAGAAATACAAACATTAAGCGACCAGACCATAATGGAAACCTAAACAAAGGAAGGCCATATGGACAGTTACTTTCCCACAAAATGGCCATATGGCCATCCAAAATTAAAAGACACAAGTGATACACACAGTAAGTAACAAACAACAACATAAATAAATCGCCACAGAAGAGCCGCCTTGGAACGGTCAGTGGAAGATTTCCACTGGGGGGCTTAAATCGATTTTACGTGGCCACAATCCTCGCCCTTACTTCCGTCGCGATTTAGACAAAAAATTTTGTTCAGTCCGCATGAAGGCCTCCTAACTCATCAGTGCAACATCTCCGTGAACACAGAAATCAAAGAACCACAGAGGTGAGACAACGGTGAGAAGCCTATTCTGGGTTCACTTTTGAAGCCTCTGTGGTGTAGTAATTAGGCTACTAGCTTTGCCAGCTAGTGGTCGCAGGATCGATTACAGGCTTCTCCAGAAGTAGAATGAGTCTTTTCAAGCGAGGTCCTGTCTCATTCTGACACTAGATGTTGGTGAGACGTAAAGTTTGGACACCCGCTCTTTCTAGATTCATTTAGGCTTTTAGACTCCTTTTGTAGAATATAATTAATTAAACACCGTGTCACTTGTTTTATCCATGACTTTTGACTAGCTGTGGTTAGAAAACCGTGGTCCCGTCTCTATATGATATTAGGTGTAGAGGGGACGTAAACTTAAGACGGGTTTAACCATGTCTTCATCATCAGGGCAAACTCTTACAAGAGCCTGTCAGGTTATCCGTGATGATGAACCATGATGAATTTGATTTAACAAGCGTGTTCATATTGAGTAGAAATAATTTTGTTCAAGAAGAATTACGAGTTCATTTTGTAATGATGCCGTTTTTGTCTGAGAACTCAGTTTGTGCATGTATGTACATATAAAGAACGTGATGATGATAAGTGGGAGTATTTGGTCGCCACACGTCATAACGGCCTGAGAAGCGTGGGTGACGTCAGCTGCGTCATCAGCGTCACGAAGACGGTTATGACGTGGTGTCTACCAAATACAGAGAGAATTTACGGCAAACAGTGTTGGCCCTTATGAGACACTAACAAATGTTGTGGAGAATAGATGAAAATCTTTCTGTTTGTAGTTTCTATCTGTTGTAAATGTAATGAATTTGTGAATGGCTATATTTGTGAGTCGTGTCGCGGAGAAGGATATAGAATAGAGTTTGTTATGTTTCCTGTAATTGGCGACTGACCAGGTAGCACAAAGGCGTGGTCTGTTCAATTGCCTCTTACTTGTGCTAATGTAGTGAGCACGAATTTGATGAGTATTATGCTCTGTAGTAGTGAGCATTAATTGATTTCTGTAGTGCTCACTAAGGAAACATAAACTTTGAGTATTATTGTGTCAAGCGCTGGGTGCTGATAATTTGATGCACAGTCAAGTTGAGTTCTGCTGTACGGTTATTTGTCGCATGCACTAATCAGCCTGTGTGTCTGGTCGGCGCATGCGCAATAACGGTATATGCATGAACATATTCTTACTTTTCCGGGAGGGGGGTTATGATATAGCATGTATGTTTAGTGAACTGTATCTTAGTCCAATTATCGTAATTCGCAGGCACAACAATGTGTGATGACCTGCTGCTCCCTGCAAAATAGCAGCAGGTACTGGTACGACGCTGTCGGTTAGAGTCCAGTAAGGGAGGACAAACCGACATAAACAGGTCGTAGAAAGCAATTGCTATGTGAGAACCATTCAAAATAAACAGGGCGAATAAATAACCTGCAGGCGATTCAGGCGAATCAAACCAGTGCGCGATCACTAAATGATACATATCAACCTGTGGTCGACAACAAGGTCGACAAACTAGTTCACACCAGTGCGCGAGAGGGGAATTCACCCTAAGTTATAAACTGGCCAGTCGCGTCTTGTGTTGTTTCTTTTTTTATTTTGTTGTTGGTTTTGTTGTTTGCTTCTGTAGGCATTCACGTCACCCGTTCCGAGCACAGAACATTGTTTTGCCTTCGGGGCGGACGTCGTGAGTGGGCTACAGAAGCAACTAAATGTGATGTTTTGTGTTAGTAGTGTTGTATATAGATACTGTAAATAATTCATGTCATTCATTTGATATCTTTCTTGTGCCTTACCCCACAGCTGCCCGTACACCTGTCAGAGATCACGCTCGATTGTCTTGTCAGCATGGGGATTTGCGGGACGCCGTAAACCTACATGTAACAGTCGTTTTTTTCTATTTTTAGCTTTGTTTGCCATTGCTGTGAAGTTTGGGGAAATATAGAACCAAAGGTGTAGGTGAAGTTATCATCTAAATATTTTTCTAGTTTTAGCTCTGATGGTCATTTTGTCAATCAGAGCAGAGCTGTTTTTTACTATTCTGGTGGAGGGTCACCTGAGCAATATAAATATGATAATTGATTAAAATTGGCCTCAGGGTATAGGGGTGCTGGTCGTTTAAAAATGTTTTTCTATTTTTAACATTGGCAGCCATTTTATTCATCATGGTGAAACTCTTTTAGCTATAGGTGTAGGGAGTCACCTAGGCAACATAACTGTAAAGGTTGACTCAAGATGGCTTAAGGGTTAAGGAGTTGGCGTTTAGAGCAAATCGTTGAGGTGTTTTCTATTTTTAGCTCTGTTAGCCATATTGTTCATGAAGAAGAAGCCTTTTATTTATTTTGAGAGCAGTCACTTAAGAACTTTTCCCATGTGGTTTGAATGGAATTCGTCTAGGTGTAAAGGAAAAGTTTTCGTTTGAAGTTTTCATTATTTATTATTATTATTATTATTATTTTAGACCTGCTGGACATATTGTTCATCAGAGTTTTATGTTTGCAGCTATTTTAGTAGGGAGCAACATATGGCAACATTCCTGTGAAGTTTTAATCAGTGACCCAAAGGTTAAGGAGAGGTTGGCATTTAAAGCAAATTGTTGACGATTTTAAATCTTATCTCTAGTAGCCATTTTATATTTAAAAACGGCACCACATTTTTATTATTTTGATAAAGAGTCACCTAAGCAACATTCTTATGAAGTTTGAATGAAATTGAAAAAAAATATTGTTCAAATATGTTTCTAACTTTAACTCCTGTTGCCACTTGGCTCACCGGAACGGATCAATTTCAGTTTTTGGGTAGCTATCAATATTCCTTTGAAGATGTCTCTGATGGGAGCTGTGGGTTAATTGTATCGATTCCTGATCATTGCCTCCACCTCTATTTAGGAAGAGTTAGAATTTGAAGTAACGTTAAATTAACGTGTTAACTTTACTCTAGTTTTGACTCTGATGACAATTTTGCTCATCAGAGCGGACCCTTTTAGTTACTTTGGTAGAGGGTTAACTATGAAAGTGCCCAATGATAAAGAAGAAGTTGTCGTTGGAAGATGTTTTTTTTTTTTCTATTTTAGCCCTTGCAGCCATCTTGTTCATCAGAGCGGAACGATTTTAGCAATTTCGGTAGGCAGCTATCTAGACAATGTTCCGGTGAAGTTTAAATAAAATCTGCACAAGTGTTTGGGAGCAGTAAGCATTTAAAGCAAAATTAATTTGCTTCTATTTTAAGGTCTGTTGGCCATTTTGCTCATCAAAGCAGAACCGTTTTAGCTATTTGGTAAAGGGTCATCTAATCAACGTTCCTATGAAGTTTGAATGAAATTGACCAAAGTTAAAGGAGTTTTGTTTGAAGACTTTTTCTAGTTTACCTCTGGCGGTCATCGTGTTCATCGGAGCGGAGGAATTTAAGCTGTTCTGGTAGGCAGCCCGCTAGGCAACATTCCTGTGAAGTTTAAATCAAATTAGCAATAGGTTTAAGGAGGAATATGCATAAAAAGCAAAGTATTGACATTTGTTCTGCTTTCGGAGGTTCATCTCAGCAACATTCACATTAAGCTAGAAATAAAATTGGCCGAGGGATAATGGAGGAACTATCGAATAAAAATATTTTTATTTTTAGCTCTGGCAGCCATCTTGTCATGAAAGCATAACAATTTTAGCTGTTTTGGTAGGGAGCCAATAGGCAATATTCCTGTAAAGTTTGAATCAAATTGACACAAGGGTTCATGAGGCGATAACATTTAAAGCGAATTGTTGACGTTTTTCATTTTTAGATGGTAACCCCAGCAACGGCACGAAATAAATTTGCACAGGGGTAAAGGAGATATCGTTTGAAGTTTTTTCTTCTGTTTTGAGCTCCGGCGGCTATTCTGTTCGTCGGAGCGAAATGGTTTAGCATTTTTGGTGGGGATCCACCTACGAAACGTTCATACAGTTCAGTAGTAGATTGAGAAGTTATTTAGAAAAATGGCTTAATATGGCAAAGATAGAAAAATCTTTTCCGGCTGTCTGTGATTTCATGGCAAGGGATCAGTTCCTGGAGTCATGTAATAGAGAACTGTATGTACATCTGAAGCCAAAACAGTTTGGTAATTTAGATGAAATGGCTAGGGAGGCAGATTTGTTTGCAGAAGCGCGCGGGGGCGTATTTAGTTGCATTTATAAAGGGGCAACGCGATAATAGAGGCGCAGCGCAGGGTAAACAGGACAAAGTTGACTCAAACAAACCAAGTGGTAGACCGGATATCAAGTGTAGCATATGCGGTAAGGGGCATTTAAAAATTAAATGTTTTAAGAAACCGACAGAAAACAATTATATAGCGCAGAGGTAGGAGCAACTGGAGGTGGTGATAGCGGTGTTAAGGAAAATTTTAACACGCGCGTAGAGACTCAAGGTTCTCAGGTTAAGAATGAGAATACGCAGAATATAGGTCGTGGTTATACACGTGGTCGTGGTAGTTTTAGAGGGTCTTTTCGCGGACGCGGTAAGAATAATGGCACACCACGTGGCGCAGCACACCAAGTTAGTTTTTGTCAAACGGAAGTAACTAGGAAAGGTGATGAGATTGGAAGTATTTTTGAAGATAAGGTTGGTGATCCTTTGATTTCGGATAGGGAGGAGTGTAGTAAGGAAACTAGGGAAGGTGTCTGTTACTTCTTAAAGGCAAGATTACCGACGGCACAAGGATTGGTTAATAATAAACAGGTGGTTTTATTAAGAGATACTGGGTGTACAGGCTGTGTCGTTCGGAGAAGTTTGGTTTCGGAAAGTCAGTCAATAGGGAAGGAATCAGATGTTACGTTGATTGATGAATCCACACAAAGGTATCCTTTGGCAATAATTGACATTGATTGTCCTTTTTTCACTGGGAAAACTGAAGCGTTGTGTATGGATGATACGTTGTACGATTTGGTTATCGGTAACATTGATGGATCAAAACTTCCTGATATGTCTCATTTCTCAGCTGCGGCTGTAACTAGATCTCAAACTAGGCAGGATGAGAAGCCTTACAGAAAACTTAAGGTTCCCGATCAGATCATTAACGATGACCAGGAGGCTTTCAAGCAAGCTCAGGTTGATGATCCAACTTTGGAAAACATTAGGAAAAGGGTTGTATCTGGGAACAAGTCTGTGAGTCGTGGTTTAAACCGAGGTGAAACTAGGTTTATTGAGAAAAAAGGTTTGGCATATAGGGAGTTCACCAAGGGTAACAAAGTTTCTTTCCAACTTGTGGTCCCTCAAAGTTTCCAAGGAAAGGTGTTGAAACTGGCTCATGAAACGCTTATGTCTGGACATATGGGTATTAGGAAGACAGTGGATAGAGTTGTAACTGAGTTCTACCGGCCCGGTATTTGCGGTGATGTCGCTAGATTTTGTAAATCTTGTGATATTTGTCAACGAACCATTCAGAACGGTCGGGTCACTAAAGTACCTCTAGGAAAAATGCCATTGATTGATACGCCATTTAAGAGGGTGGCAATGGACATAGTTGGTCCAATTGAGCCTCGATCTGATAGGAAATGTCGGTATATTTAACCATGATATAATGCGACAAGGTATCCAGAGGCGATAGCTTTACCGAGTATTGAGACGAAACGTGTCGCGGAAGCGCTTATTGAAATGTTTAGTAGGGTTGGCATTCCTGATGAAATGTTGACTGATTGTGGATCACAGTTTACTGCTGAGGTAATGAAAGAAGTCAGCAGACTTCTTTCTCTTCAACAGTTAACGTGTAGTCCGAGACACCCCATTTGCAACGGCTTGATTGAGCGTTTCCACGCTACGTTAAAGCAGATGTTACGTCGCATGTGTGCTGAACGTCCAAAAGATTGGGATAAATATCTTCCAGCTTTATTATTTGCGGTTAGGGAAGTCCTACAAGAGTCTTTAGATACTCCCCTTTTGAGTTGTTATATGGACGTAACGTCAGAGGTCCAATGGCAATATTAAGAGAATTATGGGCTGACGAGGTACGCGATGAGCAAGTTCTTCCGACGTATCAGTACGTTATTGAGCTAACGGAACGGTTAGAGCAGACATGCAAATTAGCGCGTGATAATTTAAAGAAGGTTCAGATTAAGCAAAAAGCTTATTATGATTAAGGCGCGAGGTCGCGTAAATTTGACGTCGGCGATAAAGTGCTTTTGTTACTACCGACAGACAGTAATAAATTATTGCTTCAATGGAAAGGTCCTTATGAAGTAGTTGAGGTAGTAAACAGAATGGATTATACGATAGACGTCAATGGAAATGTTAACACATATCACGCTAACATACTGAAGCAATATGTGGAACGTCAAAATGTGACGTCACATTGCTTGCTTTCTGTAGAGTCCATTCCGTCAACTGAAAATGATGACGTTGACGAATTCTCATTGGAAGATTGCGCTTTTCCTACTGCAAAGCAACCAGAGACGTATAAGGACGTCAATATTTCAGAAATGTTAACGTAAAGAGATAGAGACGTTAATAAAGGAATACCCAGACGTACTGTCGAGTGTACCAGGACGAACTGACCAAATAGAACACGACATAAAGTTGCTGACGTCGGAACCAGTGAGGTCAAAAGGTTATGCCATACCATATAAAGTACGGGATGTAATGGAAAAAGAAATTCAAGATGTGTTAGATTTAGGAGTTATCTCCAACGGGCCTCCGTGGCCTAGTGGATAAGAGCGCTGACTCTTAGTCATTAGGTCTCTCACCGCCGTAGGTTCGAGCCTCGCTCGGGCCACGTGTGAGACGCCAAGTTCTGCAACGGAAGGTCAGGTGGTTTTTTCTCCGGGTACTCCGGTTTTCGTTCGGATTAACGATCGGCTCGATATGAGTGAAATAATCTTGAAAGGGCCGTAAAACCCAAAACCAAAGAAGCCATCAATATCTCCATACTCATCCCCTGTAGTACTTGTCCATAAAAAAAGATGGTTCGGTGCGGTTCTGCATTGACTTCCGTAAACTTAATAAAGTTACGGAGTTCGATGCAGAACCAATGCCAAATATGGAGGAGGTTATAAATAGAATGTCGGGGCACAAATACTTTAGCAAATTAGATTTGGCTAAAGGTTATTGGCAGGTAAAAATGACGTCCAAGGCAAAACCCCTAACTGCGTTCGAAACCTCCAAAGGCTTGTTTCAATTCAAAACTATGCCCTTCGGTTTGGTAAACTCAGGAGCAACATTTTGCAGGTTGATGAGAATGATTCTGTCCGAACTTTCTAACGTTGATAGTTTCGTCGATGATATGTGGATCTTTACCGAAACTTGGAAAGACCACTTGACGTCATTGCGTGAAGTTTTGGATAGACTTAGGACAGCCAAGTTGACGGCAAAACCTTCCAAGTGTATGATTGGATATTGCAGTATCGAATGTCTTGGTCATAGTGTAGCTGCTAAGTCAGTTAGACCGCAAGAAGACAAGATACAAGCTATAAAAGATGCTCCTCGACCTTCCACTAAGAGACAAATAAAGTCATTTCTTGGGTTGGCTGGTTTCTACCGCCGTTTCATTCCAAATTTCTCATCTATAGCTTCCCCTTTGACAGATTTAACTAAGAAAAGTAGACCAAACAAGATCACAGACTGGCAGGACCATCATGAAAAGGCTTTCCAGACCCTGAAGAATAGACTCACGTCTAGTCCTATTCTTCGTCTTCCTATCTTTCATGATGGGAATCCGTTCATACTCCGGACGGACGCTTCTGATGTTGGTATAGGAGCCGTTTTGCTCCAAGAATTTGAAGAGGAAGGACGACTTCCCATTGCTTATGCCAATAAGAAACTTTTACCTCGTGAAAGAAACTATTCTGTGATAGAGAAGGAATGTTTGGCTATTATCTGGGGTATTGAGAAATTTCGCAAGTATCTCTACGGAGTAGAATTCTTGCTTGAGACAGACCACAAGCCCTTGTCTTATATGCAAACAGCAAAAGTTCTCAATCCTCGAATTATGCGTTGGGCAATGAAACTACAGCCGTATAGATTTCGGATTATTGCAATTCGGGGCCAAGAAAATTTGGGGACAGACTACCTGAGCTGGTAATTTCGCACGGTGGTTGTGTAAATAGCTGTCTTGTTTAGTTAGGCTCCATCCTATTCCATCTCTGCACACAAAGAAAAAACATTTCTGATTGTTTTTTCTCCAAAAGGGGAAACCTTTGTTATGGGATGGAATAGGAAACCTCTCTGGTGCTTATGCACATCTAAATTATTTTAGTAGGTATATGGTAAGGCGGTGCGAGTGAAATATTTTAGGTGAAATATGGTAGGCAAAATGTGCTGCTCCATGCACAAGCCATGCACATATCATACGATGTATGCATGAGTGGTTTGTGGAGATCTGTTTTTACAATACAGGGGGGCCGCTATAAGGCCGAGTTCTATAAAATTTGCCTAAATATCGCCAACCGCCAAATTGTGCCATATATGATTTTCATTCCCGTCACGTGTTGTGTGGGTGTTCGTTTTGACAGGAGTCATGCCATTGATTTATAGGGTCGTTTCATCATTTTTTTTTTTCCAATGGGAAATATACTATCTGAACGCAAATCCATTATCTACTCGATTTTTGCTATCTGACTTTAATTGTGGACGGTATCTCCACCTCGCCACGATTTTAGCAAGCTAATATGAGTATGCATGATTTTCCGGTAGTATTCATAGCTATAAAACCCTGAAAAACGAACACTGTTCAGCAGCAGGTCAAGTTGTAACACAACATTGTGACGGGACAGTGAAAGTATGTTAAATCTATGTTTAGTATTATTTTTTGTATGAACATGCTTGTAGGTTTTGGAGGGGTTTACTTCTAGTATACCCCAACTTTCTGAAGCCTATTCTGGGTTCACTTTTGAAGCCTCTGTGGTGTAGTAATTAGGCTACTAGCTTTGCCAGCTAGAGGTCGCAGGATCGATTACAGGCTTCTCCAGAAGTAGAATGAGTCTTTTCAAGCGAGGTCCTGTCTCATTCTGACACTAGATGTTGGTGAGACGTAAAGTTTGGACACCCGCTCTTTCTAGATTCATTTAGGCTTTTAGACTCCTTTTGTAGAATATAATTAATAAACACCGGGTCACTTGTTTGATCCATGCTTTTTGACTAGCTGTGGTTAGAAAACCGTGGTCCCGTCTCTATATGATATTAGGTGTAGAGGGGACGTAAACTTAAGACGGGTTTAACCATGTCTTCATCATCAGGGCAAACTCTTACAAGAGCCTGTCAGGTTATCCGTGATGATGAACCATGATGAATTTGATTTAACAAGCGTGTTCATATTGAGTAGAAATAATTTTGTTCAAGAAGAATTACGAGTTCATTTTGTAATGATGCCGTTTTTGTCTGAGAACTCAGTTTGTGCATGTATGTACATATAAAGAACGTGATGATGATAAGTGGGAGTATTTGGTCGCCACACGTCATAACGGCCTGAGAAGCGTGGGTGACGTCAGCTGCGTCATCAGCGTCACGAGGACGGTTATGACGTGGTGTCTACCAAATACAGAGAGAATTTACGGCAAACAGTGTTGGCCCTTATGAGACACTAACAAATGTTGTGGAGAATAGATGAAAATCTTTCTGTTTGTAGTTTCTATCTGTTGTTAATGTAATGAATTTGTGAATGGCTATATTTGTGAGCCGTGTCGCGGAGAAGGATATAGAATAGAGTTTGTTATGTTTCCTGTAATTGGCGACTGACCAGGTAGCGCAAAGGCGTGGTCTGTTCAATTGCCTCTTACTTGTGCTAATGTAGTGAGCACGAATTTGATGAGTATTATGCTCTGTAGTAGTGAGCATTAATTGATTTCTGTAGTGCTCAGTAAGGAAACATAAACTTTGAGTATTATTGTGTCAAGCGCTGGGTGCTGATAATTTGATGCACAGTCAAGTTGAGTTCTGCTGTACGGTTATTTGTCGCATGCACTAATCAGCCTGTGTGTCTGGTCGGCGCATGTGCAATAACGGTATATGCATGAACATATTCTTACTTTTCCGGGATGGGGGTCATGATATAGCATGTATGTTTAGTGAACTGTATCTTAGTCCAATTATCGTAATTCGCAGGCACAACAATGTGTGGTGACCTGCTGCTCCCTGCAAAATAGCAGCAGGTACTGCTACGACGCTGTCGGTTAGAGTCCAGTAAGGGAGGACAACCCGACATAAACAGGTCGTAGAAAGCAATTGCTATGTGAGAACCATTCAAAATAAACAGGTCGAATAAATAACCTGCAGGCGATTCAGGCGAATCAAACCAGTGCGCGATCACTAAATGATACATATCAACCTGTGGTCGACAACAAGGTCGACAAACTAGTTCACACCAGTGCGCGAGAGGGGAATTCACCCTAAGTTATAAACTGGCCAGTCGCGTCTTGTGTTGTTTCTTTTTTGTTGTTGGTTTTTTTGTTTGCTTCTGTAGGCATTCACGTCACCCGTTCCGAGCACAGAACATTGTTTTGCCTTCGGGGCGGACGTCGTGAGTGGGCTACAGAAGCAACTAAATGTGATGTTTTGTGTTAGTAGTGTTGTATATAGATACTGTAAATAATTCATGTCATTCATTTGATATCTTTCTTGTGCCTTACCCCACAGCTGCCCGTACACCTGTCAGAGATCACGCCCGATTGTCTTGTCAGCATGGGGATTTGCGGGACGCCGTAAACCTACATGTAACAGTCGTTTTTTTTCTATTTTTAGCTTTGTTTGCCATTGCTGTGAAGTTTGGGGAAATATAGAACCAAAGGTGTAGGTGAAGTTATCATCTAAATATTTTTCTAGTTTTAGCTCTGATGGTCATTTTGTCAATCAGAGCAGAGCTGTTTTTTACTATTCTGGTGGAGGGTCACCTGAGCAATATAAATATGATAATTGATTAAAATTGGCCTCAGGGTATAGGGGTGCTGGTCGTTTAAAAATGTTTTTCTATTTTTAACATTGGCGGCCATTTTATTCATCATGGTGAAACTCTTTTAGCTATAGGTGTAGGGAGTCACCTAGGCAACATAACTGTAAAAGTTGACTCAAGATGGCTTAAGGGTTAAGGAGTTGGCGTTTAGAGCAAATCGTTGAGGTGTTTTCTATTTTTAGCTCTGTTAGCCATATTGTTCATGAAGAAGAAGCCTTTTATTTATTTTGAGAGCAGTCACTTAAGAACTTTTCCCATGTGGTTTGAATGGAATTCGTCTAGGTGTAAAGGAAAAGATTTCGTTTGAAGTTTTCATTATTTATTATTATTATTTTAGACCTGCTGGACATATTGTTCATCAGAGTTTTATGTTTGCAGCTATTTTAGTAGGGAGCAACATATGGCAACATTCCTGTGAAGTTTTAATCAGTGACCCAAAGGTTAAGGAGAGGTTGGCATTTAAAGCAAATTGTTGACGATTTTAAATCTTATCTCTAGTAGCCATTTTATATTTAAAAACGGCACCACATTTTTATTATTTTGATAAAGAGTCACCTAAGCAACATTCTTATGAAGTTTGAATGAAATTGAAAAAAAAATATTGTTCAAATATGTTTCTAACTTTAACTCCTGTTGCCACTTGGCATCAATTTCAGTTTTTTGGTAGCTATCAATATTCCTTTGAAGATGTCTCTGATGGGAGCTGTGGGTTAATTGTATCGATTCCTGATCATTGCCTCCACCTCTATTTAGGAAGAGTTAGAATTTGAAGTAACGTTAAATTAACGTGTTAACTTTACTCTAGTTTTGACTCTGATGACAATTTTGCTCATCAGAGCGGACCCTTTTAGTTACTTTGGTAGAGGGTTAACAATGAAAGTGCCCAATGATAAAGAAGAAGTTGTCGTTGGAAGATGTTTTTTTTTTCTATTTTAGCCCTTGCAGCCATCTTGTTCATCAGAGCGGAACGATTTTAGCAATTTCGGTAGGCAGCTATCTAGACAATGTTCCGGTGAAGTTTAAATAAAATCTGCACAAGTGTTTGGGAGCAGTTAGCTTTTAAAGCAAAATTAATTTGCTTCTATTTTAAGGTTTGTTGGCCATGTTGCTCATCAAAGCAGAACCGTTTTAGCTATTTGGTAAAGGGTCATCTAATCAACGTTCCTATGAAGTTTGAATGAAATTGACCAAAGTTAAAGGAGTTTTGTTTGAAGACTTTTTCTAGTTTACCTCTGGCGGTCATCGTGTTCATCGGAGCGGAGGAATTTTAGCTGTTCTGGTAGGCAGCCCGCTAGGCAACATTCCTGTGAAGTTTAAATCAAATTAGCAATAGGTTTAAGGAGGAATATGCATAAAAAGCAAAGTGTTGACATTTGTTCTGCTTTCGGAGGTTCATCTCAGCAACATTCACATTAAGCTAGAAATAAAATTGGCCGAGGGATAATGGAGGAACTATCGAATAAAAATATTTTTATTTTTAGCTCTGGCAGCCATCTTGTCATGAAAGCATAACAATTTTAGCTGTTTTGGTAGGGAGTCAATAGGCAATATTCCTGTAAAGTTTGAATCAAATTGGCACAAGGGTTCATGAGGCGATAACATTTAAAGCGAATTGTTGACGTTTTTCATTTTTAGATGGTCACCCCAGCAACGGCACGAATAAAATTTGCACAGGGGTAAAGGAGATATCGTTTGAAGTTTTTTCTTCTGTTTTGAGCTCCGGCGGCTATTCTGTTCGTCGGAGCGAAATGGTTTAGCATTTTTGGTGGGGATCCACCTACGAACGTTCCAGCGGAGTTTGAATCAAATCGGCCCAAGCCGTAAGCAATTCGTACTAGGTGTGCTAACAAGTGGCCACATATATAAGTATTTAATTTCCCACCTGTCTGATTTTTTAACGGTTTTATTAAGATCGAAATCATGACAGTTAGTTTTAAAAGTAATATTTCGTCTATCATTACTTAAAGTGACCAATCTTATTCGCATGCGAGAAATGCTACGCTTCATGTGTTCTTAGATGGTTCATGAAACCAATTCTAGCTCTGAACTGTCTTTTGCAGATAAAGCAACAGCGCTTAGAGGAAGACAGCGCTGTTAGTTATGCCTTAGCTTTGGCTTTGCGCTGTGCGCGTTTCTTCTCGGCTTCTCTGATTCTTTTCACTAGCTCCCCTTCTGATGAGGCCTTGCCACTTTACTCGGTCCTGTGCAGTTTGTTCCCACGAATCTGCTGGTATGCTGAAGTCATGGAAGGAGGTTTACGTAAAGGCTTAAATTGGTTGGTACCTGATGCTCTGTCTCTGGTCGAGTCCATTGGAGTCTAACTGTTGGTTTTCTTTTGCGCCAGCATTTCTGTTGTTTCTTGCTGTCGAGTCCTCACCGTTGTTTCATCTCTGTGGTTGTTTGATTTTTGTTTTTTGAAATCAGACACATACTGAAGTAAATTCATGGAGGTGTCATCCTTGTAGAGAAATTTCTCTTTGAGAAGTTTCAAAGGACCACGAACAGTATGGCCAAATACTAATTCAAATGTGTGTGTGTGTGTGTGTGTGTGTGTGTGTGTGTGTGTGTGTGTGTGTGTGTGTGTGTGTGTGTGTGAATTCGGGTTTAACGTCGCTTTCAACAATTTTTCAGTCATATCACGACGGTGTCTGGTTGCGACAGGGAGCTCAATGCTCACTTTTATAGTGCTGCCTCACTGAAGTATCATGTCCCAGACACACTACATGATACCACATCCAGTCACATTATCCTGACACTGGGTCGACCAGTCCTAGCTCTACCCCGTAAATCTGAGTGCCAAGCGAGGAGCAGCTAGTACCATTCTTAACGACTTTGGTATGTCGCGGCCCGGGATCGAACCCGTGACCTCCCGTTCCCCGGAGCGGACACTCTACCAACTGAGCTATCGGGGCCGGTACTAATTCAAATGGACTGAACCCAAGAGATTCTTGCACAGATTCTCTGACAGCAAATAAATGCCTTCATCCCAATCCTAGCCCCGCGCCAGTCCGGGGGGTAGAAATATGGCGGCTGCCTTCGGGAGTGTGGCAGAGTGGTAAGACCCCACCAAAAACAGTCCCATTGCCGAGACCACCCGGTGCCTCGAAATAGGTGGCTGCCTTCAGATCCTGTGGCAGTTGGGTAAAAGCCTCCAACATACAGAACAATCGTCCGTTCGACTGGTATTATTTTGTAATTTATTCAAATGCATCTTAACATTTTTTTTTACAATTTACCACGTGAGATCTATCCTTTTAAACCTTTCCTATCTCATGTTACTACCACGCTGCATGTGTACGTGTATAATCTGTGCTGGTGGGCCGCGCACTGCAAAGAAGAAAACCTCATCTGTGTTTAACATAGGTGTTTGTACTGTGTATGTGTCACTTTTTCATGCTCCGTCACTCTGCACATCAATGAAAGATGCATTTGAAATAAGTTATTAGATAAGTAACTTGTCGTTTCATGTTACCTCAAATTTATTTCATGTTATTCCAAAGTTAACATAATCGGATACTTATCACTAAGTTCTGAATTGTGAGTTATCATCTAATACAGCTTATTTCTTTATCAGTCTATAAAATCATTTGTTCTCTCGGAAACTTATCACCTCAGTAATTTCTTACCATAATCGTGGATCTCATATTTAGCAAAGGATCTCCTGTTTTCAGAGCCAAGCTTTTATTTAAGCAAACGTTTTCGGCCTCCCTTGTCTGTAGGGAATAAAATATACAGGTCACTTTCCTTCTGTAGTGAATGGGGATGAAATTCCTTGTTGAAACAGGAGCCACTTGTTTGCCTTGAGTGGCGTCTCGTATGCTGGAAGAAGGGATCCTGATGATTGAGAAAAGCCCAGGGATCTCCAGCTTTTCAAAACATCATTTTGGCCCACATTTCAGATAGACGAGGGGTTTGGGCTAGATCCGGCCTGAATCAATCGGCTCAGTCGTGCCAAGCTCTAGAATCGCACAGCTTGTTCTTATCTTCCTTCTTTCTTTTTACGTATCTTTATGGTACAAACCGGGTGTAATTTTGTCTTATTCCTCTATCTTTGAGTGTTATTTGATGGGCGGCGGCTGATGGATTAATCGGTGGGCTTGAACTGGGGAAATTCAGCAGAAACTTCTGTGAGGGAGAGACTATGGGTGGGGATGGGTCTCAACTGTCCTCATTTTTTCATTGAAATCTGGGTGCATAGTTGGGAATCATAAAACAGAAGTGGAGCGGAAGGACTCTGGTCCTGCCATCGAGTATAATAGCAATGTAGCCTTGGCGTTGGAAATAGGAGATCTATTTCCATTAAATGTCCCCTTGTAGGGCTCCAAGGAGGGTGGGGCGCATAGCTATCGAATCATAAATTATCACCATGGATCCAACACTAGGAAAAGAGCATTTTTAGATTTATCTGACGACGACCCGGAACCGGCAACTTTCAATTTCAAAGCCAACGAAAATTTCGCTAGATTTTTGGTTGTTTCGAGTAAGGAAGAAAAGGCCATTACTACCCTTTCACCGTTTGTGATCGTAAAGCAAATAGAATCTATCATTGGTACTCCAAAAAACGTTAAAAAAATAAATAATGGAACTCTTTGGATTGAAACCAACAGGAAAACACAAACGGAAAATCTACTTAAAATCAATAATTTTTTTTCAATATCAATGTATCTGTCACGGAACATAAAACTTTAAACTCTTGTAAGGGAATTATCCGTGACAGAATGTTAAAACAGGAATCTGAAGCAAGCATTATAGAATACCTTAAAGATCAAGGAGTAACGGCCTGTAAACGTTTTAAAATTAAAAAAGACGGAAATCTGATTGATACGAACACACTTTTTCTTACATTTAGTACCACTTTCTTACCGAAATCCCTAAAAATTTTCTACAGGATAATACCGGTTGACATGTACGTGCCCAATCCTCTGCGATGTTTCAATTGTCAGAGGTTTGGACACCATGAAAATGATTGCAGTGTCCCTGACGGATTTGTTTGCGAGAGGTGTGGTGGTACCGACCATCACACTATCAACTGCAAGAACTCTCCAAAATGTGTGAAATGCGGTAAAGATCATTTGTCTAAATCCAATGTCTGTGAGGTTTGGAAAACAGAAAAAGAAATCATGAAAATTAAAGTTACACAAAATGTCACCTATTTGGAAGCAAAGAAAATACAACAAAACAAACCAGAAAACACATTTGCCAAAGTTGTCCAATCCCTTTCCAGCAAACCTGAAACAAAAGAAACATCTACACAATTTAATGAAAAAGATTTCGAAATTAAACCCCATTCTAAAGTAATTACCTCTACTGTTAAACCAAAACCCACATCATCACAACCTACTACATCGTCACAACTACATCTACTCATCATTCAAGAACAGAATCTAGACAAACTTCACAGACCAGTTCACAACCTAACAGCAAACATTCTAGCAGATCTCACTCCCGATCCACGTCAGGGACAGCGGATCAAAAAGAAAAAAAAACGGCAAAGAAAAGCATAAAGGATCAAACCCAAACAGTAAAGGGGCGTCGGCTGATCCAGTAAAACTGGCTCATCAGTACGGCGCCCTTGAGGACATGGAGTTGGACGTTGATCCCTCCACGTTCTCAAAGCAAAATAAAAGATACAGGATTAAATTCCTTGTTTTAATCTTCTCTCAATTCAACCATGGAAAAAAAGTCAATAATTCGATGGAATTGTCGGGGACTGAAAGCCAATTTTAACGAACTTTTAATTTTATCTACACTTTTTTCTCCTAATGTCATTTGTCTCCAAGAAACGTTTTTGAAAACTACAGATAATATTAATTTCAAAGGTTACAGTATGTACAATCATATCACAACGGATAATCAGAAGGCATCAGGAGTTACATCAATCCTGGTTAAATCTGACGTTCCTCATAGGAAAATAGATGTAAATACTAATCTACAAGCTGTTGCTGTAAACGTCACTTTATCCAAATCCATAACGATTTGTTCTGTCTACCTTCCACCTCATAATTTTTCTAAACAAGAATTAGAAAATCTAACTAATCAATTACCTAGTCCTTATATATTATTAGGAGACTTTAATAGTCACAGCAAATTATGGGGTTGCTCGGATACAAATGACAAAGGAGAAATCATAGAAAATTTTATTGCTGAAACTGATTTATGTTTATTCAATGATAAACAACCAACATTCCTTCATTCTCCCACAAGAAATTATTTTGCTTTAGATCTTTCAATTTGCTCTCCAAATATTTATCTAGACTTTGATTGGTCTGTTATGGACGATCACCATGGGAGCGATCATTTTCCGATAGTAATTGAAGAAATTGAATCGACTCATGAGGATCGTCACCCCAGATGGAATTTGAGTAAAGCAAATTGGGAAAATTTTAATCAATTATGTAATGAAAAACTCGAACCTGAATGTTTTAAAACTGCAAATGATATACAAGATTTTACTGATGAATTGATTGATATTGCTGAAAAATGTATTCCTAAATCCTCGACATTTTCAAAAAGAAACAGACCTTGGGTTAATGATGAAGTTAAAACTTCAATTAATAAAAGAAAATCTGCATTACGAAAATTTAATAAACAACCAACAAAAGAAAATCTTATCCATGCCAAACATATGCGAGCTAAAGCTCGCAAAACAATAAAATCTGCCAAAAAAGCATCTTGGCAGCAATACGTCTCCAAACTGAATACCAGAACACCAACGAAGAAAATATGGACATGATTAGAAAAATTAGTGGCAAAAACAAATCAAATAAACATGTCCATATCAAATCAAACGGAAATGTATGTTCAACGACTAAAGATATTTCCAATGCCTTGGGGGAAAATTTTCAGAAAAACTCCTCTAGCTCAAATTATTCAGAAAGCTTCCAAAATATTAAACAAGAACAAGAGAAAAAGAATTTAAATTTTTCATCATTAAATCACGAAAAATATAATATACCTTTCACTACTAAAGAACTATTAGAGGCTCTCCCTAAATCTCATGATACTGCTGTTGGTCCTGACGACATACATCAAATTTAAAAACATTTACCCAACAAGGCATTGGAAACATTATTAAATATTTTGAATGATATTTGGATCACTGGAAAGTTCCCTGAAAACTGGAGAAATTATAATTCCTATTCCGAAACCTAATAAAGATCATACTGAAGCCACTAATTACAGACCTATTGCTTTGACAAGTTGCTTATGTAAAACAATGGAGCGAATGATTAATGATAGGCTGGTTTGGTTCTTAGAATCAAACCAGCATATCGCTAAATTTCAAGCTGGTTTTAGAAAAAAACAGCTCTACTAACGATCATTTGATTCGCTTAGAATCATTTATACGTGATGCCTTTATTAAAAAAGAACATGTCATAGCTGTATTCTTGGACCTAGAAAAGGCCTATGATACGACTTGGAAATATGGCATCATGAAAGATTTACACAACTTGGGCATAAAAGGCCGATTACCAATGTTTATTCAAAATTTCCTATCTAATCGCATTTTTAATGTCCGCATAGGAAATACATTATCGGACATATTTGATCAAGAACAAGGTGTACCACAAGGTAGTATTTTATCACCGACCTTGTTCAGTATCAAAATTAATAATATAGTTAAATGTGTAAAAGATCCAGATTGTTCGCTTTTTGTCGACGATTTTGGAATTTTTTATCGTTCCAAAAATATGGAAACCATTGAATTTAAACTGCAAAGGTGTTTAAATAATATAGAAACTTGGGCAACAGAAAATGGTTTTAAATTTTCAAAAACAAAAACTCAGTGTGTTCATTTCTGCCAAATTCGAAAATTGCATTTAGATCCTGTTCTTACTATATACGGCAGTCCAATTCCAGTCGTCAGTGAAGCGAAGTTTTTGGGTCTTTTATTCGGTAACAAATTGTCTTTTATTCCCCATATCAAAGCCTTGAAAGCTAAATGTTTAAAAGCTCTTGATATTCTTAAAGTCCTGTCCAGTTCCGACTGGGGAGGAGATCGCACTGTTCTTTTAAATCTTTATAGATCTTTAATTCGTTCCAAATTGGACTATGGTTCCATAGTCTATGGATCTGCTAGGAAATCTTATTTAAAATCTTTGGATACTATACATCATCAAGGTTTACGTCTAGCACTAGGTGCATTTCGCACTTCACCTGTCGAAAGTCTTTATGCTGAATCAAATGAACCATCACTTCATGTTAGAAGAGAGAAATTGTCTCTTCAATATGTTACTAAATTAGTCGCAAATCCACGTAATTCAGCATATAACTCTGTTTTTAACCCTAATTATGAAAGATTTTATAACAACAAACCATCAGCAATAAAACCTCTTGGCCTAAGAATTCAACCATTACTCGAAGAGGCCAATATAAATATAAATAATATTCAATCTTTTTCATTCCCATCTAAAGAGCCATGGACGTTAAAGTCTCCAAAGATAATTTTATCATTACACAAAAATAAGCAATCCGAAGTAGAATCACATATTTTTAAGAACGAGTTTTTAGAAATCAAATCAAATTTTAATCATCATGTATCCATTTACACTGACGGTTCGAAACAAGATGAGAAGGTTGCTTGTTCTGTCATTAGTCCGAATTTCACTGACAGTATTAGATTACCCGATAATAGCTCTATTTTTACCGCTGAAGCGAAAGCAATTGGTATTGCACTCTATCACATTCGGGATCAATCTGAAAGAAATTTTATCATTTATTCCGATTCTCTTTCTGTATTGAAATCTCTCAAAGATCAACACCACAGAAACCCCTTGATTCAACAAATTTTAAGAAAATATCATTACCTTTCCGTCTCAAAGGAGATCATATTCTGCTGGCTTCCCAGTCACGTAAATACCCGTGGAAATGAGTTAGCCGATTTAGAGGCCAAATCGGCACTGTCGTTAAATATAACTAATTTAAAAATTCCTTTTTCAGATTTTAAATCCAACATAAATAAATATATAAAGAACAAATGTCAATCTATTTGGGAAAAAGAAACCAATAATAAATTAAATAAAATGCAACCAAATTTTCATAGCAAATGCTCTTTTATGAATTATAGTAGAAAAGATCAGTCGAAAATCACAAGATGCCGAATTAGACACATACGACTCACTCATTCCTTTATATTAAAAAACGAACAAGCACCTTTCTGCATATCTTGTAACGAACCGTTCACAGTTAAACACTTTCCCATTTCATGTATAGAATTTTTTCTGTTTCAACAATGAAAGAGCTTTTTAACGACATACCATCTTATAAATTAATCAATTTTCTTAAAGAAATCGGCCTTTTTAACAAACTGTAATCATTAATATTTTAACTTTTAAACTTCCATAACACTTTTATATTTAATACCTAATTATTTTAGACGCTATATGCCCTATTAGGGTTGAGCGTCTTTAAACAAAATATCCATCCATCCATCCATCATCCCAATCCTTCTCTGTGTCAAAGCAATATGATCTTATCATGTTTTTCATTGTTTGATGGAATCTTTCAAGGGCGCCCTGACTTTCAGGATGACAGGCCGATGAATTAAACTGTACAATGCCTAGTTCATGCATAACTTGTTGAAAAATTCCAGACATAAAATTTGAACCTTGGTCTGACTGAATAGATTTGGGAAGACCAAAAAAGGTGAAAAACTTCACTAAGGCCCTGACGATTGTCTTAGTTTTGATATTTCTTAGTGGAATGGCTTCAGGAAAACGTCTGAAAGCACACATAATAGTCAAAAGATATTCACAGCAAGATTTAGTTCTGGGCAGGGGACCTACACAGTCTATAATTATTCGACTGAATGGTTCATCAAAAGCAGGTATAGGCTGCAAATGAGCCTTAGGTATAGTCTGATTGGGTTTGCCTACCATTTGGCATGTATGACAGGACCTACAATATTGCGAAACATCTGATTTTAACCCAGGTCAGTAAAAATGATTAAGAATCTTGTGATAGGTTTTATTTACACCTAAATGTCCTGACATGGGAGTTTCATGTGCCAAGTTTAATATTTCGGGATGGTAAACCCGTGGAACCACTATCTGGTGGTTGACAGTCCACTCATCTTCTGCTGAGACGTCTGGTGGACGCCATTTTCTCATAAGAATGTCATTTTTGACATAATAACAGACTGGGACCTGAGATACTTCCTGCTCATCTAAGGCCATTTCAAACAAAGGCGAAATTTCAGGATCCTTATGCTGTTCTATAGCTAGTTGAGACCCAGACATTCTGTCATGGCCTAGATCTAAAGATGAGTTATTCTCATGAAAATCTGTCTGCTTATCAGGCAGGCTTGAAGACAGAGACCTTGTTATCTCGTCATTAAAAGACTGACCCAAAAAGGTATCAGTAAAATCAAAATCATGTTTCCCATCAGTTTGCTTGGCCTTACGTGCCATAGCCCTTGTGACTGCCCAGGACGGATAAAGATCAGGAATTTCCTGCTCAATGGGATCAGGTGGTTGATCAGTGCAAGGATAAGAAGTCAAAAGTGGGTTTACCACAACCTTATCTCCAGCTAAGTCATTGCCTAGCAATAAATGAACACCTTTAAAATGTAAAGATCTAATGCCAACAGCCATTGAACCGGATACCAAGTCTGATGACAATTACACGCTATGAAGCGGAACATTAACAAATTCACATTCCACACCCCAAATAAGGACACCTTGGCCCAAAGAAGTCTTCTCAGAAAAAGGCAGAGTATCTGCAAGAATAAGAGATTGAGAAGCTCCGGTATCTCGTACGATTTTAATAGGGGTAGGATGGACATAACAGTCACCATTTAATGACACAAAACCATCTGATAAGAATGGTTCATAAACCTCCATAACTGAATTAGTCTCAGATATTTTGGTACGAGAGAGAGTTTCCTCCCTTACACAAGATTGTGGTTTTGGCCTTGAAGAAGTCAAGCCTGTAGGCTTAAGTTACTCTTGTCTTCTCTTTCTTTTCTTCGCTTTAATTTTAAACATTCAGAGATCATTTACAATAATTACAAACTACTTGAGATTGAGATAAGGGATTCTGGTCTTTGTTTTCACCAGAAGGTTTGGAAAAATTCTGGCTTCTATTTTCACCAGAAGGTTTTGAAGGATTCTGGCTTTTATTTTCACCAGAAAGTTTGGGCATAGTACTAGATGTATGGCTATAACTACCAGAAGGATTACTGGGATAGAATCTTGGACCTGTCTGTGGATTATAAGGTTTTCTAGGATAAGGCCTGTTCACAAATTAGACTGTCCTACATCATAGTGTAGATTATAGTTTCTTGTCCTTTGGGATCATTGATTCCATTGTGGAATTTTGAAAATATCTGAGGGTCACTGATGAGGCCTAATTGGCCGAAACTAGCTAGTCTGGCCCAGAAAACACGTACACTCCATATTTTTTGGTTCTGTGGTGTATTCCTTGCTTCCAAAGGATAACCCTTTTATAGAACATATTTATGAGTCAAAGCATAATCATCTGCCAAACGAGAAACTTCCTCCAAAGTTTCAACCTGTCTCTCATCGAGAAAAGACTTAATGTCTGAATGTATGCATCGTTTGAACTCTTCAACAAGGACAAGCTGTCTCAGTTTTTCATGATTAGAGCCAACTTTTTTAGAAGAACACCACCTATCAAATAACTGTTCTTTGGTTCGGGAAATTCCATATGGGCCTGGGAAATTTCTTTTTTACAATTCTTAAATTTTTGCCTGTAAGCTTCAGGGACCAACTCATATGCCTTAAGAATAAGCTTCTTAACCAAATTATAGTCTGAGCTTTGCTCGACAGTCAGCTGAGTGCAAATGTCTCGAGCCTTTCCGACAACAACACTTTACAAAAGTAAGGTCCAATGCTCCTTTGGCCATTTTAAATTTTCTGCAACTTTTTCAAAATGCAAAAAAATACTTATCTACCTCTTTTTCCTGAAATGGCGGAACTAACCTTATGTGATTTGTGGCCTCAAAGTAACTACCAGAGTCAAAAACAGGGGTAGATTTCACCCTATCTTGACCCTGGAGTTCCAATTCCTTCAGCCTTAATTGAAATTGCCTTTCCCTTTCTTTTTCTTCAATACTATATCTCATTTTTTCCTTTTCTAACTCAATCCGATCCTCCATTTCTAATCTTTCCATCTGCATGTGTCTCTTTTTCCTTCCCTCTTTCTTCCATCTCTCTTTGCTTTTCTTTCTCTCTTTCTTCCATCTCTCTTTGCTTTTCCTTCTCTCTTTCTTCCATCTCTAATCTTAACTTTTCTAATTCAATTTGCCTTCCTATTTCAATTTGTCTCATTTGTAATACAGTATGTGAGACCATAATGAGAGACAAAGCAGATGGATCAAAAAGTTCTTTATTAACCAAACACTGTACCAAAATATTCTTAATTTCATGTTTTTTCATGCTTGTTTTGACAGCAGTGACCCCATAATGAGAATCAATTTCTAGCAAATCTGTCCTTTTGGCCAGATTAAACAACTCCTGAGTAGGCTGAGCCAAAAAGCTTTTCAAATCAAACGACATGTTTGCTTTTTGTTTGTTTTATAAAGTCTTTATGGAAATACAGATTGAGATTAATTTGATAAAGTTTTTTTGAAATGACAAGCTAAACGAAAATTTCACATGAAATGACAAGTACTACATGTATTTCAACTGAAATGACAATTCACATGAAATGACAATCCCATATATGCCTATGGGGAAATACCAATCTTTTGAAGCAACTGCCAAGTCTATATTCGATAAGAAATGACAATTACTTCCCTACAAATGAAATGTCAGTCCTTAAATGCTCAAGATGTTTTTATCCTGGACGAGCCCCCAATTTCTATTACGAGCCAGGCGTAGCAGAAAGAAAAAGCAAACAAGCCTTTTGGAAAAATTTAACAAAATTTATTCACAAGTTAACTTTAACCTGTAGAAGTAAGAAAATTAAATGTACTTAGCTCTGTTATTAAATATCCTGAATGAATCTATTTTCCTTGATCCCACAGAATTCAGTCCAAAATGAAAAGTAATATCCTTTAACAATCCAACACAGAATTTAGAAATGGCTTTTCTTTTAAGCCCAAACTTCAAACTCCAAAGTCTGATTCAATGAGAAAAATCAAGCTCTTTTATAGACCCTAAGATTTCTCTAGACTGTTCGAGAATCTTCTATAAGAAGATTAACAAGATATTTATGGCACTATTAGGCCACCCAGTGGGGTGAAAGTGGAAATCAGAAAAATAAATTCTTATGCATAACACTGTCTGTATGCGAGGGGATGGTTGTGGGCTGATGGTCTAGTATTGAGGATGAGGTACACAAATGCGGGTTTTGCAAAAGATCATCGGAGCGGAACGATTTTATCTATTTTGGAAGGGAACCACCCAGGCAACATTCCTGTGAATTTGAATGTCATTCGCTCAAGGGTTAAGGAAGAGTTGGCATTTAAAGCAAAGTGTTGACGCTGCATGATGGGAACTGACATCACAATAGCTCACCATGAGCACTTCGTGCTCAGGTTAGCTTAAATATGCACCTTTGCCGAATTACTACTCGTCTGTTTTGAAAATACAGGCAGTTTCAATTCAAACGAAGGGGACATGTCACAAATCGGTGACTGTTTAAAGGTCATACGGTGGCCAGATATTTTAGCTAGATATTGTTATCATCATGAAGGGCCAAGAATGTTTAATGTCATTAAAAAGTATGAAATAAAAATATCATATCAGATTTTATAATAAAGGTCAAGGAATTGTACATGTAAGTTTAGACCAAAATTAGGACTTGGCAGATATGGTGATTTATCATAATAGCCTGATGCTTTTTCGTGCTTCTGTGCCCATTGTAATAAACAAGAGGGCCATGATGGCCCTGGATATCATGGCCCTGGATCGCTCACCTGGTCCATTGAGTAACAAGTGGGCCCCGGGGAGGGCCATTATTGACCCCAGGGCTATAATGTGCAAGATGTTGAGGGAGGTCTAAAAAGGTGAAGCTTCATATCAAATATCAACAAAGGCTATATAATTTGAACAATCTTGGCAAAGGTCCACTAGATGAAGCTTCACACCAAATACCAAAGACATGTGCCTTGCGGTTTCAGAGAAGAATATTTCTTTTAAAGATATTGCCTACATAAGCCAATGTAAAACCAAATCGCCCCGTGCGGGGGCATTTTTGGCCTCAGGGCTATAATTTAAACAATCTTGATAGAGGTCCACTAGATGAAGCTTCACACCAAATATAAAAGACCACGTCCTTGCTGTTTCAGAAAAGAAGATTTTCAAAGATTATCTCTATATAAGTCTATGTAAAACCAAAGGGCCCCCGGGGCGGGGGCATTTGTGGCACAAGGGCTATAATTTGAACAATCTTGGTAGAGGTCCACTAGATGAAGCTCCATACCAAATATCAAAGACATGGGCCTCGCAGTTTCAGAGAAGAAGATTTCTAAAGATTTCCAAATATAAGTCTATGTAAAATCAAAGGGTCTCGGGGCGGGGGCATTTTTCGCCCGCGGGCTTTAATTTGAACAATCTTGATATGGGTCCACTAGATGAAATTTCACACAAAATATCAAAGACCTAGGCCTTGTGGTTTCACAGAAGAAGATTTTTACAGATTTTCCCTATATAAGTCTATGTAAAACCAAAGAGCCACGGAGCGGGGGCATTTTTGGCCCCAGGGCTATAATTTGAACAAATTTTGGTAGAGGTCCACAAGATGAAGCTTCATACCAAATATCAAAGACCTGGGACTTGAGGTTTCAGAGAAGAAGATTTTTTAAAGATTTTCCCTATATAAGCCAAAGGGCCCCGAGGCGGGGACATTTTTGGCCCAAACACTATAATTCGAACAATCTTGGTAGGGGTCCACTAGATGAAGTTTCATACCAAATAGCAAAGACCTGGGCCTTGCGGTTTCAGAGAAGATGATTTTTAAAAAGTTTCCCTATAAAACCATGTAAAACCAAAGGGCTCCGGGGCAGGAGCATTTTTGGACCCAGCACTATAATTTGAACAATCTTGGTAGGGGTCCACTAGATGAAGCTTCATATTAAATACCAAAGACCTGGGCCTTGCGGTTTCAGAGAAGAAGAGTTTTAAAGATTTTCCCTATATAATCCTATGTAAAACCAAAGGGACCCGGGGTGGGGGCTTTTTTGGCCCCAGCACTATAATTTAAAAAATCTTGGTAGGGGTCGACTAGATGAAGCTTCATACCAAATATCAAAGACCTGGGATTTGTGGTTTCAGAGAAGAAGGTTTTTAAAGTTTTCGGTGAAAAAAAATCTACTTTTGACTCCTGTGACCTAGATGTACAACGGACCGGAACCATTTGAACAACTTTGAAAGGGGACCACCTAAGGATCATTCATATGAAGTTTGGTCAAAATACGATCAGTGGTTTAGGAGGAGATGTGGTTTGAAGAATTGTTTACGGACGCACGGACGACGGACGAAAAGTGATCATAAAAGCTCACCTTGAGCTAAAAATCGAGACAAACCCGCATTGATTCCCGGAGCAGCGTACCCAGGAGGCATGATCGCAGTCATTTGGAAAGGGCACTTATTGCATAAATCACGTTATCAAGTTCATGAAATGAGCAACTCCCAAACCCCACTTTATATCATCACGTGAACATGTCCGTGAAATGAACACCCCCATAAGCCCCACTTTATATAGGGAAAACTGAGATTTACGGGGGTATACATTATTTTTCTTATTTCTGCTTCAAGACATAGGTTGTGGGTACTTGTTAGAACCGCCTCACTGAGGCGGTTCTAACGAGTACCCACAACCTGTATTTGAAGTGAAAATAACAAAAATATCACAGATTTTCGTCAGAAAAGTAGCTATTTTGGAAGTGTGGAAAAAATGCACTATGTCTCACGGGTGTGTTATCATAATGTAGAGAAACTTGGGCTAACGAAAGTAACCAAGACATAGGTTGTTAGTACTCGTTAGAACCGCCTGAATGAGGCGGCTCTAACAAGCACCCATAACCTTTGTTTGCTTTGAACCGCCTGACTGAGGCGGTTTTAACGAACTCCCAACAACCTATATAAATATGAAAAAATCAGATTTTCATCAGAAAAGTAGCCGTTTTTGAGATGTCATTACAAAAACACGCGCATACAAATGCACTGTAAATTTTACCATCGTAAAGATGAAAAATTGTGATTTGTTTGTTTGATTTCAGGTTTAACGTCCCCGTCAACACTGTAAAGGCCATTTTGGAGACGCTGCTTCCAATTTTGTGGGACTGTTACCCGACATTGAGATTAAATGACATCTCAAGCCCTGTCAATATAAGATTTACCCTTGTGAAGCCCAGTTTTACTAAAGAAAAGTGGGGTTCAAAACTATATAGGCATGTTTGCGAGATGGAAACCAGATGTGTTTGTGAAAAACGAATATGTCCCCGGGCATGGTCATTTTTTCTTCGAAGTTGGTCACAGGTCAAGATCAAGGTCACAGGTCAAGACGTTTTGCTTGAGTAGGAAGACATTGCCTCAAGGAACCTACATGCTCAATATAAAGTTTCGACCTCAAACGGTTCAAACGTTATAACAAATAACAATTTTATCTTTATAATAAGGTCAAAGTCACAGGTCAAATTTTTTGTATGGGCCTGCAGCCCTTGTCACGCCGAACCTACATGCAAAATATGAAGGCTCTACCTCAAACGGTTCAGAACTTATGGCCAATGATTTTTTTGCTTTTAAGAAGGTCCACGGTCAAGGTCACATGTCAATTTTTTTGTATGGACGTAGAGCCCTTGTCACAAGGAACCTACATCCAAAATATAGGCTCTATCCCAAACGGTTAAAAAGTTATGACCAATGTTATGTTATTGTAAGTAGGTCAAAGGTCAAGGTCACAGGTCATTTTTATATGGACGTGAAGTCCTTGTCACAAGGAACCTGCATGCAAAATATGAAGGCTCTATCTCAAATGGTTCAAAAGTTATGATCAAGGTTAAAGTTGTCCACGTACAAACCAACCAACAAACAGACAGGGCAAAAACAATATGTCCCTGCTCTCGCTACCGGGGACATAAAAATGCGTTGTGTCGCAGATGTATGCTATTGTAATGTAGGTGACTAGCAAAGACTCAGGCGAGCTAGTGCAGTTGCACAGTCTCTCCCGAGTCTTTGCTGCTCGCGGACATGTAGAGGAGACACTAGCCCAATTAATTAGCTGCAGAATAAGCTTGGAGTATACATAAGTGCCCAGCAAAGTCTATGGAACAGGATTTAGGTAAAAACTCAATTATGCAACATTGAGATTGCAATATGCAATTTTGATATTCTGTTATGCTATATTCAGTTACAATTATGCAACACTGCATTATGATATTCATTTTTGCAGTCTGCTTTTGGAATTTGTGTAGTTTTCTTTCTGTTTCTCGTCCTATTTTGCAACTTGAAATTCCGCTTCTGCTTCTTGTAGTTCCCATTATTCTCGTTAAGTGGCGCTGTGATCGTTTTTCCGTAAACGTCCGCCCGTATTCAGCAGATACTAAAAAAAAAATCTGCAAGCGTATTGGTGACACGGAGAAGTGAAAGAAACGAGAGAACTATATTTTTGGCATAAAACGGACGATTTGGGGACACTACACCCTTCCCGATAAAATCATTTACACATAATTTTTATTTTATATGTCAGACCAGGAATCAGCTTTGCTGTGTTTGTTTTGTGTCCAAGTTTGATCTAAATATATCGCAAATGTGTTCAGGCCATTGCACCTCTAAAATATAAATTTGTTGTAAATACTAATAATTTTGTATGGATCAGTAAGACTCCTGTCCAATGTCATGTAGACCTTGGTGTGACTGCTCCTTTATGATCACCTGAAGCAAACATATTGTGAAAGTGCTTTCAGATGAGAAACGACTTACGTTCCCTCTAACATTTATTTCTGATTTGGGGCATATCCAACAGAATTCTAAAACTAGGCATTTTGGTTCTGTTGTCTGCTTTGATGTTTTTTTTTTTGTTGTTGTTTTTTTTTTCTTTTGGTTTGGGTTTTACGGCCCTTTCAAGATTATTTCACTCATATCGAGCCGATCGTTAATCATAGGTGGGCGAAAACCGGAGTACCCGAAGAAAAACCACCTGACCTTCCGTTGCAGAACTTGGCGTCTCACACGTGACCCGAGCGAGGCTCGAACCCACGGCGGTATTTGATGTTTAACGTCACCGTCAACACAGTATAGGTCATTTTGGAGACGTTGCTTCCACTTTTGTGGGACTTTTACCCGACACTGAGATGAAATGACATCTCAAAGCCCTGTCGCCCAATGAAACCAATAGGGTTTGTAAGCACCGCTTTGGCTCGGTAGACTTAGATCCTCTAAGCGGTTTACCAGTACTGGTGTGCGGGTCGGTTTCAGTTCATGCAGCCCATCTATTTCTTCAAGCCCCGATGGCCGGGGGTCTGATTCCCTGTTTGTTCTGTCACATGTTTATATAGATGTTCGTAACTGTTTGTGTTAAATGCATTCATTAATTTATAAGAAAATAGAAAACTATCTGACTTTTTATACTAGATTTTTGGCTTCAAGTGACAAAACGCAAAGGTTTCCAGTTTTTTTTAGAAAAACACAACGCGCAGCAAATTCTTTCATACCGGAGAGCAGGTGGAAAACCCGCACCTGCTACAATGTAACATATCAAGCGCTGGAAGCCTCTGTGGTGTAGTGGTTATGCTACTCGCCTCATTAACTAGGGATCGCAGGATCGACCCCGGCTTCTTCAGAATTTCGGATGAGTCTTTAAACCCAGGTCCCATCTCCGTATGACCTTAGCTGTTGTCGAGACGTAAAACTAAAACAAGCGCATCCCACCATAAAAACACATCTATAATTCTTACCCCCCCCCCCCCCCACCCCCCAACACACACACTTGATCCCCACTTTTATAGGGTAAAACTGGGATATAGAGGAGTAAACATTATTTTTCTCATTTCTACTCCAAAATATAGATTGTGGGTACTCGTTAAAACCGCATCGAAGAGGCGCTTCTAACGTGAACCCAAAATGTATATTTTAAGTAACAGTCAGAAAAATATCATCACGACTTTTCATCTTACAATTTTTGTTGTTGTATTTTTCGGCGGTAAAATGTACAAATCTAATGCATCAAAAACAATTTTTTTCGGGATTCTGTAAACTTAAATAATAAGTAAATAAATAAATAAATAACGTCGTTAAGTTCCGCCAGGTAAACCTGGGTACACTGTACGCGGTCTAACTGTAATGAAACAAGAAGAAAAAACAACTTTGGTGTAGACCTAATACATGGAAATACATGTAAGTACAAAATGGTTTGGATTCAGCCACTCCATTTGCCAAATCGTTACATGTAGAACTTGAAGAAATATGTAGTAGGCTGGTTAAGACAGTCGCGACAGCAAGGTTTTGCTGGCTGAAGACAGACGGACGGACGGACGAACTGACAGACGACCAGCTAATATTTTCGCGTTGTGATTCTGTTAGATGAAAGCTATCCTGCCCCAATCTAACTTATGAAGACAGACCGACAGACGGACATATGAATAGGACAGCTGTCATTGTGACCACAGGTGCTTTTCTATGGTTGTGGGTCGGGGCTGAGAATGAGTAAGTACTGCTCATTTTCATGGATGAAGTATTTACATCAGCATTACAATGGGAAGTGCGGAACTTGTTGTTATTTTCCTAATTCCCCGTGTGGTCAGCTGGTGGGATTCCAGGGAATCCATGCGGCACTACACCGTGGCACTTCGGTGGTAACCCTATTCCCCGTTGCCGGTGAACAGAGAGACAATCACTCGACCACTCGCTGTGCGGACGTATACATACTTCTATAATATCCAAACATTTGAGTTTTGAGTGAGGTTGCAATTAGTAAATAATATCTTTATAAGTAACACCTAAGAAGGATCAGATTTATGAAAAGTGTATGAATTAATCAATTTTAACAATAATTGCTCATTTCAAATCCACGGATTCGGCATAAACTAATCCCTCATGGTAATTTATTTTAGTAAATGTTCAACGATAGAGTATTTTCCCGTTCGTCAAACAAGTATTAACTTTTACATAAAAATCCTGTTTCTCATAAATATATAAATAAGGAACCGCGCTGTAAAATTTATTTTAAAGATGCAAACGTACACATTATTGTAAATATCCGAATTATTAAATAGCTGGATAAAATTTATCGCTGCTGGCTTGAATTTGGCCCCTGGAAAAGCGAATGCGATCTTCTCAAACGGACGCTTGTCATCGGAAAAATACGGCAAATCCACGGACATTACCGAACGTTACCGTCACCTCAATGACTGGTACCCCGTCTAACCACAGCAGAATCGAAACTGAATAATGCAAAATAGGACGTCCAAATGCCATAATTAAATACAAAGGTCTCAAATTAGAATGTGCATGTTGCATATTCGAATAAAGTAGTAAGATATGGAAAGGTTCATAATGCAAAGTACGGTTTCAACAATTCATATTGTAATTGCACATTGCAAAATTTTTTTACCTTAATACTGTTCCATAAAAGTCAACGTTTTCGGTGGACTAACCCATATATAGTGTCAGTAATAAATGAAAACACATTTTCAAATACTATTTTCTTATTGTTTCTTGGCATTATGTCCGGGGTCAAATGTTTAAAACTAACGACGTCGTTAGTTAACGAATCGTTAAAACTTTGATCATTTACTATGGCAAGTATACTTCTTGCTGAAAAAATGTGAATACCTTTTGGCAATGCAAAAGCTACTCACATTCCTTTCAGCAAAAATAGCACAATTCTAGATATTGTACTTGCTAGAACAGTTAACAATATGACCATTAACGAGCTCGTTAGGTTAACGAAGTTTCGAACAACTAGACCCCGATTGTTAGACTAATTAACTGAAATGTTAAGCCTTATGTTTTAAGACAGAATAGCGTCTGCTTCAATTTCGCTTGGCGACTTATGGAACACTCAAGACCTGCGACAGAACGAGCGGAAATTCTACTTCTAATTGGTCCTATCAGAAACGTTATTTTTCCCTTAACCCTTTTTGTACCAAATGGGATCTTCGTTCTTATATATAGCAGGAGTCCATTTTAAAATTTAGGGGTGTCAGGTTGTGTTTTCTTCAAAATTGATTTGGAAAATGATTGAACTTTTAGCAAACAGTGTAGGCCTCCATAAGACGCCGCGTTTTGCGGCGTCTGATCTGGGCCTGCACTGTTTGTCAGGGTACCCGTTTTGGGGTTTCTGGTACTAAATGGGTTAATTACCTCCTTACTAATACTCGTACCTCGTCAAACAGTAAACATTCAGTTACATCATCCAGATAGTATGACCATATTAAGCGCCACGACAAGAGAAAATGTGTTCGTTCAGCGGAAATTAAAATTAACCTGCTTAGTACTACATACTAAGACCAGTTCGCATTAGGAAGTTTTAGCTCATTTTCCATCCGTATAAACGCATGACGAAGAATGATCAGACTGGATACACAGTCTGACCAGAATCTATGCTTTGCGCAAATGTTTAAACGTTTTCACCTGACGTGTCATAATGTTTTATTCAGCTTTTGTCAGTGAGTTATGAAATAACAAGTTCGTGAAAAAACTCAGGAATTAATTGATCAAATCATAATTTTGGGAGAAGTCCGCTTGTCCAAAGACGTAATTTTACGTCCTTCGCTTGTCGGTCATTTACATGTAAAGCTATTACAAAACGTTATCTCGTATGACCTCTTAAATGTAATACACATGCATTGATGTATACTTCCGTCCAGCTGATATACGTAAACTTGTAAACAATTAGATATACAAAAAATGCAGTTTAACACATTGACTGTTTTATGCATAATATGGGTGGTACAAGGCCGTGGTATACAAGACCCAAAGAGTCAAAAGTGTGCGGTTTTGAACATACCATTACAGAAGAGTTTTGACTTGGTGAAATTTCAAGGAAAGTGGTACGGTGCCTTCAAAACAACTTCGGAAGATTCACTGCTCTCATATTTTATGGAGATATATGATACCCGTATAATATTCACGTTAAACAAGGAGAAAACGTATGATTTAAGAGCATGTAAGTATTGGTTTTGTTTGAATTGGAAGTATCGACCCAGTCGACGCTATTTAGGTCATGCTGAGTAGGCCATTTTACTTAACCCCGTTAAAAGAATGGAAGTGTCTGCTGACAGCCGGCTGGCACCAGACTTTTAGGTCTAGTGACAGCCGGCTGTCACCAGACCTAAAAGTCTGCTGACAGCCGGCTATAATATTTACTCAATAATAAGCATATTCTTTTTAACTAATAAACTTATCTTGTTTCATGACAAACCATTACGCTTACAGAACTTTGTTGAACAGTGATGGATGCAATAATTTCTAATGGGGACTTGTATTTTTGTTCAAACCTTGTGTAACAATGATGGTATTATTCCAGCTTAATTCTAAATCATAAATCATAAGGTTATGTCTAGACATACCATCAGCAGAACTTACATGTACAAACTTGAGAAAAGTGGTGGGCACACACAGTACATCTGGGTTTGAACAGCACTGACAGAACTAAAAATGTGTCAATATGACAAAGATGCCCCCGCCTAGGGGCTCACCTCACCCCGAAAAACTCATGTAACAACAGCTGCCATCAGACAGCATATCTCACCTGGAATGGTGTCTTTGAGTCTATTGGCATAGGTGTGTGAGTGTGGGTGGTGGTAGGGTGTATTGCTGATAAAACTTTATAAAAATACCTTTGATCATTCCAAATATGGACCTGCCCCCGCCCATCTGGGCTTGGAGAAATAAATTGGGCTGCATGGTGCTTCCATGCAGAGCTAAAACTGACCACACATGAGTACTGGTAAACAAAGCGCTTTGAAGGACTAAACCTGCCGTCTTAGGTAAAGTGGAATGAGTCAGGCTGTCAAATGCATATAAGCCTTTTGGTTTCATTGGGCGGCAGGGCTTGAGATGTCATTTCATCTCAGTGTCAGGTAAAAGTCCCACAAATTGGAAGAAATGTCTCCAAAATGACCTAAATAAGTGTTCGCCCCCGCCCATAGGGGCTTGAAGAAATATATGGGCTGCATGATGCTTCCACACAGAGCTGAATCCGTCCCGCACACTAGTACTGGTAAACCGCTTAGAGAATCTAAGCCTGTCCAGGAACTGCGGTGCGAGGCGGACCCTCCATGCTGATAAACCCTATTGGTTTCATTGGGCGACAGGGCTTGAGATGTCATTTCATCCCAATGTCGGGTAAAAGTCCCACGAAATTGGAAGCAACGTCTCCAAAATGACCTTTACAGTGTTGACAGGGACTTTAAACCTCAAATCAAACAAACAAAACAAACCAACCTAAATAAGTGTTGACCGGGATGTTAAACCTCAATTCAAACAAACAAATTCGAAGTATGGACCCAATCCATCAAATTGTTGGGAAAATATGAGTGCTTATAAACTAGAGAAAGCGACCATTGGGTCACATATACCTTCAGCCAGCGCCACTCTTTAATATCTTTCGAGCTTGTATGTAATATGAATAAAGAAGTCAAGACCCTATAAGAATCTACAAATGTACTTGTAAAAGTTAAACCAAACATAAAATTTCTAAATGGACCAAGGGAGTGAGGGCATCAACGTTACTGAAGGGGTGGGAGCATCAATGTTACTGAAGCAGCAGGGTGGGGTATGCATCAATAAAATCTTTGGACTGGTATGCAACATCGGTGCAAGTATCAATTGGGTTTGTCTTAGAGATTAGAACATACATGTAAGGTATCTGTAAACTTTGTCATATTTTTTTTTTTTTTTGGTTTTTTGGTTTTACGCCCTTTCAAGATTATTTCACTCATATCGAGCCGATTGTTAATCAGAGGTGGGCGAAAACCGGAGTACCCGGAGAAAAACCACCTGACCTTCCGTTGCAGAACTTTGCGTCTCACATGTGACCCGAGCGAGGCACGAACTACAGCGGTGAGAGACCTAATGATCAAGAGTCAGCGCTCTTAACCACTCGGCCACGGAGGCCCGTTAAACTTTGTCATAAAACTTTAACCAAATGTAAACTTTCTAAGTCTGTGACCTTGAGGTCACGGTCACCATGGGTGTGTGTGAGGGGGGGGGGAGAAGGGACATACATCACAAAATCTTTGGACTGGTATGCAACATTGCTGCACATATCCAATGAGTCTGTCTTAGAGTTTAGAACATACACGCATCTATAAACTTTGTCATAAAACTTTAACCAAATGTAAAATTTCTAAGTCTGTGACTTGTACCTCGAGGTCACTGTAGGGTGGGACATGCATCAATGAAATTTTGAGACCAGTATGTAACTTAATGTAACTATCAACTAAATCTATCAAAGGGTTTGGAACTAAGAAGATACAATCTCTTAGAAACTTTGACGCAAAAATTTAACCAAGTGTCCCCGCCCATCAGGGCCTGGAGAAATAGATTGGGCTGCACAGTGCTTCCGCACAGAGCTGAAACCGACCAAACTTGAATACTTTAAACAGCTTAGGTCTAAGTCTGCCCAGGAAAAATGATGCGAGTCGGACCAGTTCTTAAACCTTTACGGTTTCTATGGGCGGTAGGGCTTGAGATGTCATTTTATCTCAATATCGGGTAAAAGTCCAACAAAATCGGAAGCAATGTCTCCAAAATGACCTTAATAGTGTTGATGGGGATGTTAAACCTCAACTCAAACAAAACAAAAACTTTAACCAAAATGTTACCAGATGGACAGGCTTAGTGGGTAAAAGCACCGACTGTTAATCATTAGGAGGTTCTGCAAGGGACGGTCATTTGGTTTTTTATCTGGGAACTCGGCTCGAAATAAGTGAAAATCTTGGAAGGGCCATAAAACCAAAACCAAAACAAGGGGTCCATAGGCCACTTTGCATAGCAGATCTCAGGAGGGCACTGTCCACCAGCAGCAATATATTTTAACATATGATTTTAATATAACGATTATAAAGTCTCCCAAACGTACCCCCATACCCAGGAGCACCCATGTTGACACTGTATCTGAAATACATGTATTGTTATTTTATGAAGTGGCGGAGATGGGGCATGGACACAGTGAATCCATGGTTGGTATCACTGAATGCGCCATATCAAAAGGAACAAAAATATGCGTATATATGGATTAAGGATGGGGATCTGTACGGTTCTTGAGGGGTTGGGGCATGGCCCCGCCGGACACCAGAAAAGCCCTAGATTGTGTTGTCTCTGAATGTGTCTTATCATAAGGACCAAGAATATATATGAGTGGGGATTTGAACAGTTTTTGAGATATGAGGCCCTTTGTGAAATTGAGGTAAGAGGACCCCACAAGTTGGTGTGACTGAAAATCGAGGCTTTAGCGCGAAACTATTCTAAGTGACATTTTTGGTGAAAAACACTTTTTTCCATAGTTTGATGGTATTTTACATTTTACAACATGTGTACAAATTTCCCCATTGTGCACTAACAAATTGCTGAGAAAAACACATATTTGTCCAACTAGTTTATCTGCATTTTATGATTTCAGTCAGTGCGAAACTAGTGCATCTGTTCGTTTAACCCTTTAATTCCAGTATTTTAAGCAAGCACTGTATACCTCATCAGGTGCCGTATTATGTGGCATCTGATTAGATATCTACTGTTTGCCAATGCCCCAGTACAGGAGCCCAGTCCATTCGTTTGAAGGAGGTATATAGGAGTCAGCTTGTCGTCTGTCGTCGTCGTCGTCGTCGTCGGTCCGTTACAAAAAACTTTAACATTGCTCATAACTTCCTCATTCTTTGACCGATTTCTTTAATATTCACACACCACACACCTTGCCACTAGTACTTAAGATTGATATACGCAAACCTGACCTTGACCTTTATGTTGACCTTCCTCAAGGTCAAATACTTGTAAAAATTTGTCGGTACAAAAAACTTTAACATTGCACATAACTTCACACCTTGCTACTAGTACTTAAGATTCATAACTTCCTCATTCTTTGACGGATTTCTTTAATATTCACACACTACACACCTTGCCACTAGTACTTAAGATTGATATACACAAACCTGACCTTGACCTTTACGTTGACCTTCCTCAAGGTCAAATACTTGTAAAAATTTGTCGGTACAAAAAAACTTTAACATTGCACATAACTTCACACCTTGCTACTAGTACTTAAGATTGATATACACAAACCTGACCTTGACCTTCACGTTGACCTTCCTCGTCGTCTGTCGTCGTCGGTCCGTTACAAAAAACTTTAACATTGCTCATAACTTCCTCATTCTTTGACCGATTTCTTTAATATTCACACACCACACACCTTGCCACTAGTACTTAAGATTGATATACACAAACCTGACCTTGACCTTTACGTTGACCTTCCTCAAGGTCAAATACTTGTAAAAATTTGTCGGTACAAAAAAACTTTAACATTGCACATAACTTCACACCTTGCTACTAGTACTTAAGATTGATATACACAAACCTGACCTTGACCTTCACGTTGACCTTCCTCAAGGTCAAATACTTGTAAAAATTTGTTGTCGGTCCGTTCCAAAAAACTTTAACATTGCATATAACTTCCTCATTCTTTAACCGAATCACAGAATTCATGAGATCAGTGGATACCCGACGGCAGTAACAGTTGGAATGCATTTAATTTTTGTAAGTAATATTTTTATATTATTTATTTTTTTTTTTGTTTGTCATTCCTTGCTATTATTTATGTTAAATCATTTGTGTTATCAGAAACTATTATTATGTCATTGTGTGGCTCAGACTATCAAAAAACCTATATCTCTGTGACTCTTACTTGGAGTTACTATCTGACAACGCATGCGGGGGTATAATTGGCGCCCGTTAGGCGGCAGCTCTAGTTTACTTTTTACAATGCTCTGACGTCACAAGGAGGATAAATAACTGGTACCTGGATTTTGTCAGTGACAGTCACATGGATAATAGCAGGCGGGAAGCTTCTGTAGCTAGTAATTTTGGGTCGATTGATAAGCCAATGCCTCAGTACACTAGCTCAGTCCAGATTTTACTTTTTACACAGCGCCCTGACAACACATGGAGAAGGCTAGCACTGCTATAAATAAGCGGTCGCTGGGTAGTGACAATAGCAGGCGGTTAGTTACTCTGCTCTATACTGTAGACTTTTCAGCTTCATCCTAGGCCCTTCTGTATACTTGTATATGCTAAATAGGACCAGCGCAACAGATTCATCTTTCTGCATTTACAATGTTTTATTGATAATGCTGAAGCGCACTTGCAAAACAAGCGTTAAAATATTTTGCACACTCAAGTTAACTGCCTTCTTGTTGTATGTCCATAAGACTCTGGCAAGCAGTAAAGATTGCTGCAACTGATCAGCGGCTTCACTAAGTACATAAAGTATATAGACTTTTGTTAAACTTGCAATAAATAAAATAAATCAGAAACCCCTTAAATTGAAATGGACCTGTACAAAGTTATTAGATGAAGACCCTAATTGTCACACCGCTGGCAAGATTAAACTGAAGCAAAGTGCCAGACAGACAAACCAATCATGGGTTCAGATGTCATACTCTGGGTATTTACTGGCCCCCTCCTATTGGGGCTTATAGAAATAGATTGGGCTGCATGGTGCTTCAATGCCAAGCTGAAGCCAACTGCACATGAGTACTCGTAAACCGCTTAGATGGTCTAAGCCTGCCCAGGCAAAGTGGTGCAACTCGGACCCTGCATATTGGTATGTTTGGGTGGTAGGGCTTGAGATTCCATTTTATCTAAATGTCCGGTAAAAGTCCCACAAAATTGGAAGCAGTTAACATCTCCAAAATGACCTAAATAGTGTTGACGGGGACAAACAAACTTCTGACAACAAAAATCACAGGCGAGGTTGTGTGTGTGTATTGTAATGACACAGAAACTGTAGTTAATGGATTACTGTTTTTTTTTTTAATAAACATTGAGCCAGTAAAAATCCTGTGGCTTGTATAAGCATGGCTGGGTGGTGGTGGGGGCAAACTATGGATTTTCCAATCTTAATATAGCTCCTGTTTATTTCGGCTGCATCCGGAAAATGGTGATTCCAGAGAATACACAACTTTAACCCTGTAGTTGCCAATCACATAAATTGTCGTCTGCTTTGCTATCTGCTGGAAACTTTAAGTTATTGTTGCAGACAATGTGGACCAAGATCAGACAGCTACCCTAGGAGCAGTTTAATCTGCACCCACTTTGTTTGCCTACATGCAAAAGATAGGTGTGAAAAGTTGGCAAGAATATTAAGCAGACAACATAAACAGACAACATTTTCAGATGCAGTTTTTTCTTGGCATCTCAAGGGTCATTTAGACAACACTGATTGGTTGAAGGTCCTGAACTGAAACTTATAAATAGAAGTGAAGGCAATGATCAGGAATCGATACAATTAAGCCACACGTACCATCAGAGACACTAAATGAAAAGAAACACAAACATGAAATGACTAGACGCTAATGAAAATATCAATAGCAGAAAGCCAAAAGGACAGTTACTTTCCCTCAACATGGCCAATTGGCTATCCCCCCCCCCCCCCCACACCCAAATGTAAGCGATATATATATTCAAAGACGAACTGTAACAAAAATAAACTGCACCAGAAGAACCGCATTGGAATGGTCAGTGGGCTTAAATTGATTTTATGCGACCGCAATCCTCGCCCTAATACTTCCGTCGCTATTTAAACAAATAATTTGTTCAGTCCGCATGAAGGCTTCCTAACTCATCAGTGCAACATCTCAGAGAACACAAAAATCAAACAACCAAAGAGATGAAACAACGGTGGGGACTCCAAGAAATAACTGAAATGCTGGAGCAAAAGAAAACCAACAGTTAGACTGCGATAGGCCCGACCAAAGACCCTTAAATACCAGTATTTTAAGCAAACAGTGTAGCTTCTGATCTAGGTCCAATCTGTTTTTGCCAAGCCCAATCAGATTCTATTGATAACCCTCTTATGCAACACTTTGACCTAAATTTGATATGATTAGTGTAACTGTTTTCTATTAATAACCTGGGTTTCCCCAAATAAGTGATAGTCATGTTGACTCCAGCACTGAAAGAGATTTTGTGCTTAAAATGGGGGTCGAGTTATGGAGATCATAATTACAGTTGCACCCACTGAGTTGTGGCTCTTGCTCATAACATGCTGTGTCAACGTGGTGTACAATTGTACCAAGCATCATCAAATTTTTAAAGGGTGTTAGTGCTTTGGGGACCACAAGGCTATTCTGGCAGGGGAGATAATTAACATAATGCGGCACTTACAGCATTGGGTCTGCTTGTGACATGCCTTCTCAAACTTGTGTACAACTATACCAAGTACCACCAATATATATTTCAAAGTTTGTTGCAGTTATGGCCATTACAATGTTATACTGTCAGGGGAAATAATCACAAGTCCATGACACCTATAGTTGTGGTTCTTGCTCATGACACACCTTCTTAACATCATGTAAAACTACTCAGTATCATCTACTAACTAACTAAAATACAATTGCACCCAAATTGGTGATTTTTGCACATGACATGCCTTCTTATCTACCAAGAACCATCATTACTAATCAAAGGGATTGAAGTTATAGTTATCACAAGATACTATTGCCAAGGTAACAGTATTGCCAAGGTAACAGACTAAAATACGATGACAGCCAGAGTTTGGTTCTGGCTGCCTTCTTAACCTTCTCAATATATCTCCAAGTATGTGGAAGCTATGGTTATGTTGTCATGGGAGATAACTAAAATACTATGGAATCTGGAGTTCTGGTTCTTGCACATATTGCATGCCTTCTCCTCCTCGTCTACTTTTGTACTATTTGACATCATCATACCTCAAAGGGGTGACATCATACCTCAAAGGAGTTGTGGTTCTTGCACATGACATGTGTACCATGGTATAGAACCTTGATTATTATCTCAAAAGTATCGGAGCTGTCAAAATTATAGATAGTTTGTTTGATTTGAGGTTTAACATCCCCGTCAACACTGTAAAGGTCATTTTGGAGACATTGCTTCCAATTTTGTGGGACTTTTACCCGACACTGAGATGAAATGACATCTCAAGCCCAAATAAACCAATAGTGTTTATAAGCATGGACGGTCTGACGTGCACTGCTTTGCCTGGGCAGGCTTAGCGTCTTTAGAAGCGGTTAAACAGTACTCGTGTGTAGGTGGGTTTTAGCTCTGCGTGGAAACATCTTGCAGCCCATCTATTTCTTCAAGCCCCGATGGGCCGGGGGCCGAAATCATAGATATATAAAGGGATAAGAATAACTGATATCCATGCTTCCTAATAAAATCTTATAATTAAACTTTATTTCTTAAGCAAGAGAAGTAAAATGAAAGGGCATTTTCTCCCTAATTCAAAATATCAATGGTTGATATGTTTTTAACAACTCTCAGTCATTCTATGGTATAATTGTAAATTTGATGTGAGAATAAAAACTATTTTTTAAGTTTCTGCTGAAACAAATAGTTAGATCATAATTATAAATTCACTTTCTACTTAATGCAATATTTTTTGGCTTCAAACTGCTTCAAAACCAGCTTTTTCCATAAGATAGACTAGTTTCGCACTAAACATTATGGCCGTAAATGTTCAATTTCAGCGCGTAACTAGTCCATGTGATGATTTTTTTTATTTTTCAGATATTTTCAATAAACACTGTCTACAATATTTACAATACACATTTTAAACTCAAACACTCTTTCAGAATTGTTATAGAAGACAAAGCAGTAAAGAATTTCAGTTTTTTCCTTCTCCTGTAACATTATGAAAAAGTCAGATAGAATAGTTTCGCACTAAAGCCTCGAAATGTCTAATTTTAAGGAATAAGAATACATTGATTATGGGTCTGGGATCTGAATGGCTTCTATGATATATGGCATTTTATGAAGTGGAGGGGCGGGGCATTCCCCCAGCACATTGCTACAGCACAAAGAGACCCCAAGGTTGGTGTGACTGATTGAGTCTTACCATAAGGAATAAGAAAATATATGGTTTAGGGGTAGGGATCTTAATGGTTTCAGAGATAAATGGCTTTTGATGAAGTGGAGGGGTGGGGCATGACCCGGGACACCCCTGGGCCCACATGTTATCACTGAATGCATCTTATTTTAATGTGGTTAAGGGATGGGGTTCTGAAAAGCTTCTCAGATATTTCACCTTTTTTAAGTGGAGGGTTGGAACATGGCACTCAAACACAGTCCGGGAGTCCCCTAGGTTGGTATCACTGTGTCTGATATAAGGAACAAGAGTATATACGGTTTAGGGGTGCGGATCTGAACGGTTTCTGAGATATTGAGCCTTTAACTAAGTGGAGGGGAAGGGGCATGGCCCCAGCACACCGAGGGGATCCCCAGGTTGGTGTCACTGATTGTGTCTTATCACAAAGAACAAGAATATATATGGTTGGGGGTTGGGATCTGAATGATTTCCAAGATACATGGCCTTTTATGTAATGGAGGGGATGGGACGTGGTCCCACACACCCTGTGTGACCCCCAGATTGGCCTAAAAGCATATGGCTGAAAGAAATTTACTCAAGGAATATTTCTATAAACTATTTTTCAAAATATGCAAAGGCTTGGCAGTAAAATTAATGTCATTTTTCTATTTTCCCCATAGAAACTCCAAGTTGCCATGGCAACCAAACTATTGAGTCCATTTTCATAAAAAAATAAACTTTCAATCTCCCAGCCCAAGGATGCTTCAGATCAAGTTTGGGCTGATTCGGCCCAGTGGCTTCAGAGGAGTTGTCATTTAAAAGTGTTGATGTCAGAAGCGTATCCTATAAGCTTCCCTGGTGCCTTCGGCTCCGTTGAGCTAAAAAATATAACAGTGGGAGAAGGATATGTTGTTTTAGGTGCAGATCCTGTTTGCATCAGCGGCAGCGGCTTGGCACATCCTGTTTTAGGCACTATATCTCCTGAACCTATGGATGGATTGTGGATTTGTGACCAATCTTACAAGGTTATATCACTAGGAGGGGGAAATCAGTCATGTTTTGATGACCTTTACCTTGTTTTAAAAGGCACAGGCCCCTATAAAGTGTCAACTTTGGACAAAAATGGCTTGTCTGCACCCTATCTTATAAACAAATCAATGGATTTTGGTCAAACTTTGTAATATACCACCAACAAAAAAATTAATTAGACTTTGGTGACCTTGTCCAAATTTTTAAGGTCATAGGCTCCAAAAAACTTGATTTTCAGCCAAAAATTGTTTTTCTGCACCCTAGCTCATGCCAAATTGATGGATTTTGATCGAACTTGGTACACTTCTAGTGTTATAATTGGATCCAGACATATGGTGAAGATAAGAATATGAAAATGTTCTTAGTACTGAAGAAATATTATTGCTGGCTGTCAGCAGACTTTTAGGTCTGGTGACAGCCGGCTGTCACTAGACCTAAAAGTCTGGTGCCAGCCGGCTGTCAGCAGACCTCGCCTAAAAGAATCCATTCTTCGCCAGAAACCGACAACTGCCTTTCTTGAGGGGTCGCAGGATCGATCCCGGGCTTCTCCAGACTTTTGGATACTGAAGTCTTTAAACCGAAGCCCCGTCTCCGTATGACGTACAACTCAAACACCCACCCCTTTCTTGAATCAGCGAGAGGGAGGGAATTACCAGGAAAGGATTTCATGATCACTCTAACGATAGAATGTTGCGGACCAAGTGGGGATCGAACTTACGACCCCCTACTTGCCAGTCAGGCGCGTGTATGACTGATTGACTGATTTGGTTTTTAAGGTAACCGGACGCTAGAAGCACATTGGGGCCACCAGACTGAGGTCAGCAGCATATAAATATCGAGCACCTGTAGAGCCCGGCATCCAAGACGTATCATCACGAAAACACGCCTATATAATTTTGACCCCCTTGAACCCCGATTTTATATAGTAAAACTGGGGTTTCCGGGGGTACACCTTATTTTTCTTATTAAAAAATATCACAATTTTTTTTCTTAAAATTTTCATTTTTACGGCGATAAAAGTGGCAATGTATTTGTATAGGTGTGTTTGCGTAATGTGAGCGAAAATCGTCCGGCGAAGACACCAATTAATCAACATGCCCACTCATATATCATAGCCAAGGAGGGTACTGAAGGAACGTTGTAGAATCAGTACCTTTGGCTTTCGAAGATGACCAAACAGTCGACACCGTATGGTCAACGCTAGCCATACAACGCATTGCGATAATAAGATCACACTGTGCAGTCGAATGTACTGTGCTAGTGGTTTCTAGCAAGTAAAATCATCGTCTAAATGAGTGGCAAGTCAGATCGTCCGATGCATAAAAGCTTTCTGGTTTCATTGGGCGGCAGGGCCTGAGGTGTCATTTCATCTCAATGTCGGGAAAAAGTCCCACAAAATTGGAAGCAACGTCTCCAAAATGACCTAAATAGTGTTGACGGGGACGTTAAACACTATACTCGAGCCAAAGTTAAACAGCTACAGCGTCCAACCCAACCGATCTTCAGCCTCTGTCTCACATCACGATTCGAAGAGCCTAACTGAGTTTCTGCAGTGTATTGTTTCTCTTGAGACAGCCCAGAATCAAAAGCCAAAGACTTGATTCTTCAGTGCCAATGAAAAACTTGAATGAAGTACCTTAAAATCCATTCCCCGTGGAGCCATATATCTATGCTTTATTTCACTACTATTCATTGTGTAACCCAAATGAAATTCATTTAACATATTTTCACAATAATTTGCAAATTGGAACAACTTGACAATCACAATAATTGGTACATTGATATTGTAACAGAGGGATACAGATTTGAATAAGTCATTTGACTTTTTTCTGAATCCCTTTGTATGATACGTGTGTATCATACAAAGAAACAAAGTTTAAACCAAACACCATACTAAATGAGTGGTATTGGTAAGGATATCCCGTACGTGTAAGAAACTGCTTTCTTGCACACCAGACAAGGAAATTCGTGATTTTACCCTGGGATAGAGTGAGTGAGTGAGTTTCAGTTTTACGTCCCACCAACAGCTAAGGTCATACGGAGACGGGACCTCGGTTTAAAGACTCATCCGAAAGTCTGGAGAAGCCCGGGATCGATCCTGCGATCCCTGGTTTACAAGGCGAGTAGCGTAACCACTGCACCACGGAGGCTTCTACCCTGGGATAGAAATTTATGTTCTGACCCTGGTGTTCCGAGCCAAAATCGAATATAGTCGCGTGTTTGATAAATGCACTGGTTGATTACGACCTTTTGTGCGGACGTTGGTAACCGAAGTGACTGCAGCATAAAAATTCCGCGCTAAGAAATGGAAGGTATGCAAGAAAAAGAATCCAATATGGATGTGAGGGGTGAATAGAAAAATCCGTCCCTCGGGATCACTGTCCGGCATCACTCGGCAAGCCTCGTGATGCCGGACAGTGACCCTTGGGACGGATTTTTCTATCCACCCCTCACACCCATATAAGATTCTTATAGTCCCTCATTGTATCAGAAACGACAGATATCAGAAGTCTGGACATACCTCTTACGGTTACCGACAATCTAGGTTACGATCAAAAATACGGGAATAACGTATACCTTTCTCTATTTTAACCTTTATCCCACTGAAAACGACAAGCCCTACCTTGGCAAACTGTGTAGGTCTAGATTAGATGGCTTTTGAACCATCTGATCAGGATCTACACCGTTCGTCATACAGTTTGTAAACTCAATAATTACATTGTATCGAGTAATTTGGTTGGTTGATAGTCAGAAATTTAATCAGCAGGAAAAGGGTCAAAATCTACGGTTTGATGGGGTGTTACATGTGGGTTTACGGCGTCCCGCAAACCCCCATGCTGACATGACGACCGAGGGTGATCTCTGACAGGTGAACGGGCAGTTGTGGGGTAAGGCACAAGAAAGATATTATATGGGAGACATAAATTATTAACAGTAACTATTTACAACAATACGAACACTAAACATTACATTTATTCGCTTCTATAATCATTTCACGGCGTACTCCCCGAAAGCAAAACTACGTTTTGTGCTCGAGACGGCGACGTGAAAATTATATAGACGCGAATGACAAAATAAACGACAACAACAACAAAAAAAAAATAAATAAATAACGCGACTGGCCAGATATAAGTCCACTTGGGGTGAACTGCGTCGACGCGCTTGTGCACTCTAGAATTTAAATCATGTCGATTTCTGATTCACTATCAACTATGTTGACTTCTTACTCAGTGTCAACTATTAATTATGTTGATTTTCTTATTTACTGTCAACTATTAATTATGTTGACTTCTTATTCACCGACAACTCGTCGTTATATCATGGTATCGACGATACGTATAATGGTACTGCCCGCCTCTGCAGGGCATCTGGACCGATACGTCGTACCAATACCTGCTCCTATCGACCAGGGAGCAGCAGGCCACCACACATCAGTGTGCCTGCAAATTACGATAATCAACTAAAATACGGTTCACGAAACGTATACACTATTACATGATCCCTGCCCTGGAGAAGTCAGAATATGTTCATGCATAAACCGTTATTGCGCATGCGCCAAACAGGCTGATCAGCACATGCGACAACTAACCGCGCAGCAGAATTCAACTTGACTGTGGAGCGAAATATCAGCACCCAGCGCTTAAAACAAGAATACTCCAAAGTTATGCTTCCTTACCGAGCACTACAGAAATCAATTAATGGTCACTACAACTGAGCATAATACTCATCAAATCCGTGCTCACTACATTAGCACAGGTAAGAGACAATTGAACAGACCGCGCCTTTGCGCTACCTGGTCACTCGCCAATTACAGGAAACATAAACTCCATTTCATATCCTTCTCCGCGACACGGCTCACAAGTACAGCAGTCTTACCTCCCATCAACATCTAGGGTTATACGGAGACAGGACCTCGATTTAAAGACTCATTCGAATTCTGGAGATTCTGAAGCCGGAGATCGATCCTGCGATCCATAGCTGGCAAAGCGCGTAGCATAATCACCACACCACAGAGGCTTCAAAAGTGAATCCAGAATAAGCTTCAGAAAGTTGGGTATACAAGGAAGAAAACCCCTCTAAAACCTACAAGCATGTTCATACAAGAAATATTTAACATACCGTCAAAGATTCTTCATATGTCACGTCACAACGTTGTGGGTATACTTTCACATTTGACCTGCTGCTGGTATAAGGTCCATTTTTGGGGGTATTTATATCTATGAATACTACAGGCAAATCATGCATAGCCGTGCTAGCTCGTGAGAAGTATAGACACTAGCCATAATCATAGCCATACAGCGATTTTTAGCAGATCATAGATTTCCGTTACAATTGCATTTCCCTTAGGGAAAAAATGATGAAACTTCCCTACAGATCAATGGTGTAACTCTCGTCAGTACGAATACCCACAACATTGTGACTGGCATGAAAAATATATATGGCACAATTTGGCGGTTGGCGACTTTTTTAGGCAAACTATATAACAAGAATTCCGCCGAAGGCTATGTCGCGCCTGTGGGGGTGCAAGGTCACTGAATCATGAAATCTAGGCCAAGGTCAAACATAGATGCTTGAATAAAAGTTGCAATTCTTAAATGCAAGCTTGTACTAAGTATCATTAATTAAGCTGTAATAATTCTTGAGAAATGAACTTAATCATTAGGGTGAACGCTAGGGCGGTTGCAATGTTTTACCAAGCCAGTGAACAATAAAATGTAGGTCAAGTTCAAATATGGATGCTTACATTTAAGTTTCCATCTCCAGGTACAAGTTTGTACCAAGTATCATTAATGAAGCTCTTATAGTTCTTGAGAAATTAACTTGACCATCTGGGTGAACGCTAGGGTGGTCGCAATATTTTACAAAGTCAGTGAACCATAAAATGTAGGTCAAGGTCAAAAAGGGTGGCTTGCATTTAAGTTGCCATTACCAGATACAAGTTTGTACCAAGTATCATTAATGAAGCTCTTATAGTTCTTGAGAAATAAACTTGACCATTAGGGTGAACACTAGGGTGGTTGCAATATTTAACAAAGTCAGTGAACCAGAAAATGTAGGTCAAGGTCAAATAGGGATGCTTGCACTTAAGTTGCCATCCCCAGATTCAAGTTTGTACCAAGTATCATTAATGAAGCTCTTATCGCTCTTGAGAAATAAACTTGAACCTTAGGGCGAACGCTAGGGTGGTCGCAAATGTTGACGCCTTGACAAACGGACGGACAAACGGGCAAACGGACGGAAAACCGGGCGCCTTTATCGTGCCATGCTATTAGACATTTTTCACTAGGACGGGGAAAGGACGTAGGAGATTGAAATGGACTTTATCAGCCGGGATCATCTCAACGTTATTAGTTCCTATATCATAAATGCGTATCGAGCTGAATAAGTCACTGACGATTTTTATGCCCCCACCATTTTAAGAATGGTGGAAAGGGCATATAGCATTGCCCCTGTCCGTCCGTCCGTCCGAAACTTAAACACAGTCAATAACTTCCTTATTTCTTGATGTATTTTAAAATTACTCGGCAGAAAATGTTAACCATCATGAGACGAAGTGTCACGTGCAAAACCCAGGTCCGTACCTCCAAGGTCAAGGTCATACTTAGAGGTTAACGGTAAAAAAAAGGTCTGAAACTTAAACGCTTTTTGTCAGTTCCCTGGAGACTTCTACTCGATCAGGAGTCTGGATATTCACCTCAGGACTAGTTAGTGAGGCTTAAGTTGAGTCCAGTGGAAACTTTGTCTCTGGTCAGTTCCCTGAAACTGCGCCTTAGGCAAGTATCTGGAGACTTCGTCTCATGTGAATTCAAAACTGTCAGTTTGGGCAAAATACATTGCTTTCTTCGTTTTGCTAGATACGCCTTTTATTATAGATAACTTTACTTAAAGGTAACGTTGAGAACATCCCAGCATTAAAACTCCGTTCTCGATCTTCGAAGTCCTAATTCGGTCTTCGTGAAAAATGTCTTTTAGCAGGTGCGACAAAAACCAGCCTTATAGCGGCCAACTGTATGGTAAATGATTTCCCCGCAAACCACTCATGCATACATCGTATATGTGCACGATTTGTACGTGGAGCGGCATATTTTGCCTACCGTATTTCACCTAAAATATTTTAGTCGCGCTGCTTTGCCATATACCTACTAAAAGCAATTTAGATGTGCATAAGCACCAGAAAGGTTTCCTATTCCATCTGGTAACATGGGGTATCCATATAAACACGGACATGTTACATGCCAGTTTGTTTGCATTGGAGTTTAACGGCCGAGTCAACACTATTTTAGGTCATTTTTGAGCCGGTCAGTTTACCTATCCACACTTTCCTGGCAGGCTTATACGTTAGCGGTTAAACAGTACAATGCACAGTCTTTCGCCAGAAACTGACAACTGCCATTCTTAAATCAGCGGAAGGGAGAGAATGACCGTAGAAAAGATTTCATGAACTATCTCCACGAAAGAATGTTGCCGACCCCGGCAGATATCCAACCCGCGTCCTCCTGATCACCAGTCAGACGCGCATCCGACTGAGCTGCCGAGGCCGGCCATTACATGTCAGTGTTGACGGGGACGTTAAACCTCAAATCAAACAAACAAACAAGATATGTTACATGTAACGCGAGTGTATGCAAAAGCTGTCATTTTTCCAGCAAAAAAAAAAAAAAAAAACGAATTGTGTATTTGCCGAAATTAGCGATATGTTCACTAACGACATGCATGTAGCTACTTTTGAACAAACGGACTGGTCATTTCAGATGGATCTAAATTTTACGGTGGATGGTGTCCAAAGGGTAAAGGACATGCTCTTTTCCCTTCCCCGAAAGAACCAGAAAAGATGACAATGTTTTTTGACACAAGGATCGGACGGAAGATTGGCATGAAACCAGCATGGATTCTAAAAACAGATTATGTAAAGTAAGTATAGGCGGGTAGGTGGGTGCATTCCTTATAGAAAAGTCTGATACAGATCTCAGGAGTAATTACTGAATCAGATGCCTTCATCAATTCCTATTTGTCTTACTGTAAAATGAGCTTACGTCTGTATCTACGTCTTAAGGGAAGAAATTGGCTCTGCAGGTGCCAGTTTCTTTCCCTGAGACGTAGATACACTATGCTCCTCTAACCTTTACCCCGCTGAACACGAAATCCCCTACCTTTTCAAAGTGTAATAATAAAATAATAACTAGAGCTATCACTAAAGGTGATGAATACCCCCAAAAAAACTGCCTTGATAGTACAACAGCGGCATTTTGCAATTTTTTCACTTGAAAGGGGCCATAACTATGTCGAAAATTGACGAATTGTAGTGGAAATCGAACTTGACCTGTATTTTATGATGTTACATCAGTGTACCAAAAATTATAAAAAATCGGTGAAGCGCTATTTGAGTTATCGTCTGGAAACCAAGTCAACAGACCGACCGACCGACAGACAGACCGACAAGCTCACTCCTATATACCCCCCAAATTTCATTTGTGGGGGTATAATAATCGACTTTATTTAACGAGGGTAGACACATTTAGAATGCACTAATCTTCCATGTGGCCCTCTCTAAAGTAGCAAACAAGATTATTTACAAATTTACACAAACTACAAATATAACCCACTGTTCCCTGCAAACCCCTGTATATCCAGATCAGATCTGATCAGATCTACAGTGTCAATTCGTTTGCGAGTTTGAATGAAACATTTCATCAAGTATTGTGATTGGTTGAGTCAGCAATGGGTGTGGCTTAATAAATTTATTCAGCAGGATAAGGGTTAAGAGCAGACTATAGTGGTATTGGTATAAAAATCGACCGAGTGAAGCATAAAAGTACATTGGTCTGCTTTTTCTCTTACATGCGAACACTAGGAATACACGCCTATACAAATACACTGTAAATTTTTCCGCCGTAAAAATGAAAAATTTAAGACAAAAAAATGTGATATTTTTCTTATTTCTGCTCAAAATATATATTGTGGGTACACGTTTGAACCGCCTCATCTAACGAGTACCCACAATCTATATTTTAGAGCAGAAATAAGAAAACTAAGGTTTACCCCTGTAAACCCCAGTTTTACTTTATTAAAGTGGGGTTTAAGGGGGTCAAAATTATATAGGGGCGTTTTCCTGATGACACAATTATAAGTTATACAAGTTCATGTTGAAATTACACATAGCCATTGAGTACATGTATCTTATTCACTAATGCAGTTTTGTTTGTTTTTTCGAGTTAAAACTGGTGTCGACCTCGGTTTAAAGACTCAGAGACTCGATATCGAACTCATGACCCCTGGTTTATGAGGCGAGTAGCTTAACCACTATACCACAGGCGCTTTTACACATACGGGGACACGTAACAGCATTAACCCATATATGACAATGGAATCTCCCACCTAATAAGTTTTTAGAAGCCTCTGCGGTGTAGTGGTTATGCTCCTCACCTGAAAAACCATGGATCGCAGGATCAGTCCCGGGCTTCTCCAGACTTTCGGATGGGTCTTTAAACCGAGGACCCGTCTCCGTATGACCTTAGCTGTTGGTTGGACGTAAAACTAAAACACACACACCCAATAAGTTTGGAGTGGTCCATTTCCAATTATAAGGGTGCCAGGTTTGTCTTGTTAACGGTATGTTTCGCAAAAATACACGTACTTTAAGCAGTGTAGACCCATATTTTGCGGCGTCTGACTATGACTACACTGTGAGCCAATGTCCCCAAAATGGCCGCTATAAGCACATATAGGTTAAACACATTACAATAAGATACCCCTTCGCTTTCATGACATTTCGTCGATAGGATAGCTCGTCGAATGATACAACGTTTGGTAGCCTATGCCATTTGGTCGAATACATTTCATCTGAAGTTCATCGAACTGGTCGAAATTTAGTCAAAAATGCCAGTGACATGAACTAAATCTCCTTTGGCCAATTGCATTTTGCAGGAAGCCTTAGAAACCTCCGCGGTGCAGTGGTTATACTACTCGCCTTGTAAACCAGGGGATGAACGATCGATCCCGGGCTTCTCAATACTTTCGGATGAGTCTTTACTCCGTATGTCCTTAGCTGTTCGAATACTCACTCTGAAAGTCTTTATTTACAAGCTTGGTTCGAGCTTCTGGAATCTTCCTCCTTATATATAGCAGAAGTCCATTTCAAAGTTTTGGGACCTCAGGTTGTGTTTTTTTAGCTCACCAGAGCCGAAGGCTCCGGGGGAGCTTATAGGATAGGCAGTTGTACGTCGTCTGCGTCGTCTGCGTCTGCGTCGTCTTCGTCAACATTTTCAAACGACATCTCCTCTGAAGCCACTGGGCCGATTCAGCCCAAATTTCATCTGTAGCATCCTTGGGCAGGGGGATTGAAAGTTTGTGTTTTTAATGAAAATCAGCTCATTAGTTTGGTTGCTATGGCAACTTAGAGTTTCCATATACTTACAATGGGGAAAATGGAAAAATGACATTTACTTCCAAGCCTCTGCAGATATTTTGACAAAACTTTCATAGAAATGTTCCATAGGTAATCTACTATCTGCCGTATGATTTTAGGCCTTCTGCTCATTTTTATTGGTTACCATGGAAACCAAAATGCAAAAAATTGAGAAAAAATTACTTAAAAAAAAAACATCTCCTCAGAAACCATATGCTCTAGGAGGCTGAGACTTTATGAAAATATTCACCATATTTGCCTTTATAGGTTTTGTGTTGTTTTTTTTTTATGAAATTTGGCCTTTTAGTTTTATTGCTATTGCAACTTAGAGTTTCCATTGAGTTATAATGGGGAAAACTGAAAAATGGCATTTACTGCCAAGTCATTGCAGATATTTTGACAAAACTTACATAAACATGTTCCTTGTGTAAACTTCTCTCAGCCATATGCTTTTATGTCAACCTGGGGGTCCCCTAGGTTGTGCCGGGGCCATGCCCCACCCCCTCCACTTCATAAAATGCCTTATATCTCAGAAACCTTACAGATCCTTAAACAATATATATTCTTGTTCCTTATGATAAGATGCATTGAGTGACACCAACCTTGGGGTCCCCTGGGATGTGCCGGGGACATGCCCTGCCCCCTCTTTTCCATAAAATGCCATTTATCTTAGAAACCATTCAGATCCCCACCCCTAAACTATATATATTCTTGTTCCTTATGCTAAGATGCATTAAGTGACACCAACCTGGGGGTCCCCCGGGATGTGCCGGGGACATGCCCCACCCCCTCCACTTCATAAAATGCCATATATCTCAGAAACCATACAGATCCCCACCCCTAAACTATATATATTCTTGTTCCTTATGCTAAGATGCATTAAGAGACACCAACCTGGGGGTCCCCCGGGATGTGCCGGGACCATGCCCAACCCCCCTCAACTTCATAAAAGGCCAAATATTCCAGAAACCTTACAGATCCCCTGCCCTAAACCATATATATTCTTGTTCCTTATGATAAGACACATTCAGTGACACCAACCTTGGGGTCACCTAGGGTGTTCCCGGGCCATGCTTCACCCCTTGACTTCACAAAAGACCATATATCTGAGAAACTGTTCAGAGCCCCACCACTAAACCATATTTATTCTTGTTCCTATGATAAGATGCAATCAGTGACACCAGCATGCATGTCCACCCTGGGTGCCATGGGCCATGCCCCACCCCTTTACTTCATTAAAATCCATATATCTCAGAAACCATACAGATCCCCACCCCTAAACAATATATATTCTTGTTCCTTATGATAAGATGCATTTAGTGAAACCAACCTGGGGGTCCCCCGGGATATGCCCTGACCCCTCCACTTCATAAAAGGCCATTTATCTCAGGAACCATTCAGATCCCCACCCCTAAACCATATATATTCTTGTTCCTTATGATAAGACACATTAAGTGACACCAACCTGTGGGTCCCCCGGGATGTGCCGGGCACATGCCCCACCCCTTCCACTTTATAAAATGCCATTTATCTCAGAAACCATTGAGATCCCCACCCCTAAACCATATATACTCTCATTCCTTATGATAAGTTGCATTCAGTGACACCAAATTTGGGGTCCCCTGGGATGTGCCCGGACCATGCCCAACCCCCTTCTCTTCGTAAAATGCCAAATATTCCAGAAACCTTACAGATACCCACCCCTAAACCAAATACATTCTTGTTTCTTATGATAAGACACATTCAGTGGCACCAACTTAGGGGTCACCCAGTGTGCGCCAAGGCCATGCTCCACCCCTTGACTTCACAAAAGACCATATATCTGAGAAACTGTTCAGAGCCCCACCCCTAAACCATATATATTCTTGTTCCTTATAATAACACCCAATCAATGACACCAGCATGCAGGTCCCCATGGGGTGCCACAGGCCATGCCCCACCCCTTTACTTCATTAAAATCCATAAATCTCAGAAATGTTCAGATCCCCACCCCTAAACAATATATATTCTTGTTGCTTATGATAAGACACAATCAGTGACACCAGCATGCAGGTCCCCCCCGGGTGCCACAGGCCATGCCCCACCCCTTTACTTCATTAAAATCCATATATCTCAGAAACCGTTCAGATCCCCACCTCTATACCATATATATTCTTGTTCATTATGATAAGACACAATCAGTGACACCAGCATGCAGGTCCCCCCCGGGGTGCCACGGGCCATGCCCCACCCCTTTACTTCATTAAAATCCATATATCTCAGAAACCTTCCAGATCCCCGCCCCTAAACCATATATATTCTTGTTCCTTATGATAAGACGCAATCAATGACACCAGCATGCAGGCCCCCCCCGGGGTGCCACGGGCCATGCCCCACCCCTTTACTTCATTAAAATCCATATATCTCAGAAACCGTTCAGATCCCCACCCCTTAACCATATTTATTCTTGTTCCTTATGATAAGACGCAATCAGTGACACCAGCATGCAGGTCCCCCCCCCCCACCGGGGTGCCACGGGCCATGCCCCACCCCTTTACTTCATTAAAATCCATATACAGTCGAACTTCGATGGCTCGAACTCGCCGGGACCGCCGAAAAAAGTTCGAGCCATCGGTAGTTCGAACCATTGGAGTCCAACTCGGCAAGATCCATCTTTGTGTGCTCTGATTTTTTATCATAGCTGCGGCGATTTTGGTGACTTTCGGTACATTTATCGGTCATAATTTAAGAGTGAATGATGAGCCGTATTTTTGGTCCGTATTATGATACTGATCACGCGCCTGCGTGACTTGATCGATAAAATTGGTATTTTTAAAAAGGTAATTAGTGCGAGCCATCGGTGGGATTTTACATAGAAAATGCACTCTAGGGACCAGGCTTAGAGTTCGAGGGTTCGAGCCATCGTGGTTCGAGCCAAGGGTGGCATGTTTAGTTAAAATGAATAGGGATTTTGCCGGGACTGAAAAGTCAGTTCGACCCAAACGTGGTGTTCGAGCCTACCGAGTTCGACCCATCGAAGTTCGACTGTATCTCAGAAACCTTCCAGATCCCCACCCCTAAACCATATATATTCTTGTTCCTTGTGATAAGACGCAATCAATGACACCAGCATGCAGGACCCCCCGGGGTGCCACGGGCCATGCCCCACCCCTTTACTTCATTAAAATCCATATATCTCAGAAACCGTTCAGATCCCCACCCCTAAACCATATATATTCTTGTTCCTTATGATAAGACGCAATCAGTGACACCAGCATGCAGGTCCCCCCGGGGTGCCACGGGCCATGCCCCACCCCTTTACTTTATTAAAATCCATATATCTCAGAAACCGTTCAGATCCCCACCCCTTAACCATATTTATTCTTGTTCCTTAAGATAAGACTCACCTTCATAATAGGCCATATATCTCAGAAACCATTCAAATCCCCATCCTATAATCCAGGCCTCCTAGTGGCCCACTTTGAAAATATAGGTTTTTATATAGGTTCTTCTTACTCAGAATATAGGTTATTTACAGGTTTTTCAATAAAAATACAGGTTAAAGAAAGAGTCTTCCAAACTTACATAAAGATTTAAAACTGAAGAAAAAATATTTGATGAATTTTTATGCCACAAATACTCAGATAAAGTTGATCTGAATTTTACAAAGTCCAAGCGAGCCAAGCGAGGAAAAAAAATTACAATTTCTTGACAGTTTTCATCACTTTTAATGGGACTAAAAAGTAAAAAATAGTAGTGCATTTTGAAGAAAAGTTAGGGTTGAGTCGCAAGAAGGTTCAAAAAGTGAAAAATATAGTTTTTTTCATGAAAATACAGGCTTTTTATAGGTTTTATGAACAAAATAAAGGTTTTATAGGTTTGGCACAAAATTACAGGTTTTTATAGGTTTTATAGGTTTTGCTAGGAGGCCAGTATAATCACATATATTCTTGCTCATTGTTATTAGACACATTCAGTCATCCCGTCTTTGGGGATCACAGGGGCCATTTCTCTCCCTGCCACTTCATAAAAGTGCCTCATATCTCAGAAACCATTCAGATCCCCACCGTTTAACCGTATATACTCTTGGTCCTTATGATAAGACTTATTCATTGACAACAATCTTGGGCTTTTCTAGGATCTGCCATGCCCGATTCCCTCCATTGCTTAAAAGGCCTTACATCTCAGGAACCATACATATTTCCACTGAAAAACCATATATGTCTTTGTTCCTTTTGATAAGACGCATTTAGTGACACCAACCAGGGCTCCATTGGGTCCATGCCCTGATCTCTCAATGTTATAAAACACCTAATATTTCAGATACAGTCCACATGGGTGCTCATTTGGGTATGGGGTTTGTTTGGGAGACTTTATACGGTAATTGTTATAATAAAATCATATCATGTTATAATACATGGCTGCCATTGGGCAGTGTCCACCTGAGCACTGGTCTATGAACTTTGGCTCTTTGGTTTGTTTGCTATGGCAAGCTATGAGTTTCCATTGTCCTATAATGGGGAAAATTGAAAAATGACATTAATGCCTTTCAAGATATTTTGTCACACTGTCATGGCAATGTTCCTTTAATAATGTTCTTTTTTGGCCTATTTGTTGCCACAGATGGGAAATTGTCAATTGTCATCTGTTGTCCTGCAACAACACATTCAAGCGACATCGAATCTAAAGCCACGAGGCTTATTGGGTCCAAATTTTATCTGTAGCATCCTAGGGCACAGGGCTTCCATGGTTAATTAAAATACATTGCTGCCAGTTTGCAGTGGCCCCCTGAGCTCTGGTGAGCATTGTGGCCCATGGGCCTCTTGTTTTTTAATCTATTTGGAAACTGGCTGAACGTTTTGCAAACGTTCTGCGGCGTCTGATCTGGGCCTCCACTGTTTGCCAAGGTACCCATTTAGGTGTTTCTGGTACTGAATGGGTTAAGTCGAGACACATCGCTTTTTGAATTTCAGCCTCGTTTCCTTGAAGCATGTAGATCAGCTGTACATTCAGAATATCATTAAAAGTTTGTACCTTGTCCTCCCTTTGTTTGACATTTTCGACCGAATGTCGTACCTCATGATATTTTTTTGCCAAGTGTCACACTCGACGAAACGTTACAGCAACCAAATATCGATTCAATGAGACTTCGTATCGACGAAATGACATTTTGATGAATCGTTGTGCACTCATCCCCTTCTGTGGCTCAAGAAAGGACTTTTTGTCAGGGGAGGATTTTGTTTTTCTTATTTCCGTGCAGAAATCATAGATTGTGTGTGCTCATTAGAACCAACTAATCGGGGCAATTCTAACGAGTACCTACACTGTTTTAAGCCAAAGTAAGGGAACTAATAAATCTCTCCCAGTAAACCCTCGTTAAAATATACCCGTTGCACGGACTTGTTAACGTGTTGAAACACATGTGAAAAAAGCTCATTTTTATCCCCCGACCGAATACACGGGTGGTAATCAGGGGAACTAGCTCGAAAATGAGTCATTGGAAATTTGTTCCCTCGACACATCCGGGAACTCTCGAGCTAGCTCCATCACCAAGAAACTCGTAAACAAAGGTAGGTCTCGAAGAGTTTTATCACCATTTTTTTCTTTGTAAGCTATTTATAAAAAAATCCGGCAATGCAGTTCCACATAGAAATGATTTAACTTTGTACTCCGCTAGAATTTGCCATCGAAATTTGCAGCGCTGGAGTATGAATGAAAGCAAACTTTTTATCACGGACCGGAAAAATTGTCAATTTATGTCATTACGGAGATTTTGGCCGACGATTTTTCATTTTCCGTCAAAAGTACGCCCTTGGCACCCACAGAAACAACATCCCTGGTGAAATGAAACATGGAAAAAGTGAAATAAGCAAAAAAAATTGGCAGTGATTACGTAACTTGCGACTTATGACGAAATTACTGTCCGAGCTAGTCTTCTCGACAAGGAGCTAGTTCACTCGACATAAAAAAGAAAATGAAACGTTCATCAGTTTCGATGTCTTTCTATGGTCCCACCCAGGTTATCCAACTGGTTTCTTTACCTCTGGCTAACAAAGGTAGGTCTCGAAGAGTTTTATCACCATTTTTTTCTTTGTAAGCTATTTTTAAAAAAAAATCCGGCAATGCAGTTCCACATAGAAATGATTTAACTTTGTACTCCGCTAGAATTTGCCATGGAAATTTGCAGCGCTGGAGTATGAATGAAAGTAAACTTTTTATTACGGACCTGAAAAATTGTCAATAAATGTCATTACGGAGATTTAGGCCGACGATTTTTCATTTTCCGTCAAAAGTACGCCCTTCACACCCACAGAAACAACATCCCTGGTGAAATAAAACAGAGTCTTATCATAAGGAACAATGATATATATGGTTTAGGGGTTGGGAGCTGAATTATTTTCAAAATATTAGACATTTTGAGTTTCCATACAAATGCCTATATGTCAATTTTACGTTTTATGTAATTTTACCCCAAGGCCCATCCAAGGACTATTGTATCATGAACGGAAAGTTATTTGGCTGAGTAAGTGTCATGCGAAATTTCAACTTTGTAGCATAACAGAAACGGGAATTATGGGCTCCAAGAGAAACGCGAACGTTAACTTTAACGTTTGTTAGACCCTGGTTAGGACTCTTGGGCAATGGCATCTGACACTCGGACACGCTCAGGAGCATGGCCCTGGGACAATCGTATCATGAACAGAAAGGTCACGGTCTGAGTAAGCGTCATACCAATTTTCAACTTTGTAGCTTAACATAAATGGAAGTTATGGGCTCCAAGAGAAATGCAGACGTAAACTTCGAAATTTGTTAGACTCTGTTTATGAACGTGACTTTCCATTGCAGAACTAGGACATCCATATATGACTCAATAGAGGCTCGAACCACACCGGCAGGATACCAGATCACTGTCTGTCGGTCACACGTGCAGAGATCACTCGCGGTACGCGCCCGTGATCACTCGCGCTACGCGCTCATGATCTATTCACTATAACGACTGACTTCCAGTCTGTGATATATTAAGCAACTAATAAGCACCATCTTATCTTTCAACAATTTAGTCGAAAACTGTGTTGAGCATTTATGGGTATAGGGGAAACGATAGTTTGTTCGAGGCATCTGGGTCACATGACCAAGATGGTTACCATGCCCATATATGGTGAAACCATTAAAAATCTTCTCTAGAACCAGTGGGCTGAATTCAAGAAACTTGTAGTACCTAGGACTGCAGCACAACACAATTTGTATAAACGATGACTTAAGGTTTCTCAAAAATAATCAGATCACCTGCGGGAACAATATGTGATTTCTGAGTGAAACAAAAATCATCAAAAAGATTACCAGTAGGAATCAAATACTTCATTTATTTAATCAAACCTTCACACGACACTGACATTTGTGTGCATATATATTTTCTCTCTTTTTCCACCCTTCCATCCATCTACCCACCGACCCATCCATCCATCCGTCCGTCTGTCTGTCCGTCTATATGTTCGTTCGTCCATCCGTCCTCCAATGGACCAATCCATCCAAATACCCACTCATCCCTTTCTATTGTGCACCCTTCCATCCATCAATCAATCATTCCATCCATCCATCCATCCAACATCCATTGATCCGCTCCAAATGGGAGGGGGCGAAGCAACTGGGTGGGCGAAATGACTAAGGGGGGCGAAAAGACCAGGCTCTGTTGGCAAAACAGGGGTGCAAAATGGGGGCGAAACGAACAGGGAGAAACGACTGGGGGACGCCTTTGGGGCATAGCATCTTGTTACCCAACTAGCCAGTGGTAAAGAAACCAGTTGGATAACCTGGGTGGGACCATAGAAAGACATCGAATCTGATGAATGTTTCATTTTCTTTTTTATGTCGAGTGAACTAGCTCCTTGTCGAGAAGACTAGCTCGGACAGTAATTTCGTAATAAGTCGCAAGTTACGTAATCACTGCCAAATTTTTTATGCTTATTTCAAACTGTCCATGTTCCATTTCACCAGGGATGTTGTTTCTGTGGGTGCCAAGGGCGTACTTTTGACGGAAAATGAAAAATCGTCGGCCAAAATCTCCGTAATGACATAAATTGACAATTTTTCCGGTCCGTGATAAAAAGTTTGCTTTCATTCATACTCCAGCGCTGCAAATTTCGATGGCAAATTCTAGCGGAGTACAAAGTTAAATCATTTCTATGTGGAACTGCATTGACGGATTTTTTTTATAAATAGCTTACAAAGAAAAAAATGGTGATAAAACTCTTCGCGACCTACCTTTGTTTACGAGTTTCTTGGTGATGGAGCTAGCTCGAGAGTTCCCGGATTTGTCGAGGGAACAAATTTCCATTGACTCATTTTCGAGCTAGTTCCCCTGATTACCACCCGTGGAATAGGTTCGTGGGGAAATAGCGATCAGTCTGGTGTCTGTCCGTTTGTGATGGCCAACGCTCCAATACCCTTTGAGATCATTGGTACTTGGCACAATTGTTCACAAGGCTGAGACAGCGGGTCATGCGCAAGAATCACAAATCTGGATGCCATACGTTTTGAGTTATCTCCCCCTCCAATAAACTAGAAAGACTACAATAACTCCAATATTCTTGGAGACATATTGATGGTACCTGGCACAATTGTTCACAAAGCTGAGATGGCGTGTCATGTGCAAGAACCACAACTCTGGTTGCCATGGTTTTTGACTTATCTCCCCTTCCAATAAAATAGAGTGACTACCTTGTGATGACCGTACCTGGCACAATTGTTCACAAGAACCAACTCATGATGGTTAACATTTCTGCCAAGTAATTTCATAATCCATCAAATGATAAGGAAGTCATTGACTGTCCCCTTTTTACCTTTGACCTCTAGGTATGACCTTGACATTGGAGGTATGGACCTTGGTCTTGCACATGACTCATGGTCTTGCACATGACGGTGAACATTTCTGCATGGTTACTTTATCAAGTCCATCCAGAAATAAAAAAAAGTCATGGACATGACACAAAAAACAAACTTTTTTTTTACCTCTGACCTTTTAGTATGACCTTGATCTTGGAGGTACTGACCTGGGTCTAGTGTGCACCACATAGTATCATGATGGTTAACATTTCTGCCAAGTAATTTCACAATCTATCCAGGAATAAGAAAGTTATTGACTGAACACTAAAAAGGCCCCTTTTTGTCCTTTGACCTCTTATTATGACCTTGATATTTGAGGTACCAACTTGGGTCATGCACGCAACACATCGTCTCATGGCGGTTAACATTTCTGCCAAGCAATTTCAAAATCCATCTAAAAATAAGAAAGTTATTGACCAAACACGAAAAAAGGCCCCTTTTTTACCTTTGACCTCTTTGTATGACCTTGAAATTTGATGTACCAAACTGAATCATGCATGCAACACATAGTCTCATGATAGTTAACATTTTTGCCAAGTAACTTCAAATTCTATCTAAAAATAAGCAAGTTATTGACAAAACCCGAAAAAAGGCCCATTTTTTACCTTTGACCTCTAAGTATGACCTTGGCCTTTGAGGTACCAACCTGGATCATGCACGCAACACATTGTCTTATATTGGTTAACATTTCTGCCAAGTGAATTCAAAATCTATCTCAAAATAAGAAAGTTATTGACCAAACACGAAAAAAGGCCCCTTTTTTTACCTTTGACCTCTAAGTATGACCTTGACCTTTGACCTGCCTCATGCGCACCACACATCGTCTCATGGTTGTTAATATTTCTGCCAAGTAATTTTAAAATCCATCTCAAAATAAGAAAGTTATTGCTAAACAAAAAAAAGGCCCCTTTTTTGACCTTTGACCTCTAAGTATGACCTTGACCTTCGAGGTACAGACCTGCCTCATGTGCACCACACATCGTCCCATGGTTGTTAATATTTCTGCCAAGTGATTTTAAAATCCATCTGAAATTGAGAAAGTTATTGACCGCTCACGATTTGCCCATATATATATACATACCGACAAACTTCCAAGAGAGATAATTCAAAAAGTATAAATGCGAGAGTTATAGTTCTTGCGCATTGCACGTCATCTAATGCTGATTAATATTTATATGAAGTTTCGTGAAGTTAGCTCGAACGATTTTCAAGTTATAGAGCGGACACGAATGTGTGACAGACGGACAGACAGACAGACGCCCGGGGGAAAAACAATATGTCTCTCCGAAAAAAAAAATTTTCGGGGGAGACATAATTAATAATAAGTAAAAAAAATACATATTTACATATTCTTTTTCACTCCATTTCCCAGGTTTTGGGCTTAAATTGGTATTTTTGCTAAGTTAATAATTTCCTCCGTATTCCTTTGTAAGCCCTGTGGTCAAAGAATCTCTCTTCGAAATCCTGGTGGAGGAACATTTTTTTTTTTCTTTTGTTTTCTTTCTTAAAGGTCATAAACAGTTATTATTACTTGGAAGTTGGTAGTTTTTTTTCTTTTATCAAAAATAGATGTTGTTCTCTTTTAATTGCTGTATTCTCTTGGGTTGTTTTAGAGAAGAAAATTTTCATTTTTGATAACTTGCCCTCATCCAACTTAGACCCCAAAGGCGAGCTATGCTGTCTTCTGACAACTCTTGTTTAGTTATCTTCCCTTCTAATAAAATAGAATCAATACCTTGTGATGGCCATACCTCCAATACTCTAAGATATATTGATGGCACTTAGTACAGTTGTACACGAGGTTAAGCAGGCATGTTATGTGCAAGAACCATGACTGGGTGCCCTGATTTTTAATTATCTCCCCTGACAATATAACCTTATAATGGCGATAACTCCAGTACCCTTTGGGATATATTGACAGTACTTGGCACAATTGTATACTTTGTTGAGACAGCATGTCATGCCTAAGCACAACAACTCCAGGTGCTATGGTATTTGAGTTATTTCCCCCTTCCAATATAACAGTGTGATCACCATATCTCCAATAACCTTCGAGACATTTGATGGTACTTGGTACAGATGTACATGAGGTTAAGCAGGTGTGGCGTGCACAAGAATTATAACTCGGGATGCTCTGATTTTTTACTTATCTTGCCTGACAATATAACCTTGTGATGGCTCCTTGAGATATATTGAAGCAACTGGTACAATTGCATACTGGTACAATTATTTACAAGGCATAGAATGCATGCCATGTGCAAGAACCACATCTCTTGGTGCTGTGGTATTGCAGTTATCTCCCCTTCCAATACAACAATATGACCAGCTTGTGATCACCATATCTCCAATAATATCCCTATCACTAAGAGAAAAGAGTGTGCCTAAGTACATGTGTATTAGGACATATAGGCCTAAGCAAACAGTGCAGACCCAGATCAGTGTCTACACTGTTTACCATTCTGTTTGCAGCTTATGGACTCCTTGTAGAATCGTGTCACAAATTTATTAAATTTTTTGGAGATTTACAGCATGTCCTCAAGGTGTCCGAATTTTTAGGATTTTTTTATGGCAGAGTGAGACTTCAGTGACTCGAACAACCATGCTTTGTTTACCATGGCCCAGACAATCTGTTCTGGAGTCCCTAGGAAATACTTAAAATAGCTTCAAATATTGATATATTTTTTCGAGAATTTCTGGAAAAAACTTTGTTATTTTATCTAGAAGATGCATGTTTTATGAGTCGCCTCCATAAGGTACACACTACATACTGTAATGAACCTTAGTATTGGGACAGACAGGCCTAAGCAAACACTGCAAGCCCAGATAAGACTGCTCCTGGAGGAGAAGTCTGATCAGGGTCTACACTGTTTGCCATTCTGTCTGCACCTTTTGGACTCCTTGCTGGATCAAGGAACAAATTTGTTATAATTTTAGGAGAATTACAACAAGTCCTCAAGGTGTCCACATTTTTAGGATTTTCACAGTGGGGTGAACTTTCAGTGACTTGAACAACCATGCTATGTTTACCATGGCGGAGGCAAATCCGTTCTTGAGTCCCTAGGAATTTCTTCCAATAGTTTTAGTTATCAATACACCCCAACCTATTTATAACACTATTAATGGGGTCCAAAGCAGAAACTGTGTTAGTTGATCAACGATGTTATATCCAAACAAAAATGTATAAATTATATAGAAAAATAACCATTTATGATCATTTATCTATATAATCTCTGAATTTTTGAGATCCATATTGAAACTGTGTTATAGCCAAACCGCATTATAGCAAACCGTTTAATAATGAGGTTGTGGTGTATTTGGAAAAAAAACTTTCTTACTTTATCTTGAAGATATATGTTGTGTGAGATGTTATGTTATGTGTACAAATTAGAATCGCCTCCATTATCTCTTCCATGGCTCAAACTTCCCCTATCTCGAACAAGTTTTTACATCACAATAACAAGTCTGTGCAATGATCACTCCTCTAAACCCCACTTTGTACAGAGAAAACTGGGGCTTATTGGGGTATTCATTATTATAGCCCCGCTTGAAAAGTGGGGCTATATTGGATTTGCCCTGTCATTCCGTAATTCTGTAATTCCGTAATTCTGTAATTCTGTAATTCCGTAATTCCGTTATTCCGTTATTTTTTCGTCACAGTTTTCCCCGAAACTAAGAGAGCTAGAAAACTAAAACTTTGTATACACGTGGACAATGGGTGCCTCCACGGACCTTACCGAAATTATGACCAAGGGCCCATAACTCTTGGAGTTATCTCCCCTGATAGGTTTTTTTAAATGAAAATGTTTGGTCACAGTTTTCTCAGGAACGAAAGAAGCTAGAAAGCTCAAACTTTGCATAAATGTGGACAATGGGTGGATATAGGGAGCTTACCAAAATAATGGCCAAGGGCCCATAACTGTTGGAGTTATCTCTCCTGATAGGTTTTTTAAATAAATGAAAATATAGGTTTTTTTTAAATGAAAATGTTTGGTCACAGTTTTCTCAGGAACTAAAGAAGCTAGAAACCTCAAACTTTGCATAAATGTGGACAATGGGTGGATATAGGGAGCTAACCAAAATAATGGCCGAGGGCCCATTACTTTTGGAGTTATCTCCCCTGATAGTATAGTTTTTTTTAATAAATGAAAAGGTTTGGTGACAGTTTTCTCAGGAACTAAGAAAGCTAGAATACTGAAACTTTGTATGAACATGAAAAGTGGGTGGATGTATGGCCCTTACCAAAATAATGGCCAAAGGCCCATAACTTTTGGAGTTATCTCCCCTGATAGGATATTTTCTGCAAGTAAAAAAATCATTTCACTTTTCTAACCATCAAACCATGAAAAATATTTTCGATACAGTTTTCTCAGGTACTAAGAAAGCTAGAAAGCTGAAACTTTGTATAAACATGAACATTAGGTGGATGTAAGTAAATAATGGCCAACAACATTACTCTTGGGGTTATCTCCCCAGCAAAGAAAAAAAAAAATATTAAAGTTTTCTCTGGAACTAAGAAAGCTCCCCTGATAGGTTAAAAGCTTTTAGAGTCAATGTGTCTTACTCCTCTGATAGCGCTATAGCGGGGCTATAGTCAGATCCTCTGACAGCTCTAGTTTTACTTACCGGGTATTTCTGCTCCAAGACATAGGTTGTGGGTACTCGTTAGAACCACCTCGATGAGGCGGTTCTAACGAGCACCCTCAACCTATATTTATGGTATGAATAAGAACAAGTGGACCAAGCTAGCTTGGTCCTGTATCGCTCACCTGAGCTAACAGATTCAAAGTTTAAGGAAGTGCCAACCTTTACTGAAGGCTTTATGGGAGGACATGGTGATGACAGGGTAAGCATTTTCTGAAAAATCAAGTAGTATGTAACTCTATGATAAACAGGCTGACATCACCGGTTTTCAAACTCATTCAAGCTTTTATTCCTGACTTGCTAAGAAGATCCGATCTAAACTGAAGTGGCTATGGTGATGACAAGTTCAAAAACAAGAGTTTTCAAACTCCTCCAAGCTTTCTGCCTGACTTCCTTGTTTGTAAGTTTCATGAAGATCCGTTCAAAACTAAAGGGGCAGCAGTGATGACACTGTCGAAAATAGGCATTTTCAGCAATCAAAGGCACGTCACTCTATGATAAATGTGCCGACTTGGCCGGTATTCAAACTCACCTGAGGTTTTATTCCCAGCCACCTTACATGTAAGTTTCAGAAAGATCCAATCAGACTTGGCCAGTATTCAAACTCATCCAAGATTTTATTCACAGCCACCTCACATATGAGTTTCAGAAAGATCCGATCAAAACTGAAGCGGCTACGGTGATGACAAGGTCAAAATTTGGCATTTTTAGCAATCAAAGGGATGTTACTCTAAAATAAATGAGCCGACTTGGCCAGTTTTCGAACTCTATGATAAATAGGCCACCTTTGCGGGTATGCGAACTCATCCTAGGCTTTATCCCCAGCCACCTTGCATATAAGTTTCAGAAAGATCCGATCAAAACTGAAAGGGCTACAGTGATGACAAGGTAAAAAATCGGATTTTCAGCAATCAAAGGGTTGTTACTCTGTAATAAATGGACCAACTTGGCTGGTTTTCGAACTCATCCGAGATTTTATCCCCAGCCACTTTACATATAAGTTTTAGAAAGATTCGATCAAAACTGAAAGGGCTACAGTGATGACAAGGTCAAAAATCAGCATTTTCAGCAATCAAAGGGACGATACTCTAAGATAAAAGGGCCGACTTGCTCGGTTTTCGAACTCATCCGAGATTTTATCCACAGCCAAGATCCGATCAAAACTGAAGGGGCTACGGTGATGACAAGGTCAAAATTTGGCATTTTTAGCAATCAAAGGGATGTTACTCTAAAATAAATGAGCCGACTTGGCCAGTTTTCGAACTCTATGATAAATAGGCCACCTTTGCGGGTATGCGAACTCATCCTAGGCTTTATCCACAGCCACCTTACATATAAGTTTCAGAAAGATCCGATCAAAACTGAAGGGGCTACGGTGATGACAAGGTCAAAAATCGGCATTTTCAGCAATCAAAGGGACGTAACTCTATGATGAATCGGCGGACTTGGCCAGTTTTCGAACTCATCCGAGGTTTTATCCCCAGCCACAATACATATAAGTTTTAGAAAGATCCGATCAAAACTGAAGGGGCTACGGTGATGACAAGGTCGAAAATGGGCATTTTCAGCAATCAAAGGGACGTAACTCTATGATAAATTGGCCGACTTGGCCGGTTTTCGAACTCATCCGAGATTTTATCCACGGCCACCTTACATATAAGTTTCAGAAAGATCCGATCAAAACTGAAGGCGCTACGGTGATGACAAGCATTTCCCCATAGTAAGTCTATGGGACCTTGTGGTTGCCATAGGAACCAACGTTTTAGAGCGATTTCAAAAAAAAGTTTATGTCATCAATGCCCCACCAGAGGCATGCTACAGATGAGAAATGATTGAGATCAGCCTGCAGGATACAGAGATATAGCTGCTCAAAAGTGTGGACGGACGACGGACGGACGGACGACGGAGGACCCACTATACTATAAGCTCGCCTTCGGCCCTGGTGAGCTAAAAATGTCACAATTTTCATCAGTAAAATAAGGGTTTTGGAGATATGAAAGAGTGCACTATGTCAAAAGGATATGTTATTGTATAGAGTTTATTTGGTTGTTTTGATCGATTACGGTGAAATAATTCCCAAGTGTTCTAAGGCTTCCGAGTAAAAAAACGAGTGAGCGATAGCGAACGAGTTTTTTACACGAAAGCCTTAGAACACGAGTGAATTATTTCTCCGTAATCAATCAAACAACAAAATAAACTATTTATTACATTTCCATTTATGTTTTACCTTTGAATTTTCAAATTCAACCATTCTGATTTGCAACCAAAATATACTGAGAGGCAATAAAAAGTATACAGTATTTGATTTGTAATACCCGATCTTGCATTGCTGTCTGTAATGAAACATGCCTATGTCCGTTTTTCCCAAACGTTTAAGTTTGTAGAACTCCAAATTCGTTTCCTGTTGCAGTCATCCATGATGGAGTTATTGCCCTTCATGGATAATCAATATTTCCAACAAAATCTCGTGTTGTACATGACATTCAAATCTATGCACACCGCAAAAGTAATGGACGAATGTTCTTCGATAAAGCGCCATCATTACCTTGCGATTAAACACGAACAAACAGCTTAAAACACAATTGGAATTTCTGCGTGTTCCGGATTACCTCCCTTTCAATTAAAATCATAGTGAATTAAATGAGTCTTTTTCTCAAATCGTGTAAGAGATATACATTTGAAATTTTCGCAGAACTTTTGTTTTCCTCGGCATTTTTATGCTTACTCCTTAGTGATCCCTCTAAAATTGCTCAAAGAAAAGTTACTCCCCAATAAAAATGCCAATGAAACATAAAGCATTTAATCAAAGGAAGAACGCAAAAGGCGAAAATGACTTTTCTTTGGACAAAAAATGATGCAATTTACCTTGTGTATAATTTAAATATGGGATATATGCTAACCAATCAGTTCCCCTTCTTTGAATCTGTTGCACGAAAAATCATTTATTGAATCACCCTTATCCAAAACACATGTTTAAAGGGAAACCACTCAAGACAAAAATTGGATTAGACCCCAAGTCCATTTCAAGTGATGCAATTTCATAATCCGTTTATCAATCTTAAAGAAAAATGCTGCAAATTATGTGAAAGTGGTTGTTCTTATTTATGATGCCACATCTGTATGTATAGAGGGAGACATTTGGGCGCAAATCAGCGTTCAGTAACCTGTATACTTACTTTTGCCTCTCAGTATAGTTCCAGTCAGGGTATGGGTTTCAGGAGGCGTGGTTTATTTTGAAAATCAGTCGCCACCTTGTTTTCATTTCAGTGCAAAAATCATCCTGTCCTTGAAATACAGCTGCACGAATGTCATAAAATTGAAACTATATTTTAAAGAAAATAATACTTTATCATCGTGTTGCTGGTCTCCTCAAAAACGTCAAATGGACGCGAAAATTGAAGTCTGATTTATATAGTTTTATCAGATTTTCCGCCAAACGTCAGCCATTGTTATTGTTGTTACCAACGACGTCAGCAACGCCGCTTAGCAATTATGACGTTAAAAACTTTGAAACTGAGAAATGAAATAATTCACTGTTGAACGATTATCGGGTTTTCTTTCACTGAGAAAAATAAGTAATTCATTGTTAGAAATGTAATAAATTGTAATAACGCTCCCAAGGCTGTTCGACCATTGAAGTTAGACTCTTGAAGTCCCTATAATAATGATATGACCAGACCCTTTTTATTGCAGCTACGCAGTGATTTTCTCTTGCTGGGAAGTGACATCATCAGGAATATGTGATCCACTGAACACGTACGCTGTGATATTGCAGAGAAAAACCAAACCTTTATCCGCCAAACTAAGAGCTGAAGTGGACAAGGCTCTGGAAGAAGCATGCATAAGTCCCAAAATATTAAAACCTTGTCTACATTATGGTTATTGTGTACATGACACTGAACTTTAGATGGCATTACTAAAACACACCTATACAAATACATTTTAAACTTGAACGCCGAAAAAAGGAAACTTTTAAGCTGAAAAATGGTGATATTTTTCTTAATTCTGCTCAAAATATAAATTGTGGGTACTCGCTAGAACCGCCTCATTGAGGCGGATCTAACAAGTACCAACAATCTATACTACTCAAAGTTTGATAGGGATCACTTTTTTAATGCAAAATAATTTTTGGATGAATTAATCAGCTGAATCCAAATTTGATACATAATGATAGAAAACGTATCCTTCACAAAACCTAGTGATTAATTTTGTCAACTGGTACTGCATTCAAGCGTGAAAACAGCAAACGTCTTGGCACCCCCAAAATTTGCCGTAACACAAAGGGATTTGGACAACTGATTTTTCACAAATTTCCAAATCTGTTTAGACAAACGTGCTTAATAACGTGTATGGCGTACAAGGGCATCAATTACAGTACGACATCGCTTGCGCATGCTCGTAATCCGAGTCTGTATCCGGTTTTGTGAAATCAGCTTTCATTCAGCAACCAATGCATCTTCGAGCTCCTGTAAAGTCCTCCGATGCACGGGTCGGGCTGAAACAGCACTCTGTAGCATGTTCCGCGCATGCTCAATCAGATTTAAGTGCGGTGACCGAGCAGGCCAGTCCATACGAACGATTGTCTCACGTTCCAGGTAGGAATCAGTGACGTTGGCAGGGTTGGGACGGGCATTATCATCCATCAGAATAAAGTCCGGGCCGATAGCATCTGCATATGGTCTCACAAACTCATCAAGAATCTCATTACAGTACCTCACTGCCATTAACGTTCCGTTTTCAACGACGTACAAGTCAGGTTTACCGTTCACGCTTATCCCAGCCCAAACCATGACTGACCCCTTTCAATAGCGATCATGCTCTGCCACATTCAAGTCATCGAATCGCTGTTTAGACATTCGCCACACTAATTGACGTTTATAAGTGAAGTCTAGACAGAATCTGGACCCCTCAGTAAACAGTACTGGCGTCAAGTCACGAACCGTCCACCTGACGTGAGTTCTGACAAAGTCTAACCAGTCTAGCACGTGCTGTCTCGTCAACGGGACACGTACAGCAGGCCTCATGGCATTAAGTCCGAACTCGTGGAGTCCGTTTCTGACAGTTTGTGTAGAAATTCGTACTCCAGTTCCGTTCATAAGCTCGTTATGCAAACGCGTAGCGTTCAGGAACCGTTGACGTCGAGACTGAATCAACAAGAAACGGCCCTGACGTTGAGTTGTAGCCCTTTCTCGACCCCGCCGCGGCTGTGTGAAGGATTTCCGTGGGTAAGATGCCGACTCCACATTCGTGAAACCACGCTCTGAGACACATTCAGAATCCCAGCAACACGACGTTGAGAGACGCAAGATTCCAACATTCCGACGCAACCATTCATTTCTTCGGGGCTCAGACGGTTTCTTAATTGTCCCCCTAGGCATTTTAGTGTTTCACAAATCAAATGAAGTCCTTTTTACGCTTAGTAAAGGAACACTGACAAGTTTGATTGGTCTGTTGGAAAGCAGTGCTACGCAAGATTTTGGGGGTGCATGAATTCATTTGCGAATTGTGAGAAGTGTAAACTTTTATGAGTACTGAACTGCACACGTGTTTCTGCTTAAGATATTTTTCAATATACCGAGTACAAATTCTGTCAAGAACTTATAAATTTTCTGTACAAAATTTGGTACATAAAAAGTGATCCCTATCAAATTTTGAGTAGTATATATTTTAGAGTAAAAATAAGAAAAAATGTTTACCCCTGTAAACCCCAGTTTCATAATATAAAAGTGGGGTTCAAGGGGGTCAAAATTATATAGGCGTGTTTTCGTGATGGGGAGGCCAGATGTTTTCCACATAAGCAACATTTTTCATCATCATCATGTTAAGTCCGTGAAATGAAGACCTCCGTAAACCTCACTTTATATAGAGGAAATTGGGTTTACGGGGATATATATTATTTTTCTTATTACTGCTCCAAGACATAGGTTGTGGGTACTGTAAAATGAGTACCCACAACCTAGGTTTGCATAGAAATACCAAAAATATATCACAATTTTTCATTAAAAAATACTTGTTCTGGCGATATGGTGGACACCATTTTGTGTTACCATAATGTTAAAATAACACTCTCCTGTGTCATTGTGAATTCTTTCATGGCATTTCTTTGTTATGGAATTTATTTTTTTTTTGTATATTTGCTGCATTACGTAAGCACCCACATGACAAGGCATAACGAAAACATGCCTATACAAATACATTGTAAACTTTACTGCCGAAAAAACTAAAATTTGAAGATGAAAAATTGTAATATTTTTCTTATTTCTGCTCAAAATATAGATTGTGGGTACTCGTTAGAACCGCCAAGGCTCGGCGGTTCTAACGAGTACCCACAATCTATATTTTAGAGCAGAAATTGGAATAATAAGGTTCACCCCTGCAAACCCCAGTTTGACTATATAAAAGTGGCATTCAAGGCGGTCAAAATTATATAGGCGTGTTTTAGTGATGTATATATATATATATATATTTTCATACACATATTGTGGGTGCTTGTAAGAACCACTCTAACAAGGACCTCCAATCTGTTTTTGAGCAAAAACAAGGAAAATAGCGTTAACCCATGTAAACCTCACTTTATCTATATAAACTAGCATATATTTACAGGGGTATTCATTTCACAGACTAACAAATACTCACAATCTATACTTTGGTGCTCCATTGTTTGAAGGCTACAATGGCAGTTAGAGCCCCATCCTGTCTTGGGGCACAACATAAGGGCAACTCCAAAAGCCATCCTTGAGCAAATGCCCAGCAAAGACTCTGGCCCCAAGGTTATAAAACTTTTTTCATGCTCAACTCGGCTGAGCATGAAATTTGTACAGCTCAAAACTATTAAAATATAAACAAAGTAGGCAATTTTCCTGCTCAAATCAGCACAGAATATTATTTATCCTGCTCATTACGAAAACACACCTATACAAATACAGTGTGAATTTTACCGCCAAAAAAGAGAAAATTTTAAGATGAACAAGAAAGATGTGTTTGTGAAACACGAATATGTCCCTGGGCAAGACCTTTTTTTCAGAGTTGGTCACACATCAAGGTCAAGGTCACAGGTCAATTATTTTTGCATGAATGTGAAGCTCTTGTCACAAGGAACCTACATGCCAATTAATGCTCTATCTCAAACGATTCATAAGTTACGACCAACTTTAAAGTTGTCCACATACAAACAAACAAACAAACAGACAGGGCAAAAACAATATGTCCCCGCTATCGTTACCGGGGACATAAAAAACTGTGATATTTTTCTTATTTCTGCCCAAAATATAGATAGTGGGCACTCGTTGAGGCAGATATCGAGGCAGTTCTAACGAGTACCCACAATCTACATTTTAGAGCAGAAATAAGAAAAATAAGGTTTACCCCTGTAAACCCCAGTTTTAATATATAAAAGTGGGGTTCAAGGGGGTCAAATTTATAAAGGTGTGTTGTCGTGATGCATAAATTTTTAAAATGCGTACATTTGTTGGCATTTTAAAATTCATTAGCATGATAAATAAGTTGGTCATGAAAAAAGGTTTAATAATGTCCGAGCCTGATTGGCCTGTGCATTGCCCAGTATGATCAAATTGTTTGCTGTGGTTTTAATGTCTGCAAATTATTTTTATGCTTTTGTGAATTGTAAAATATGTTATTCATTGTGAATAAACATCAAGTTTCAGAGTTTCTAGTTAAAACGTTTATCAAGCTAAATTGATGTATTTATCATTAACCCATTCTGCACCGGAAACCCCAAAACGGGTACCCTTGCAAACAGTGCAGGCCCAGATCAGACGCCGCAAAATGCGGTGTCTGATCAGGGCCTCCACTGTTTGCTAAAAGTTCAGTCATTTTCTAAATAAATTGTGATGAAAACACAACCTGACACCCTTAAATTTTGAATGAATGAACTGCTATATATAAGGAGGAAGATTCCATTTGGTACAAAAAGGGTTAAAGACCCGCATAATGACCCCATCTATCTACATTTTGATTTTTTTTTATCAATTCAGACTTTGTTATTTGTCCAAACCGAGAATGATAAATTTATACCATACAGTATGTTTACCCCTTTTTGTACCAAATGGAATCTTCCACCTTATATTTTAGGGGTGTCAGGATGTGTTTTCTTGAAATTTAAGTTGGAAAATGGCTGAACTTTATGCTAACAGTGGAGGCCCTGATCAGACACCGTGTTCTGCAACGTCTGATCTGGGTCTGCACTGTTTGCCACGGTACCAATTTAGAGGTTTCCAGTCTAAAATGGGTTTAAAAAAGGTGTTCCATTGTCTGACCGCTGCAGTGGCACTGGTCAGTAAAAGCACTGTACAATATATGGGTCGTGGTAGGTAAAAGGCATTTTCAAGCAAGTGTGCCCAGCAAATACTTAGACCAGCCTGCCCATCCATGCAGTCTGAACAATCCTCCCTGTGCACCATGTAAATGGTAATTGACATAAGTCAGGGAAGATGGTTGTCGACTGGCATACTGTTAACGAGTCCGTGTAATGAACACCCCTCTAAACCCCACTTTATATAGAGAAAACTGTGGTTTTAAAGGGCTATACATTCTTATCCTTGTTTCTGCTCCAAGACATAGGTTGTGGGTTCTCGTTAGAACCGCCTCATTGAGGCAGTTCTAACTAGCACCCACAACCTATGTTTGAAGTATAAATATAAACCCTTATCTTACTGTTCACAACAACCCCTATCCTTGCAAACAGTGTAGATCCAGATCAGATGGCTTCTTCAGAAGCCATCTGATCAGGATCTATACTGTTTGGCATTCAGTTTATGAATTTCTAGCAATAAATTACATCACGTAATTTGATTGGTTGATAGACAGAAATGGGTGTGGCTTAAATGAATATTCAGCAAGATAAGGGTTAAATAATAACTCTTATCCTGCTGAACACAACTGCCCTCACTTTTGCAAACAGTGTAGATCCTGATCAGATGGCTTCTGAAGAAGCCATCTGATCAGGATCTATACTATTTGTCATGCAGTTTGTGAATTGAACAAATACATTTCATCAAGTTATGTGATTGGTTAATAGTCAGCAATGGGTGTGGCTAAATAAATTTATTCAGCAGGCCAAAGGTTAACATACATTTCCTTTGGATCCTAACCATAGTCTAAAAAGAGCTTGTTATTTATACAAAGACAAACTTTAACCCATTGTATACCAGTGGACTCTTCCATTGCTATATGTTTGACAAGACCATTTGTAAGGGGTGTCGGGCCTATTTTTTCATTTTTATTCTTTTTCTGATGGAAAATTGTGTAAGCAAATAGTGCAGGCCCTTATCAGATGTTGGGTTCTGCGGTGTCTGATCTGGGCCTGCAATGTTTGCCAAGGTACCCCTTTAGGGGTTTCCCACATGCAATGGGTTAAAAGTTTAATCATTATGGAAAACCATAATCAATTTTGTACTCAGTTGCTTTAAATAACTAGAAAAAGTGTCCATAGGACACGGATGCCCCCCCCAAATGCCGTTCATAAATCAGGCTCTACCTGTTACAAAAACTTTAACCTGAGGTTACAGGATCACGTACGTGTGTACGTACGTACGTACACACACGTACAGACGGACGTACACGTGTACGCACGTACGGAAAACCGAAAAACTATATGCCCCCGGCATCATATGATGCGGGGGCATAAAAATCATACAGTCGAACTTCAATGGCTCGAACACCTTTGCAGGCTTTCAAGTGACTCCTGGTGAAAAAGTAGGAGAAAAGTAGGAGCCTGAGATATCAAAAAGTAGGAGAAAAGTAGGAAAAAAGTAGGAACCTGATATAAAAGGTAGGAGCTAATAGACACGAACATACCTCCATATGTCATACATTTTACCAGTTTTTCATTTTGGGCAGTTTTATTTGTGCATTTGAGTCTAATGTTTTTACATCAAAGTTAGCAGGCACCTGTAAAATGTTAGTGGCTAACCCATCTAGTACAGTTATTCATGACGGCAGCCTGAACTTCCAATGCTTTTGTCAAGAGTTTGCCACTGGCAGATATCTGTACCTAGATATTGACATATGTCAAAGAATTAATGAATTTTGAAAATTTACATTTGTGAGAAGCATCAGCTACAAGATGTCCAGGTGAAGGCATCATAGCACTGCTACAATGAATTCCTGTCATGCAAACTAAGACAGCATTTTAGATGCTCACTGAAGTCAAGGCTTTAAAGTATTGCTGCAATGAATTTCTGTCACTCTCAACAGAGCTCTAGTTGGTCACCCCAGACATCACAGCACTGGTGCAATGAATTTCTGTCAAGCTAAACAAGACAGAGCTCTAGTTGGTCACTTCAGTCATCACAGCATTGCTGCAATGAATTTCTGTCATGCTAAACAATACAGAGCTCTAGTTGGTCACTTCAGTCATCACAGCATTGCTGAAATGAATTTCTGTCATGCTAAACAAGACAGAGCTCTAGTTGGTCACTTCAGTCATCACAGCACTGTTGCAATAAATTTCTGTCATGCTAGACAAGAAAGATCTCCTGCTGGTCGATCACTGCAGTTAAGACATTGCATTACTGCTGCTTTGCATTCCTGTCATCCTCCATAAGACAGATCTCAGATTTTTCACGGCAGTTAAGGCATCATAGCACTGCTTCAATGTTTTTCTGTCAAGCTAAACAAGACACAGCTCTATTTGGTCACTTCAATTAAGGCAACACAGCACTGCTGCAATGAACTCCTTTCATGCTAAACAAGATGGAACTCTAGTTGGTCACTTCAATTAAGGCAACACAGCACTGCTGTAATGAATTCCTGCCATGCTCAACAAGACAGAACTAGTTGGTCACTTCACTTAAGGCACCACAGCACTGCTGCAATGAATTCCTGTCATGCTCAATAAGACAGAACTCTAAATGGTCATTGCAGTTAAAGGCATCAAAGCATGGCAAATATGAATTACTTTCATACTTATCAAGACAATAATTCTAGTTGGTCACTGCATTTAAGGCAAATTTAAGCAGCACTACTGCAATGAATTCCTGTCATGCTCAATAAGACAGAACTCTAAATGGTCATTGCAGTTAAAGGCATCAAAGCATGGCAACAATGAATTACTTTCATACTTATCAATACAATAATTCTAGTTGGTCACTGCATTTAAGGCAAATTTAAGCAGCACTACTGCAATGAATTTCTGCAATGCTCAAAAAGTCAGAGCTCTAGTTGGTAACACAGTTAAGGCACCACAGAAGTGCTGCAATAAATTGATGTCAGGCTCAACAAGACAGAACCCTAGTGGGTAACTGCAGTTAAGGCATCACAGTACTGCTGCAGTGTATCCCTTTCATGCTCCAGACAGAACTCTAGTTGATCACTGCAGTCAAGGCATCACAGCATTGCAGCAATGAATTTCTGTCTTGCTCAACAAGACTGAGCTCCAGTGGGTCTCTGCAGTTTAGTCAGAGCACTGCTGTAATGTATTTCTGTCATGTTCAACAAGACATAGCTCAAGATGGTAACCACAGTTAAGGCATCACAGCATGGCTGCTACAATGAATTTCTATCAAGCTAAACAAGACAGAACTCTAATTTGTCACTGCAGTTAAGGCATCACAGCACTAAGGAAATGAATTGCTCTTGTGCTAAAGACAGAGATCTAGTTGATCACTGCAGTTAAGTGTCAAAGCATTGCTGCAATGAACTCCTGTCATGCTAAACAAGACGGAGCTCTAGTAAGGCATCAAAGACATGATATCAAAGCATTGCTGTTATGAACTGCTGGTCAGTTAAGGCCTCAAAACACTGCTGCAATGAATTCCTTGCATGCTTACCAAAACATAGCTCTAGCTGATCACTGCAGTTAAGAAATCAAAGCACTGCTGCTATGAACTCCTGTCATGCTTACCAAAACATAGCTCTAGCTGATCACTGCAGTTAAGAAATCAAACCACTGCTGCTATGAACTCCTGCCATGCTTACCAAAACATAGCTCTAGCTGATCACTGCAGTTAAGAAATCAAACCACTGCTGCTATGAACTCCTACCATGCTTACCAAAACATAGCTCTAGCTGATCACTGCAGTTAAGAAATCAAACCACTGCTGCTAAGAACTCCTGCCATGCTTACCAAAACATAGCTCTAGCTGATCACTGCAGTTAAGAAATCAAACCACTGCTGCTATGAACTCCTGCCATGCTTACCAAAACATAGCTCTAGCTGATCACTGCAGTTACTTAATCAAACCACTGCTGCTATGACCTCCTGCCATGCTTACCAAGACAGAGCTCTAGCTCAGTAATGCAGCTGAGGCATCAAAGTATTGCTGCAATGAATTTTTGTCTTGCTAAACAAGACAGAGCTCAAGCTGGTTACAGCAGTTAAGGCATCGCTGCACTGCTGAAAAGAATGTTTGTCATGCTAACAAGACAGAGCTAAAGCTGGTCACTGCAGTTTAGGAATCACTGGACTGCTGCAATGAATTTCTGTAATGCTGAACAAGACAGAACAGTTTGTCACAGCAGTTAGGGCATCAAAGCATTGCTGTAGTGAATTTTCTACCGTTCTCAGCAAGACGGAACTCCAGTTGGTCATTTGGTTAAAACATCACTACACTACTGACTGCAAAAATTCTTGTCATGTTCAACAAGACAAAACTGTAGATGGTCATTGCAGTTTTGCTTTACATCAACATATTCAAATTAGTGGTACAGCTAAAAACAGCAGATGAATGTCAAGGATCATCAGTAGATTTGTCATGTAACAAAATGCATTCTACAAAAAGTTTGAGATACAAGTTATACTTTTAAATGCTTAATTTGTTTATTTATTTATTTGGGATCTTAGTTTTTGGACAAATCAAAAAAGTAGGAGAAGTAGGAGTTTTTCTGGAAAAAGTAGGAACAAAGTAGGAAGAGACCCAAAAAGTAGGAAAAGTAGGAAAAAGTAGGAAAAAGTAGGACTACTTGAAAGCCTGCCTTTGGGACCTCGAAAATCTGTTCAAGACAGTTGTTCGAGCCACTGAGGTGACTGCCAGGAGGCATAACGAGATACTTTTAGACATCGTTTCCGTGTTCTATAATGAAAATGTATGCTGTGTGTATTCATTAGAATCGCCTCAGATGTAAATCTGGCATCTCCTTCAATGATTTCCTATATTTTGGAAATGATTTCTTTACGAGATGCAGATTTTGGCCTACCTGATTTCAGTGCATTGTTGATGGACTCTACACCAGACTCAAATTTCTTTTTTCACAGCCGAACTGTGTCAACAGACCCACAAGAAGGTCCAAAAGCAGTAGAAATTTCAGTCATCACCTTCTTCGAGGAACAACCAAGTTTTGAGCAAGCTTTGATATAAGCCCGTATTTCATCATTTTAGTTGACGTTTCTACCAACCATTTTTACTGCAATGGCCAATGACTGCATGTATTCAAATGACAAATTTTATGTCTTACACTTAGTCTAACATGTACATTTGTACACCATTGTGTAGATATTAAATAGCCCTATACAAGTAAGTATTGGTTTTGATCATGCCCAATGTGGATATCAAGCTGGAGGACAATAAGCAATTCTTTTCAAACATCCCAAAATACCCAGCTTATCTGTTCCTGCATGCTAACCCTTGTCCTGCTGAATATTTTAATCTGCCACACCCACTACTGATTATCAACCAATCAGATTACTTGATGCAAATTATTGTAACAAATTCACAATCTGAATCACAAACGATGTAGATCCTGATCTACATTGTTCCTGATCAGATGGCTTCTTCAGAAGCCATCTGATCTGGATCTATATTGTTTGACAGATAAAACGTATCCAGGCTCAGCAGGACAAGGGTTAACATAATATCATATAGTAACACTGTAAAATGTTATCACCCCATCCTTAACAATGTATTTACTGCAGCAGCTTTAACCCTTTTTGTACAAAATGGAATCTTCCTCCTTATAAATAGCAAGAGTTCATTTCAAAATTTAGGGGTGTCAGGTTGTGTTTTCACGAAAATTTATTTGGAAAATGACTGAACTTTTAGCAAACAGTGGAGGCCCAGATCAGACGCCGCGTTCTGCGGCGTCTGATCTGGGCCTGCACTGTATGCCAGGGTACCCGTTTTGGGGTTTCTGGCCTGAAATGGGTTAAGACATGCCAACCCTTGTGGGTCATTCTGTGTCATCTCCCAGAGAAAGGGAAAAAAGAGATAGCAGAGGAGATGAAAGTGAGGGACACAGGTGAAAGAGGAAAATGAATGGAAGTGTTGAAACAGAACTAAAACATTCCCCCTCTACCTTTACCTGCTGCAAGGACAGCAGGCCTTGTTCAACTGTAAGCCCATATCAGATAGATGCCCCCCGTACCCCCACCCCCCAAACAAAGATACGAAGCAAAAAAAAACGGCCCCGATAGCTCAGTTGGTAGAGTGTCCGCTCCGGGGAACGGGAGGTCACGGGTTCGATCCCGGGCAGCGACATACCAAAGTCGTTAAAAATGGTACTAGCTGCTCCTCGCTTGGCACTCAGATTTACGGGGTAGAGCTAGGACGGGTTGACCCAGTGTCAGGATAATGTGACTGGGTGTGGTATCATGTAATGTGTCTGGGACATGATACTTCAGTGAGGCAGCACTATAAAGTGGGCATTGAGCTCCCTGCCGCAACCAGACACCGTCGTGATATGACTGAAAAATTGTTGAAAGTGACGTTAAACCCGAATTCACACACACACAAAGCAAAGCAAAAAACAGACATATGATGAGAAATCTCACATGCGAAGTAATTTTATATGAAAGGTTATGAAACTAGCCACAGGCTTGTTTAATAAATTTCATACGAGTTAACCACTCCATCGAAATCCTCTGTACACGCTTAAGCAAGCACAAATGTGCAATGACTGGGGATTAAAATCAATTAATCTCTTTGTGTGTCAATATAAAAAAGTTAATTTACTCACACATATAAATAAATAAGAATAAGGGAAAGTACATTATTTACATAGTTTATTTTGGCAACACATCACGAAAACACACATATATAATTTTGAGCCCTTGAACCCCACTTTTATAAACCATAGTGAAACTGGGTTTACAGTGGTAAACCATATTTTTCTTATTTCTGCTCAAAAATATAGATTGTGGGTACTTGTTAGAACCACCTTGATGAGGCACTTCTAACGAGTACCCACAATCAATATTTTGAACATAAATAAGAAAAATATCACAATTTTTCATCTTAAAATGATTGTTTTATCGGCAGTAAAGTTTACAATGCATTTGTATAGGCGTGTTTTCGTAATGAGGCTTAGTGTCAATGGGTGATCTGTGACATACATGGCCATGTCTATGACCATTTTTAATAACACAGTTCGTTGGTTGGACCCCAAGTTCCTTGTTATCTCATATAATGTTCTGTGGCCAGTTGTTCAAACTTAGTGACGTCATTAGCTATTAAACGCATCATTAAAACTTTGATCACTCATTATGGTGAAAATAATAACATTTTTGCTGGAAAAATGTGAGCAGCTTTTGCATATGCAAAAGCTGCTCACATTTTCTCAGCAAAAATAACAAAATTTTAGATATTGTACTTGCTAGAACGGTTAACAATTTAACCACTAACAAGCTGGTTAAGCTAACGAGGCTTTGAACAACTGACCCCTGGTGTATTTATAACTTCGGCTCAATCCTGTTATAAGCTCTTGCTACTGGTATTAATTTCTGTCTCTCCTCCATAGGCAGGTATTTCTCTATCAGCGAGTTCATACACTGTTTCTCATTTATAAGCCCTACCCTGAAAACGAAAGAAGTATATGATGATGATGATAATGATGATGATGATTTTGATACTTTTACACCGGAAATAATTTTCGTGACTTCTTGTTTGCTTACTTCAAAACTTATTACATATAAAACCAGAGCTGTCATAGGACAGCATAGCTCACCTGCTGGGCACATTTTGTGCTGTACCGTTTACTTATGCGGCCCCCGCCCATCTGAGCTTAGAGAAATAGATGGGCTGCATGATGCTTCCACGCAGAGCTGAAACCTAACACACACAAGTACTGGTAAACTGCTTAGAGGATCTAAGCCTGCCCAGGCAAAGCCATGCGAGTTGGACCGTCCATGTTTATAAAACCCTATTGGTTTCACTGGGCAACAGGGCTTGAGATGTCATTTCATCTCAATGTCGGGTAAAAGTCCCACAAAATTGGAAGCAATGTCTCCAAAATGACCTTTTCAGTGTTGATGGGGACATTAAACCTCAAACAAACAAACCATTTACATAGAAGTGGAGTGCAGTGTTTGAGTTTTACGTAGCATAACCACTACACCACGGAGGCTTCGAAATTAAAAACCAAGGTTTTGTGTACATATATATAGTCAAAACCACAAATCCATTATCGATTTATAATCCAGGTATGACATTTCCCAATCCAAGTCTTCACTTTTTAAGACAAAGATCACTGAATGATGAAATATAGGTCACATTGACCTGGTTATATTTTGAGGACAATCGTCGAGTCACATGGAACTGATGATCCAGGTATGATATTTCTCCATCAAATAATATGTAAGATATAAGGCAGAATCACTGAAGCATGAAATAAAGGTCACACTGGCCTAGATATAATCTGACGTTAATCTTCGGGTCACATGGAACTTATGCAATTTCTACATTTTTTTTTTTTTGGGGTTTGGGTTTTACGGCCCTTTCAAGATTATTTCACTCATATCGAGCCGATCGTTAATCAGAGGTGGGCGAAAACCGGAGTACCCGGAGAAAAACCACCTGACCTTCCGTTGCAGAACTTGGCGTCTCACACGTGGCCCGAGCGAGGCTCGAACCTACGGCGGTGAGAGACCTAATGACTAAGAGTCAGCGCTCTTATCCACTAGGCCACGGAGGCTCGTTCAATTTCTACATCAAAAAGTCTTTGAGATAAAAGGCAAAATCATTGAACCGTAAAATATAGACCACACTGACCTAAATATTATTTGATGTAAATCTTTGGATCACATGAAACTTATTATCCAGGTGTGGCATTTCTCCATCAAATTGTATTCAATGTACCATATAAATAAGGCAAAATCACTGAACTATGAAACATAACTCACCCTGACCTAGATATGATTTGGGGTCAATCATCATAAGGTGAACCGGCCTCAGTAGCTCAGTCGGATGCGCGTCAGACTGGTGATCAGGCGGACGTGGGTTCGATATCTGCTTGGGTTGGCAACATTCTTTCTTGGTTCTTGGAGACTGATCATGAAATCTTTTTCTACGGTCATTCTCTCCCTTCTGCTGATTCAAGAAGGGCAGTTGTCAGTTTCTGGCAAAAGAATGTGCACTGGACTGGTAAACCGCTTACATATAAACCTGCCCAGGAAAAGTGTGGATAGGTAAACTGACCGGCTCAAAAATAACCTAAATAGTGTTGACTGGGCCATTAAAATCCAATACAAACAAACATCTTAAGGTGACATGGAAATAACGTCCCAGGTATGACACTTCTCCAACAACTAGTCTTCAAGATATCACTGGACCATGCAATGAGGTCACCATGATATTCACTGTTTTACACTTGAACCAGCATTACATAGTTGGCTAACTTATAACCCATTGTGTCTATAACTTGTTAGGATACTGGAAATGGATACAAAATATTACAAAGACGTCCTAGGTTTTGTCTCCATTACGATAACACACCCATGCAAAATAGTGCATTTTTTCACACCTCCAAAATGGTTACTTTTCTGATGAAAATCTGTGATATTTTTCTTGTTTATTCAGTAAACATAGGTTGTTGGTGCTCGTTAGAACCGCCTCACTAGAACTGCCTCATTGAGGCATTCTAATGAGTACCCACAAACTATGTCTTGGAGTAGAAATAAATAATGAATACCCCATAAACCCCAGTTTCTCTATATAAAGTGGAGTTTAGGGGGATGTTCATTTCATGGACATGTTCACGTGATGCTTAGCACCACTCCCCTGGCATGAACCCAGCAGTGTGTTCTTTTGGAATCTCAGAAAACCTTCCCAGGTTATTAACCCTTATCTTGCTGTACACTACAACCCCTATCTTTGCAAACAGTGTAGATCCAGATCAGATGGCTTCTGAAGAAGCCATCTGATCAGGATCTACACTGTTTGACATTCAATTTATGAATTTGAAGGAATAAATTACATCAAGTAATCTTATTGGTTGATAATCGATAGTGGGTGTGGCATATATGAATATTCAGCAGGACAAGGGTTAATGCTCTGTGATGAGTGACTGTCGAGATAAAAGCATCTGAAAAACTTTTTCTTGCACACCAGACAAGGAAATCCGCGATTTTACCCTGGGATAGAAATTTATGTTCTGACCCTGGTGTTCCGACCCCAAATCGAATATAATCGCATGTTTGATAAATACACTGGTTGATTACGACCTTGTGTGCGCCGTCGTTAAGGTTGACGTCATGCACTATCCGTGACGTCACTTTACATTCCTGCAGTGTCAACACAATATGGCGGACGTTGGCAACCGAAGTGACTGCAGCATTGAAATTCCGCGCTAAGCAATGGAAGGTATGCAAGAAAAAGAATCCAATATGGGTGTGAGGGGCGGATAGAAAAATCCGTCCCTCGGGATCACTGTCCGGCATCACTCGGCAAGCCTCGTGATGCCGGACAGTGACCCTTGGGACGGATTTTTCCATCCACCCCTCACGCCCATATAAGATTCTTATAATCCCACTGTGACAGGAACGAAAACGGAAATGCACACGCTGACACCAGGGTGACTGCAATAACTCTCCTTGTATTTCATACAGGGGAGCTAAAAAAAAGAGTCTACTTTTAAGGGGACTTGATACACACTCCTGCATAATAATTTTTGTCTCCCATGTCAAAAGGGGTCTACTCTTTGGAGGAAAATCAGTGAGGTGTATCCATTCCCCTAAAAGTAAGTATTTGCTCCTATAAGTGTGGACCCCTACTGATAAGTGAGACAAAAATTGAAGAAGTGTTTTCATTTGCCCTTGAATAACCGAATCCAGCATTGTAAGAACTGCTGATTCTGGTAATTATACCGCAAGATTTACTTTCTGAGTGCTTTTACAGAATGCAACTTTCATTTACTACATCTATTGGAACACAATTTTGTTCACATTACAGTAAAACACTCGTGCAACATAGTGCAATTTTTGTCACATCTCCAAAATGGCTACTTTTCATATGAGACCTGGGATATTTTTCTTATTTTTATGCAGCAAACATAGGTTTTGGGTGCTCGTTAGCATTGAGGCAGTTCTAACGAGTACCCACACCCTGTCACAGCCTCATTGAGGTGGTTCTAATGAATACCAACAACCTGTCTTGGGACAGAATTTATATAGAGAAAACTGGCATTTGCGAGGGTATATATTTTTCTTATTTCTGCTGCAAGACATAGGCTGTGGGTACTCATTAGAACCGCCTAGATGAGGCAGTTCTGATAAGTACCCACATAGGCTGTGGGTACTCATTTGAACCCCCTCAATGAGGCAGTTCTAACGAGCACCACAACCTATGTTTTCAGTATAAATAAGAAAATAATCACCCATTTTCTTAAGAAAAGTAGCCGTTTTGGAGATGGGAAAAAATAACTACCGTAAAAATTCGGCTATAAGACGAGGATTTTTCCCTCCAAAATGATCCCAAAAAAACGACCCTGTCTTATAGCCGAGGTCATGGACTGCAGGCTTTTTTCCGGCAATGTCCGGCGAAGACCAGACATACGGAAAAAGCTGATCGGTGATTTATGAATTGATATAAATCGCCGCCCACAAACCACCGCTACGATTTTTCTGCACGCGATCGGAAAATGACGTCATCCGACGCCATTACCCCCACACGTGTTTAATGTCATTGCATGTATCTCTTTCATAAAAAAAAAATGTTTGGAACCGGTAAAAAAATATTTTCCCGATAGCTAAGCCGTTGTGAATAGAGGTGGATAGAAAATCAGTGCTTTGCACAGCTCCAGAATTATCCCCAGAAGCTCCGTATCAATAACCAACAACAGCGTTCGACTTTTCCCGCCAACGTCTATTTGGCGCCAAAACATAACTATTCATGAGATCGTTGAAAAGTCCGATTTTATAATGCAAACATCTACCGTTATATGTAGCTAATAGTCTGAGGAGCAATTAAATCAGTTTCACACTGATTGTGGATTAAATTTTATGACTGGAGGATAAACGCAAATTAGAGACATAACTTGACCATATTTTCACACCTTATCGACACGCACCGCAGGGTGGCAATTATACGACAGGGATTAACAATAGTGTCATACTTGAACCGTAATAAATACACAGATGGTTTGTCTCTGAATTGACAGCGATTTACTTACTGGGTTACTTTTACCGTATTTAAGGACTCAAAAAGACTGGCGATTTTTTTTTTTTTGCACTTGTCCCGACCGAGCGTCATAAGGTCAAAGTGCACCTGCCCGGCGTGATTTCGGTCTTATCCCGGACGGCCGGGAAATGGATTTCTCAGCCCCTGTCGTCTATTAAATAGAAGTTTGTGTAGCCTAAGCCAGCAAAGCATGTACCGGGCCGACAGCGATACGACGTATCGGCCCGACGTTTGTCGCTATTTTGTGCTAGCTGGGGCGTTGGTTCTGAAACTGAATAGCTAGGTGTTGTGTTCCCCGATAAAAAAAAACGTTCAGTTACTTATAAAAAAAGCTGCAACAAATATTTCTAAATTTTGTGGCTGGAAATGAGGGGTAAGTAGAGGGGTTTTCTGACGAAAAAAGGCCGATTTCTCACATCTAAATAGCATCTGGCGGTAGCAGATAGGCCCCGACAGATATGGCAAAAATTTGACCCGTCTTATAAAAGAGTATAAGCAAAATCCCACTTTAGAATAACTGAAAAAGGGGTCCCATCTTATAGCCGAATCGCCTTATAGCCGAATTTTTACGGTAAATCGCAAGGGTGTATTATCATAATGATTTTAGTCCTCAAACCAGAATTTTTTGTCACAAAATGGATGTGAAATAATGTAAATAGAAGTACTAACAATATTTTATTTCAGCCAGTGCATGACAAAACCTACAATAAGGCATGCCCAACGAAGACTCAGATCAGCCTGTGCATCCATGCAATCAAATCAGTCTTCGTTGTGCCCTCTAAGGATAGCTAAGTGCCCAATGCTCCTTCATGCAGCAGGAGAAGTCTCTGGTTAGACTATATGGATGCGCAGGCTGATCTGAGTCTTTGGTGGGCACAAATGTCTTATTGTAGGTTTTGTTGTGTGCTGGCTTATAAACAACATCGTGTCATAAGTAAAGATTAAGTTAAACCCTTCTGAACCATTTTATCAATTTTGGTAAAGGGGAATAAGAGGAACATTTCTATGAAATTATTTTTGCATTGGGGCAACTGGCCTACGTGGAGATGTTGTCTGAATATTTTTCCAGCTTTGATGGCCATTTTGTTCAGCTGAATGGAGCCATTTTAGCAATTTTGAGGCTCCATTAGAGCTGCCTCAATGTTTGTTTGATTTTAGGTCTAACGTCACCGTCAATAATGTATAGGTCATTTTGGAGACTTTGCTTCCAATTTTGTGGGACTTTTACCCGACATTGAGTTGAAATGCCATCTCAAGCCCTGTCCCCCTATGAAACCAAAAGGGTCTGGTCTATAAGGATGGACGGTCTGACTCGCTCGACTTTGCCTGGACAGGCTTAAATCCTCTAAGCGGTTTACCAGTATTCGTGTGCGGTCGGTTTCAGCTCTGCGTGGAAACATCATGCAGCCCATATATTTCTTCAAGCCCCGATGGGCGGGGACAAGCTGTCTCAATGAGGCGGTTTCAATAGGTACTCACAATCTAAGTTTTTGAATGAAACCAGATAATGTATACCACTATACAACTATAAACCCCAGTTTTCTCTATATGAAGTGGTGTTTACAGGGTTGTTCATTACATGGACTTGTTAACATGACATTACAAATTCATATAATCAAATCAACTATTTATGAAAACAGGCCTATACAAATGCATTGTAAACTTTACCTCCGAAAAACGAAAATTTTAAGAAGAAAAATTGTGATATTTTTCTTGTTTCTGCTCAAAATATATATTGTGGGTACTCGTTAGAACCACCTTGTCGAGGCTGTGCTTACGAATACCCACAGTCTATATTTTAGAGCAGAAAATATAGCTGAAATAAGAAAATAAGGTATACCCCTGTAAACCTCAGTTTTACTATATAAAAGTGGGGTTCAAGGGGGTCAAAATTCTATAGGCATGTTTTCATGATGTCCAAATTCGGCTGAAACTCACAGTCAAACTGTCAGAGCCCAATACCACTAAAATTATCAGTACCTTTTGAACAGGAGAATAAAATCATCCATATTTATTTTCTTTCTTCCTGCATGTTTGGCGTAAGCTTCAAGGTCAGAGGCTAAATTGTCCCAGAACACCTCAGAACTGAAATATAAACATTTAACACAGCCTCTTAAAATGGCTTGACACCATAACCTTTACTTATCTTCATACCTTAACCAGAATTTCAAACTTTCTTTAAGAAGTTTCCAAAGCAAAAAAAGATCAATGTATTTGGTCTTCAGCTATTAGGAAGAATTTATATGAGTAAAATTCTTATATTTAGACCATCTTTGGGACTGTTTCAGATGGTATTAGAAAAACACTGGGTCTAGTAACACCTAGTGTAGTAAATACAAAGAAAACAAAATTTTAATATTGTCTGAAATTAACCCCCTCCCCATTAAACCCCAGTTTATATAGAGAAAACTGGGGTTTAAAGGGGTATAGGTTATTTGACTTATTTTTGCACCAAGACATAGGCTGTGGGGACTCGTTAGAACTGCCTCAATGAGGCAGTTCTAATGAGTACCTGCAACCTATGTTTGGAGTATACATAAAAATAAATATCACAAATTTTCATCAGAAAAGTTGCCATTTTGGACATGTGAAAAAATGCACTTTGTCACACAGGTGTCTTGTTGTAATGGCATGTAATCAGTGCAGCCTGAGCAAAGTCAATGTTAATCCTTTCATCCCTGTAGACTGGTACAGGTACCTTTCACTTGTTTTGGAGTTAAAAGGCCCAGTCAACACTATTTAGGTTATTTAGGTTATGCCAAGCCATTAGATAAGCATTCTTTTTCTGGATAGCCTGCATAAGCAGTTAACCAGTTCAGTGCAATTTTTTCAGACAGAAACTGACAACTGCCCTTCTTGAATCAGCCGAAGGGAGAGAATTGCCATAGAAAGCCTATGCAAACAGTATATATCCAGATGAGACACTGCTTGCCCTCCTGTCAATGATCTTGGCCAAAGCCTCAATTTGCATTAACAGACTTACCCTAATGATCCTAAGTATTGGAACAGATAGGTCTAAGCAAACAGTGCCAACCCAGATCAGTCTGATCAGGGTCTACACTGTTTGTCATTCCGCCCGCACCTTTTGGACTCGTTGCTGGGCCGTGAAACAAATTTGTTGAAATATTTCACACATCAAATTGTAATATCTTGGTAACTAATAAAGATAATTTGATGCCGTTTTCACTCTTCGATTTCTTTAATCAATGTCTTTTTAAATTTAATGAATTTCTATACCTTTGTATTTGACCTTTAAGGAGAATAACAGCAAGTCCTCAAGGCGTCTGAAATGTTTAGGATTTTTACGGTACCCAAATTCAAAGCTGAAAAAAGTCCACTTCAGGAACTCATAATGGAAATTTTGTTGACTGTCTTTACTGACTCCCGGGGCCAGTTTTTCAAAACTAACGACTCTGTTGGTTAACAAATTGTTAAATTTTAACTGATTATTTAAAATGGCAAATCAACTAATATTTTTGTTGAAAAAATGCGCAAAGCTACTCAATTTTTTTTTTTAGAAAAATACCACTTTATTAGATAATGCACTTGCTAAAACAGTTAACAATATGACCAATAACAAGCTTGTCAAGCTAATGCATGCTTTGAGCAACTGGATCCTGGCCTCAAGGTTATAAAACTTTTTCCATGCTCAAGTCACTTGAGCATAAAAATTGAAATGCTCATAATTATTAAAATACAAACAAATGAGGAAATTTGTCTTCTCAGATCAGCAAAGAACATTGTTTGTCCTGCTTATAAATTTTAAAATGCCATCAATTGTTGGCATTTTAAAATTTATGAGCAGGACAAACACGCTCAAGAGAGTTGAGCATGAAAAAAGTTTTATAATCTCGGATCCTGGTCTTAGAAGTCATTATGAGTGTCACTGAGGCATAATGGGGGGGTAGTTACTAGCACGGCCCAACAATTTAAAATTTATGAGCAGGACAAATTTCATGCTCAAGTGAGTTGAGCATGAAAAAAGTATTATAACCACGGAGCCTGGTCTACTTACGCTTTCATGACTTCCTCAATGGCTTCTTTAGAAACTCTCATACCAGCAAACCTTGTGAAATCCTTCTTTACAACTGATACTGGCATTGAATACTGCGACTTTTTACGAGGTCTGAAACAAAATCACAATTCTAAATTACAGCCGAACTTCAATGCCTTGAACACCTTTGGGACCATGAAAATCTGTTTGAGACAGCGGTTGTTGGAACCACTGAGGCTACTGCCAGAAGGCATAAAGGGAATAATTTATGGACTTCTTTTCGGTGTTCTATAAGATATAAAGTGTTTGCTGTGTGTACTCATGAGAATCGCCTCAATGCTGTGTGTACTCATTAGAATCGCCTCATTGAGGCGGTTCTAATAAGTACACACAACATACATTTGAAAGATAAAAGAAGCAAATATCCTAAATTTTCCCCTTACTATTTCTTATGTAGAGGAATGCCCCTGGAACTCAAGAGCAGGTTCAACTCAGCCATGGTATACGAGCCATCGGTGTTTTGTTTGTTTGTTTGGTTTGAGGTTTAATGTCCCCGTCAACACTAAAGGTCATTTTGGAGATGTTGCTTCCAATTTTGTGGGACTTTTACCCGACATTGTGATGAAATATCTCAAGCCCTGCTGCCCAATGAAACCTATAGGGTTTATAAGCAGAACGGTCCAACTTGCACCACAGTGCCAGGGCAGGCTTAGATCCTATATTTACCAGTATTCGTGTGCGGGTCGGTGTCAGTTCTGTATGGAAGCATCATGCAGCCCATCTATTTCTTCAAGCCCGATGGGCGGGGGCCGGCCATCGGTGTTCGAGTCATCGAAGTTCTACTGTACTTTCTTTCTTCCAATATATCTAAACCTCCATGGAGGACAAGAGATGGTGTACAATACATACAACGGATTGCAGGATGAAAGACTGCACATTAATCATGTAATTATGGTAGGGGTCTTTAACTGGCACTGGGGGTGGTTCTCCCTGCACAGGGGGCGTCCAGCTAACATCTTGATCTGAAGGACAGTGCACTTTATGAATAACTATCCTCCCTGCAAATGATGCCGATGAAGCGTTTTTGGACATTGAAGTTTTATCTATGCTGCTGGGAGCCCCTGTGCACTAACCACTGAGCTATCACGCTTCATGTAAATACATTTAGTCGTACTTCAAAAGCTCAAATACTTCTGGGTCCATGACGAATTGCTCTAGACAGGAGTAGTTCAAATCCCTCTAAGGCCAGGGCTTTGTTTGATTTGAGGGTTAAAGTCCCGGCCAACACTATTTAGGTCATTTTGGAGACGTTGCTTCCAAATTCGTGGGACTTTTACCCGACAGTGAGATGAAATGACATCTCAATCCCTGCCACCCAATGAAACGAAAAAAGGGTTTTCATGCATGGGCAGGCCAACTCGCACCACTTTGCCTGGGCAGGCTTAGATCTTCTAAGCTGTTTACCAGTTCTTGTGTGCGGTCAGTTTCAGCTCTGCGTGGAAGCATCATGCAGCCCAATCTATTTATTCAAGCCCTGATGGGCGGGGGCAATCCCTCTGAGGGTGAATCATACCAAATGGTCATGTGACTAAATGGGGATCACTAAAAGATATCTTTCGATCTATCAAATAAAGGTATGCTGTGTGTACTCATTAGGATCACCTCACTGAGGTGACTATAATGAGTACAGGCTTCATATTGACCTAGCTCTTCACCGTCCAAAGCATATAAGCCTTTGGTTTTATTTGGTGGCAGGGCTTGAGATGTCATTTCATCTCAATGTCGGGTAAAAGTCCCACAAAATATGAAGCAACGTTTCCAAAATGACCTAAATAGTGTTGACGGGACCGTTAAACCTCAAATCAAACAAACAAAACCATCAGCTATAGGGCTGGCTAATCAGAGCTGAAAAGAAAATCGATTATCAGTCCTGTCATTGAGATCAATAATCGATTAGTAATCGCTAAGATTTTTGTCATTATTTTACCTGTCTGGCTTTCTGTCTGAGCATGACTCTTACCATATGTTGCACTTTACCACATGTACATTTGAACCGACAGGCCTGAGCAAACAGTGTAGACCCAGATGAGACGCCACATAATGCGGCATCTCATCAGTGTCTGCACTGTTTGCCACTCATCCAGCTATTTTAGGCATAACTTTGGGTAGTAAATTGTACCTATCAAGTAATCGATTAAAAGCAAATCAGAAATGATAATCATTTTTGTGGAATTTATTGATCGATTAATCGATTAATCGTGGCAGCCTTTATCAACTATGTATATTAAAATGCATGACAGTTTACTGACTCAGCCCATTTTAAATATAGGATTTGTAAACCCCGGCAGGTTGATCATCAGGGGCGAGTTGTTCAAAACTAACGACGTTGTTAGTTAATGTATCGTTAAAACTTTGATCATTAAATATGGCAAATATGCTAAAATTTTTGCTGAAAAAATACCCAAAAATTTGATATTTTTCTTGCTAGAACAGTTAACAATTTGACGACTAACGAGCTCATTAAGCTAACGATGCTTTGAACAACTGACCCCAGATAAAATAATTCAAACTCACACCCCTAAGCCTCCTGCTATATACAACTGGTAAGATTCTGTTCTGGACAAAATAGGTTACATTTTTCGCCGTTATTACCACATATGGTCCGATAAATGCACTCATACACATCCAAATGCATCTCAATTCAAGAAGTCTGCCGTGTTTCCATGCAAAGCAGGAAAATTTTCTGTCCCAAAATGCATAATTTTTTACAACTAATTTGTGCAGCGTTCAAATGCCTTAACATTCAATATGTTGGCAGTGTCCAAGACTTTTTGTAATGTGTGTATAAAAGATGTATAGTATACCTTCTTGGTTTCTTTGTGATTTCTTTAGCATTAGTAGTATTTCTCTCTATGGGCAGTTCTCTGTTTCTTCCTTGATGTTTAGAGGACTCTGAAATAAAGCATATAAACCTTATCATCACGAAAACACCTACAGTCGAACTTCAATGGCTCGAACACCTTTGGGACCTCGAAAATCTGTTCAAGACAGGGGTAGTTCGAGCCACTGAGGTTACTGTCAGGAGGCTTAACGCGATACTTTTAGACATCTTTTCGGTGTTCTATAATGAATATGTATGCTGTGTGTACTCATTAGAATCGCCTCATCGAGGCGATTCTAATGAGTACACACAGCATACATTTGCAAGATAAAAGACTAAAATCTCCTTAATTATCCCCCACTATTTCTTATGTTGAGGATTGCACTAGGGGCTCAAGAATGGGTTCGACTCATCCATGGTAAACGAGCCATCGGTGTTCGAGCCAACAAAGTTCTACTGTATTTAATTTTGACACCTTAAACCCCACGTTTATTTAGTAAAACTGGGGTTTGCAGGGGTATACTTTTTCTTGTTTGTTTGAATTGGGGTTTAACGTCCCTGTGAACAGTATTTAGGTCATTCTGGATACATTGCTTCCAATTTTGTGGGACTTTTGCCCGACATTGAGATGAAATGACATATCAAGCCCTGCCGCCCAATGAAACCAGAAGGTTTATATGCATTGGACGATCTGACTCACACTGCTTTTGCCTGGGTAGGCTTAGTCTTTCAAAGCTGTTTACCAGTACTCCTGTGTGGTCAGATTCAGCACTGTGTGGAAGCATCGTGCAGCCCAATCTATTTCTCCAAGCCCGATGTGCGGGGGCGAATATACTTTTTCTTATTTCTGACCAACAACATAGATTGTGGGTACTCCTGAGAACCGCCTCAGTGTTTTCCTAATGTCCTACATGTAGAAAAAACAACAACTCAACCTTCAATTGCAAAACTTCGCATCCAGGATTTCTTATGGACGGTAACTACCTATTTAGTTGTGTATTTCCCAGAACTTTGAAGATTCCATAAACATCACACAGCTGAATGTCTTCTGGGTCTATCATCGTTATAATTATTATGTCAGACAAGTCCATTTAACATTTAAGGGGTGTACTATTTTTTTTGTTTTTATAGTGTTTTTGGCAGAAAATTTTGTTAGCAAACAGTGAAGGCCCTGAGCACAGGCAACATTATCTGATCTGGGTCGGCATTGTTTGCTCATGTCCCTTTTTACAAGTGTCCAGACAAGATCACTGAACAGATTCATTAAAATGTTCGGAAAATTCAGCAAGTTCTCAAGGTATCCAAACTTTAACCCTTATCTTGCTGTTCACGACCACCCCTATCTTTGCAAACAGTGTAGATCCAGATCAGATGGCTTCTGAAGAAGCCATCTGATCAGGATCTTCACTGTTTGGCATTCAGTTAATGAATTTGTAGCAATAAATTACATCAAGTAATTTGATTGGTTGATAGACAGAAATGGGTGTGGCTTAAATGAATATTCAGCAAGAGAAGGGTTGAAATTTCAAGACTCTTGCTAGTCTGTGTAGTGAACAGGATGGTTTCTGTCTTAGCTGGTTTCCGACCCCAAAAACAAGTTATTTATGACAGGGCTCATTTGTTGTTAGAAATGTATGCTGTTGGTACTTGGTAAAATCATCACAGCAAGTAAATTCATGATCCAGTAATGAGTCCAAAAAGTGTAGATTGAATGGCAAACAGTGTAGACCCTGATCAGACTGCTCCTTCAGGAGCAGTCTGATCTGGGTCTGAATTGTTTGCTTAAGCCTGTTCTGTCCGAATACCTAGGATCAAGTCAATTCGTGATTCAGTGATGAGTTCAAAAAGTGTAGACAGAATGGCAAACAGTGTAGACCCTGATCAGATTGCTCCTTCAGGAGCAGCCTGATCTTGGTCTGCTTGTTTGCTTAGGCCTGTCTGTCCCAATAACTAGGATCATTACGGTAGAAACTAGAGGTACTGTGATATCCAAAACAGGTTTGTTACGTTGAGGCTTTACATCCATGTCAACACTATTTAGGTCATTTTGGATACATTTTGGACACATTGCTTTCAATTATGTGGGACTTCTACCCAACAGTATGGGATGAAAACACATCCCAAGCCTTTTGAGTAGAATTACAGTAGAACTTCGATGGCTCGAACACCAATGGCTCGTTTACCATGGATGAGTCAAACCCATTCTTGAGCCCCTAGTGAAATCCTGTACATAAGAAATAGTGGGAGATAATTAAGGAGATTTTAGTGCAAATGTATGCTGTGTGTACTCATTAGAATTGCCTCGATGAGGCAATTCTAATGAGTACACACAGCATACATTTTCATTATAGAACACCGAAAAAATGTCTAAAAGTATCTCGTTATGCCTCCTGACAGTAACCTCAGTGGCTCGAACTACCCCTGTCTTGAACAGATTTTCGAGGTCTCAAAGGTGTTCGAGCCACTGAAGTTCGACTAGTTTCAATTTTAGCTGGAAATAATAGTTCCCTTCATAAGGTGGAAGGTTCTATTCAGTACAAAATGGGTTGAGGGTTAAAAAGATTAACTCAGATTACCTTCTCCATCATCTGGCTCCAGTCTAGAACTTGGGCCTGGCACTTCTGATGAAGGAATGTAATGATCCCTCTCTGGTGAAACCACCGGGGATGTTGTCATGGTGTCTAAAGGACTGTCAATATGAGTCTGGCCTATAGAAGTGTACATTTTCTGTGTAGACGACATCCGGGGTGAGAAACTCACAGTGTTGTCAGGAACAGTCAGCACCTGGCCTTGCTGTTTCCGAGCAATAACTGTTGTGCTCCCTTCTGTAAAACTCTGTCCTAGCTGAGCTGAAGAAATTCTGGGAGAAGATCGACGGATACTACTGTCCATCCTCTGTGAGATGTTATCAAACATGCTCTTCTTCCCCGGGCCTGACGATACCCTTCTCCAACCACTTGTCTTCAACTTGCTGGAACGGAGACTAGCAGACCTATGTGACTCTGTAGTCTTCCCCTTCTGGCTACTTGAGTTTGGAGTCACAGGAGTACTGGTCCTTGAGGCCTGTGAAACAGGTGTTCTGGCCGATGAGAGACGATCCTTCTGGCTACTTGAGTTTGGAGTCACAGGAGTCTTGGTCCTTGAGGCCTGTGAACCAGGTGTTCTGGCCGATGAGAGAGGATCCTTCTGGTTACTTGTGTTTGAAGTCACAGGAGTCCTGGTCCTCGAGGCCTGTGAACCAGGTGTTCTGGCCGATGAGAAACTATCTCTCTGAGGAGACACAACTGGAGATGGCGTTACAGTGTCTAATGGACTGCTAGGCTCCCTGTCACCTGTTAAGAAAACAGCAAGTTTGTACTAATGGGATAACTGCCTTTACAATTTTCAGTACAAATATTGTCGGTTTCGTGTTTCCCAATTACATTTTACATCTCTACTGATATCAGGACTTCTTCCCCCAAAATGCCTACAGTAATGATCCTACCTATTGGGGCAGACAAGCCTAAGCAAACAGTGAAGACCCAGATCAGACTGCTCCTGAAGGAGCAGTCTGATCAGGGTCTACACCATTTGCAATACAGTCTCCACTTTTTGGACTGCTTACTGGATCACGAAACAAACTTGTTAAAATTCTAGGAGAATTGCAGCAAGTCCTTAACGTGTCCGAATTTCTAGATATTTACAGTAATAATAAAAGATGGAAAAGCCTGTGGTTTTGACAGAGAAGCGTCCCTGCTCACACCTTGCCTTCATACCTTGTCCTGCTGAATACTAAAACACTATCCTGCTGAATATTTTAATTAGCCACACCCATTTCTGACTATCTGCCAATCAGATTACATGATATAGTTTTTGTTCAAATTCACAAACGGAATGATTAACAGTGTAGAATCTGATCAGATGGCTTCTGAAGTCATCTGATATGGCTTCTAAAGAAGCCATCTAATTTGGATCTACACTGTTTGCAAAGGTAGGGGTTGTCGTGAACAGCAGGATAAGGGCTAATTTTGACACACCCATTTCTGATTATCATCCAGTCAAACAAGATGATATAATGTGTTCATTCTAATTCCGATCTGAATGACGAACAGTGCTGATCCTGTTCAGAAACCACCTGTTCTGGATCTACACATTTTGCAAAGGCAAGGGTCCTTGTCGTGTTCAAGGGTATATGGATTAAATTGAACAGGAAAAATATTCCAAGTATGACACATTGACCTCAATCCAGGAATGGACAGTAGCTGGAGCAGTTAAGGTTAAAATTTTGGACTAATAGCTATCATCATAACAATCCTAAAAGGAATCTACATGTTTGTTTGATTTGTTTGATTTGAGGTTTAATGTTCCCGTCAAGTACTTGCTTGTTGCTAAGCTGTAAGTATTTGAAACAAGAGGGCCATGATTGTCCTGGATCACTCACATGGGATCATGATGTTTTATAGCTTTGGAAAGTGAATGTGTCACTTGTTTATGCAGATGCGGACCAAAGACTTTCTTTCTATTTTTAGCTTTAGAGGCCATCTTTTTCACTGGAGTGGAACCATTTTAGCAGAATTAGAGGACCATTACTGAGAGATTACTTTGAAATAGGGCCACTGGTCTAGGAGATGTCATTTCAAGAATTTCCTATTTTTTGATCTGGTGGCCATTTTGTTCAGCTAAGTGATTTTAGCAATTTAGCTAAAGGGGCATAAGTGGAACATTTCTGTGAATTTATTTATGTGGTGCAGTGGTAAAGCATCAGATTTGAGATTGAGAGGTAGCCAGTTCAATCCCCAAGAGTGCCAAGTGTTGTTTCCTTGAGCAAGAGACTTTATCCACATTGCTTAGTACTGGTTTCTACCCAGGAAGATGAAGAAAAGAGGGCCATATGGAAGATTAGTACTAAATGTGTTACCCTCTATAAGTAAAGTTGATTATTATTATTACTATTATTATTTTGAAATTCGGCCATTTGCCTAGAAGTTATTGTTTAAAGGTTTTTCTATTTTAGCTCTGGCAGCCATTTTGTTCAGCCACACAGAATGATTTTAGCAATTTCAGTAAAGGGCCATAACATAAACATTCCTGTTTGCATTTATTGGGCCATTGGCCTAGGAGAGATGTCATTTAATGGTTTTCTATAATTTTAGCTCTGGTGGCCATTTTGTTTAGCTGAGTAGAACCATTTTAGCAATTTTGGTAGAGGGTCACTCAAGGAACATTCCTGTAAAATTATTTCAAAATTCATTCACTGGTTTTGGAGGAGATGTGGTTTGAACAAATTGTTGACGAACGATGACATACGATGGACATAGCGGGATCACAATCGCTCACCATGAGCACTTCGTTCTCAGGTGAGCTAAAATCTTGACCAGCAGTTCAAAGCATGCTAAGATTAACAAGCTTGTAAGTTGTCAACATGTTAACATTTTTAGTAGGTAAAATATCTAATAAACTGATATTTCTGCTAAAACAAGTGAGAGTAGCCTTTGCATTTTCAAATGCTACTCACATTCATGTATATTTCAATGTTTTAACAATGTTAACTAACAACAATGCTATTTCTTAACCCTTATCCTGCTGAATATTCAATTTAGCCACACCCATTTCTGACTTGGAACCAATCAGATTACATAATGTAATGTATCCCTACAAATTCATAAACTGAATGTCAAACAGTGTAGATCCTTCAGGATCTACACTAAACAAAGTGCCCAGTGGGGCACGTATACCCCCGGCCAGGGCCATCGCCTCAGCTGAAACAAGAACTACAAAGGGAAATAACTCTAAAAGGCCTGACCCCTTGGCCCTTATTTTCTTTCCCACAATACAAGTAGTCATACTGATCATGTGTGCAAAATTTCAAGTTTCTATGTGAAGCAGTTCCTGAGATATCTTTGACACAAAATAATTGTTTACGGACAGACAGACGGAAAAGACAAAAACTATATACCCCCATTGCATACTTCGTATGCCGGGGGTATAATGATAGGGGTTGTTGTGAACAGCAAGAAAAGTGGTAACAACTGGCTCTAGATGTAAACCTTTCAAGTGAATGTAATGCTGACACCAGGAATACAGTAACTGCTTCCTCTACTTTTGTATAAGCATGCTAATAAAAATTCATTGGCATCATGTTGACAAGTCCGTGAAGTGTAGACCCCCCGTAAACCCCACTGTATAAAGAGAAAACGGGTTTACAGTGTATAAATTATTTTTCTTATTTCTGCTCCAAGACATAGGTTGTGGGTACTCGTTAGAACCGCCTCAATGAAGTGGTTCTAACGAGCACCCACAACCTATGATTTGAGTTGAAAATATCACAAATTTTCATCGGAAAATTAACAGTTTTGAAATCTGAAAGAATGCACTGTGGTGCATGGGTGTGTTACCTGTGCACATGTGTCTTATCATAATGTACAAATTCTGAATATGTATGTTTTCTTCCTTTTTGGAAATCTGAAAGAACGCAATGTGGTGCATGGGTGTGTTACCGTTTCAGGGTGTGTTATCGTAATGTTCAAAACCTGAATATGTATGTTTTCTTCCTCTTCTACTGCTTGAACCGGGTGTCTCTGTGTGTGACAAACTCTCTATCTCAGGGGAGACAACTGGTGATGGACTCGCAGTATCCAGGGGACTCTCATCAGCCATGTTACCGACAGTGCTATACATTCTCTGAGTAGATGCTACCTTTGGAGAGAAACTGGCTGTGTTGTCTGGTAATACTCCTATACGACCATGAGCAGTTCTAGCCATGACTGTGGTACCACCTTCTGCAAAACTCTGTTCTCTTTGAGTGGAAGATATTCGAGGAGAGAAGCCTGTGACACTGTTGTTAATGGACTGTCCATGAGTATGAACACGAGAAGTCCTGCCTGATGGACTGTGGTGTGGTACGGTGTTGATTTGCTGGGTAGAAGCTATCTTGGGAGAGAAACTTGCTGTATTATCAGGCAGTGTATGGAGGTGAGCTGGAAAGCAGAATAAGTCATGTTATGCAAAAAGCAATACAGTTAAACTCCAGTAGTTCAAATTCCTTTGGAACCATGATACAGAGTAGTTCATTACGAAAACAGGCCCCAGAGGTTATAAAACATTTTTCATGCTCAACTCACCTGAGCATGAAATTTGTAATGCTCATAACTATTAAAATACAGACAAATCAGGCAATTTTCAAGCTCAGATGAGCACAGAATGTCATTTATCCTGCTCATACATTTTAAAATGTCAACGTTTGTTGGCATTTTAAAATTTATGAGTAGGATAAGTTTCATGCTAAAGTGAGTTGAGCATGAAAAATGTTTTATAACCTCGGGGCCAGAACTATTTAAATACAGTGAAATTCCGCTATTAAGACCACCTAAAATTAAGACTAATTCTGCTTTTAAAAGCTTATTTAGTAGGCTTTAGTTATTCTTTCTTTGTGATTTCTGCATACTGTGCTCTGGTCAACGACCACCTTTGGGACTGTTGAGCCAGTCAGTCTACCTACAGTGCACCCTCCACAAACCTTTTTGAACCAGCGCAACCCCGTGCTGAGCGGGGAGCGCCAAAAAGCATTAAATTTGTGACGACTACGGTGGATACACACTAATCTGTGGGATGGCAGTTTTATCGTGGTGTTTCTGCATCATTTAAAATTGATTGTCCACATTACTTTTCTTATACTTTTTTAGGGGTAAATATCTGAAACCTGGCAGAGCCGTGGTGTATACATGTCATTGCCATGGCTTGCAGCGGGACATAGTGTGGGGTCATGCACAGAAATGCCGTGGACCAAAACTAGACTGTGGAGTTGGACAGGTTAAAAAAAATTACAGTGGGTGTACTGTAAAAACACTTTTCAAAGGCAACCTTATACATAAGCTGTTACCCAGTACAGAGCAAATCCTTTTGCAGAAACTAACAACTGTCCATCTTGAATTAACCCTTGTCCTGCTAATCCCGGATATGCCTTATTTTCCAAACAATGAAGATCCTGACGAAGCCATCTGATCAGGATCTACATTGTTTGCCATTCAGATTGTGAATTTGTTGCAATAATCTGTATTAAGTAATCTGATTGGTTGATAATCGGTAGTGGGTGTGGCATATATAAATATTCAGCAGAACAAGGGTTAATAGTGAAAGGGAGTGACTGACTGTATAAAATATTTTTTACTGATCTCCTGACCTGGCAGGAATTGAATCCCTGGGGCCAGTTGTTCAAAACTAACGACGTCGTTAGTTAACGTATCGTTAAAACTTTGATCATTAAATATGGCAAATATGCTGAAATTTTTGCTGAAAAAAAATACCAAAATTTTACATATTAAACTTGCTAGAACAGTTAACAATATGACCACTAACGAGCTCGTTAAGCTAACGATGCTTTGAACAACTGGGCCCAGATCATCAATTGAATGTGCATTTGACTGAGCCAACTAAGGATGGCACGATAAATCTGATAATCCATTAATCAATCGATAAATTCCACAAAAATGATAATCATTATTCACCTGCTTGGAATCGATTATTTCATAAGTAGAATTTATTACCCAAAGTTGTGTCTAAAATTGTTGGCTGAGTGGTAAACAGTGCAGACCCTGATGAAATGCCGCATTCTGCGGCATCTCATCTGGGTCTACACTGTTTGCTCAGGCATGTTTGTTCAAATACATCTGATACATATGGTAAAGTACAACATATGGCAAGAGTCATGCTCTGACAGAAAGCCAGACAGGTAAAATTATGACCAAATCTTCGTTGATTACTAATCGACTATCGATCACAATGGCAGGACTGATAATCGATTAGCTTTTCAGCTCCGATTAGCCAGCCTTAGGGCCAACTTTATAGGCTGACTTGTGTAGTCTACCAGCCAGAGTAAGAATAACAGAATGAAAAGACAGTACAGCAGATTAATAAGAGGCATATGAGAGAAAGGACATGAAGAGAACAAAAGAGCAGAATCACAAATAAAAGACAACCGCTTACTCTCCCCTATTATCCTTACCTACTGCTATTGCAGTGGACCCTGCCCAGCTACTAGGCAACCCAATGGCAAAGATACACAATAACTTTGCCTCACCAAATCACCGAGGGGCTGGTGGAAATATCTGCAATCATAGCTAAAATCCATATGTCAAACTGTTCAGTAAGGCCACTGCAAGCACCTTTTCTGTAGCTACTTCACCTTTAGAAAGGGAATGGTTGCACATTGTGGAGTCAAGTCTTTCAAAGAATTGTTTCCCCTGTCAACAGGGGTGTACTCTTTAAAAGAAAGAATTTGCTCAAAGGGAGCAAATTCTTTCTTTTAAGAGAACACCTTTTTTTAAGAAGCAAAGGTTATTGGACTACTCTTAAGACAAGAATATTACCTGGCCCAGGTGAAATCCTCTCCTCATAACCATCTTGATCCATGTCAAATTGGCTGCTATTAATATGCTGACCTTGACCTCCATCAGATTTAGGACTACCCACCAGCTGGTCCTTGTGTCTTACTGAGCCTGAGCTATTCACATCTTCTCCCTGAACTGACTGATGCAGCCTCTGACTCTGAGACAGGAGTTCTTTCTGGAAATCAAACAGTTTCTCAAAGCTTGGATCCTTTGCTGTCCATGACCTTCGTGATGATGACACATTACTCACTGAATTTTCTGACCTGTTACTTGCATTTGAGGACCTTGACCTTCTTACTGATGGAGTAAGATCCAATGAACTTCCTGACCTGTTGCTTGTAGGAGTGTTTGATCTACTAGTGTAACCGCCTGGAATTCCTAAGTATTGGAGTTCACTGCTCTGACCTGATAACCTCTGACCTTGACCTAACACTAGTTGACCTTCACTGTATCTCCCAGGTCTTACTGGTAAATTCTTACTTAACTGGTGTCCTTCACTCCATCTACCATCTCTAGCTCTGTGTCTTTCATGTATGTCACCAATTTCCCTGTCAATGTTTTCATTGTCTACAAAGCTTCTCCCATCTAGACTTATTCTCTGTTTCTCATGCAGTCTCTCATGGTACCTCACTTCCTCATCATCCCGGTATCTTTCTCTAGAACTGGTCATTTTTTCAGGAAAGCTGGCTCTTGAAGAATTACTTCTTTCATCAAACTCCACCTCAGCGTTTTCTTTTTCTGCTTCCAAGTTCTCATTGTCATCTCTAAGGATAGCTGATCTGTTATTTCTGCCCAGGGAAAGTCTGTTAGAAGAATACTCAGCAGTAAGGTTTCTGCTCTCATCAAAATCACTTGCTCTTTGATTCGCTTCTACGCTACTTAACCTACTTCTCCCAACACTATGTCTGGACCTTTCAAAGTCATGGGTAATATTTATACCATCCTCATAATCATCATCATCCCCAGACTTCAAGGGCAGGTCATAGACATGTTGCTGTTCTTGTTGAGAGTTTTCAATTCCTGGCTGAGTTTCGGGGATCATCTCGTCATCATAAAAACCACTGTACGAATCCTCTTCTTGTTCTGATTGTGTTGAAGTTTGAGCAACTTGTGGTGGGACATCTATATTCAACCTCGCTGAAAAATACATGTGGTTTGTTAGTAATTAACCTTTTTTTGTGCTTGAAATCCAAAACCGGTAATTGGCAAACAGCGCAGGCCCAGATCAGACGCCGCAGAATGGTGCGTCTGATCAGGGCCTTGACTGTTTGCAAAAATATGCAGGGCTTACACTGTTTGCAAAAATTTTTGAAAACACAACCTGTCATCCCTAAATTTTGAAGGGGACTCCAGCTGCTATTTATAAGGTGGAAGATTCCATTTGGTACAAAACAGGTTAAAACTGACTGGACACAACTCTTTTGTGGCCCTCTCAAATCTATTGCCATTCTACTCAATGAAAGCTAGTCTAAAAGAATTTGTCCACACACCTTACCCACCCGGGTGGCATATTCCGATCTTTCATATCTCCAAAATGAATATTTTGGAAATATGAGATATTTTTCTTATTTTTACTCCAAACACAGGTTGAGGGTGCTCGTTAGAACCACCTCATTGAGGCGGTTCTAACGAGTACCCACAACCTGGTGCTCATTAGAACCGCCTCATTGAGGCAGCTCTAACGAGTACCCACAACCTATGTCTAGGAACAGAAATAAAAAAAATATTGTATGTCCCTGTTAACCCCAGTTTTCTCTATATAAAGTAAGGTGTAGAGGGGAGTTCAATATACAGACTTGTTAACATGATGCCTTACCTGGGGCCAGTTGTTCAAAGCCTTGTTAGCTTAATGAGCTCGTTAGTGGTCATAATGTTAATTGTTCTACCAAGTTTAATATTTAAAATTTTGGTATTTTTGCTGAAAAAACGTAAGCAGCTTTTGCGAATATTCGCAAAAGCTGCTCACATTTTTTCAGCAAAAATATTAGCATAGTTGCCATAATAAATGATCAAATTTTTCACGATACATTTACTAACGACATCGTTAGTTTTGAACAACTGGACCCTGATTGATAAATTGCCCTAAGTTCAAAAGTCAGTTGACCATGTCCAGTCAGTAATGGCAACCTGACTATATAATAATATATATAAATATAAAGACTAATGCAGTTAAAAGGTCCTAAAAGCAAGTGGAAAAAATCTGCACCTTTCAAAAATATTACATGTAGTTTATCAATCGCAGTAGAATGTATGCTTGTAAATCCACTGTTTGCAAAAAGTCATTCTCTTGATTTCCTTGACAGCTAAAAAGAATATTTTTACAGACCATAATCAAAAACTGCAACCCAGTGACTATGTCTTTTGATTTATAGAAAAACACTGATAATTAAATTATTCCCTTCATTTCAGTTGGAGATTAAGGCTTTGACCATGAAGTAAAACCTCAAAATTGTAACTTTAATACAGTTTTTTGTCCTAGAATTATGCAAATTCCCTGATTTTATTTTTTTTAATTTTAAATTTCACTATTTTTTTCAAATTCCCTCACTTTTCACTGACCTGGATAGGAAAAGAGTTCAAATTTCCCTGACATTTCCCTAAATAGTGGCAACCCTGAATATCAGTTGTATGCCCTGATACCAAAGGACACATGACAACACATGACAACCCGGGCCCAGTTCATCAAGTAGACAAGTCCGTGAAATTAACAACCTACTAATCTCCACTTTATATAGAGAAAACTAGGGTTTACGGGGGTATCCATTACTTTTCTTATTTCTGATCCATGAGGCAGCTCTAACGAGCCCTCACAAACTATGTTTGCAGTATAAATAAGAAAATTTTTACAGATTTTCATCAGAAAAATAGCCATTTTGGAGATGTGAAAAATGCACTTTGTCACACAGGTCTGTTGCTTAACAAGCTTTTAAGTGGTCAAAATGTTAACTGATCTTCCAAGTAAAAGATCTAATACACTAGTAGTTTTGCTGGCAAAATGAGTAGCTTTTGCATTTTGCAAATGCAAAAGTTACTGAGATTTTTCCAGCAAAAAAGTAGCATATTTGTCATATAAAATGTTTTAACAGTATGTTAACTAACAACATGGTTAGTTTAGAACAAAAAGGTATATGTGATCAATGAATTCTTTGACTGCATGGATGCACAGGCTGATCTAGTCAATTTCCCTGAATGTTGCCTAGCCATGGGGACTTTTTACCAAGATAGCTATTAAAATGGATACCTTCCAATGAACAAGATGGCTGTCAGAGCAAAATATAGAGAGAAAAAAATAGATGCTCTCTTTCACTGCTCACCTTTAGCAACCCAATGTAGTCTGTGTCGTTTTGAATTCTGACTCTGAGAAGGCAACACCTCTGTTACACTCTCTGGCGAGGATCGGAATGGACTGAAAATATGTCAACATCAAACAGTAAATATACATAAATAAGACTTATCAATAAAATATAAACTTTGATCATAACTAAGAGTTTGGAAACTAAGCCATTTTTTTAACCCTTATCTTGCTGTTCACGACAACCCCTATCTTTGCAAACAGAGTAGATCCAGATCAGATGGCTTCTGAAGAAGCCATCTGATCAGGATCTACACTGTTTGGCATTCAGTTTATGTATTTTAGCAATAAATTACATCAAGAAATTTGATTGGTTGATAGACAGAAATGGGTGTGGCTAAAATGAATATTCAGCAAGAGAAGGGTTAAGATGTTTATGGTGATTGTACATGTTAAAATGAGATACTGTGATAATAATATACATCAAATTCATTACAAGATATTCTACTTAAAATGCTGTATTAAGCCATTGTAAACTAGTGGACTCTTCCATCTTCTATTGCTACATGTTGGACCCATTGTATACTAGTGGACTCTTCCATTCAGTATATGTTGGACAAGTCCATTTGTCATACAAGGGGTGTCGGGCCTATTTTTTCGTTTTTATTTTATTTTTAATTGAAAATTCTGTTAGCAAATAGTGCAGGCCCTGATCAGAAGCCGCATTCTGCGGCGTCATATCTGGGCCTGCACTGTTTGCCACGGTACCCTCTAGTATACAATGGGTTAAGATGGATTTCCTGTAAACTGAAGTACGCTGAAATAAAGGGTTCTCTTCTTTAAGGAAAGAATAGGGGACCCTTACAGTAAACAAGTGTTGTGGACATTTGTTAGAAATTTTTCCCACATGCAATGGGTTAAATGAAAGAATTTAGGGGGGGGGGGGGAAATCTTGAAATGATTCTGTTTGTTCATGCTGAGGTTTTATGTCCCATCAACACTATTTACCGTATTTGTCCTTATTACCGCACCATGCCCTTAGTTTTTTCAAAATCATGTCAAAAAATTATGGTGAAAAAATCTACCTAATTAGCACACACTTGATATGAAAACAATAGCTTCCCAGATGATGCATACTGATATTTAATGGGACGGAAAAGAATACTTAAGCATTGCCTTCACTGTTGAAGAAATAACGGTAAGTTTTTATATATTTACTGTGAGAGCTTCAAGGGCAGGTTACGGTAAAGTGTGCGCTTATGCATTTCCTTTTCAAAGATAGCTTCGGTGTGCGCTTATAGGAGCATGTGCGGTAATAAGGGCGAATATGGTAGGTCACTTTGTCAGACATTGCTTCTGATTTTGTGGAACTTTTACCCAAACATCTCAAGCCAAACCGCACAAAGAAACTGGCATCACTTTTCATGGGAGGGCTTAGACATTCTAAGCATAGTTCCAGACTCAAGCTTGGTTGGTTTCAGCTCTGCACGGAAGCACCATGTTGCCCAATCTATTTTTCCAAACCCCGATGGGCATGTGGAGTAAAATATTTTGTCTCCCCTATCAATATGTGTGGTCTACCCTTTAAAGGAAAGAATTTGCTCCTTTGGAGCAAATTCTTTCCTTTAATGGCATACCCATTTAAGTGGACCACAGTTGGCAGGAAAGCTATTAACCAAGGACCTTGGATGTTGTTTCCCCAAAAAACATTGTGGAAACAAGATGTGTTTGTGAAACACAAATGCCCCCGGACAGCGCAAGGTGAAGGTCACGAGGTCAAAATTTATGGTACCTCTTGAAAGGTCTTGTGACAAGGAATGCACATGTGAAGTATGAAAGCTGTACCACTTACCATTCAAAAGTTATGCCCAATGTTAAAGTTTTTGCAGACGGACAAACGGACAAACGGACAAACAGACAAACGGACAAACAGACGGACAGACCAAAAACTATATGCCCCCCAGAATCTTAGATTCCGGGGGCATAATAAAAATGTCAGGTGTAACCATTTCATCTTTAACCCATTCAGTACCAGAAACCCCTAAAGGGGTACCTTGGCAAACAGTGCAGGCCCAGATCAGATGCCATAAAACACAGCGTCAGATCAGGGCCTACACTGTTTGCAAAAAGTTAAGCCATTTCCCGAATAAATTTTGAAGAAAACACAACCTAACACCTCCTGCCATATATAAGGTGGAAGATTCCATTTGGTACAAAAAGGGTTAAGTCAGGGCCTGATTCATTTTCACCTACCTGGGTACATGGTAAGAGACACCAGTAGGACTGGTGGGCTCAATGATATCACTAAGGCTTGAACTTTCCCAGCTCCCCGAGTTTTCCTCTGGTTGATTCTCAACTGTTAGATGATACTTTCCTGAAAACATGAATAAAGATGTTAATAGCAAAGAGAGAGTAAAACAAGAGTTGTCAGAGGACAACATAGCTCGCTTATGGGGGCCTTAGTTATATGAGGGCAAGTTATCAGAAATGTGAAATTATGCAATTTTCACCCCAGAAGACATTTGAGCCAGCACAGGACAAAACCTACAATAAGACATGTGCACCCAACAAAGACTCAGATGATCCTGCACATCTTTGCAGTCTGATCAGAGTCTTCATTGTGCACTTCAAAGATAGCAAAGGGCCCAATGCTCCTTCATGCAGCAAGAGAAGACACTGGTGAGACTATATGGATGATCGGGCTGATCTGATTCTTCACTGGGCACACATGTCTTATTGTAGGTTTTGTCCTGGGCTGGCTCATTTCTTTTTGTTAAAGATCCCAACAGACTGCAGAAATAGGAAGAGAATCAGAAAGTACCCCTAAGAACCACTGTGACGGAACAAGAAATGAGCGAGTGCATGACAAAACCTACAATAAGACATGTGCATCCATCGAAGACTCAGATCAGCCTGTGCATCCATATAGTCTAACCAGAGGCTTCTCTTACTGCACGAAGGAGCATTGGGCCCTTAGCTATCCTTAGAGGGCACAAAAAGTCTCTGATCAGACTGTGGAGATGTACAGGCTGATCTGAGTCTTCACTGGGTGCACATATCTTATTGTAGGTTTTGTCGTGCGCTGGCTCATATATCAATTTCGCAGTGTTGGATTTGGGTTTCACGAATATGTCCCTTGACTGAGGTCAATTTTTTCTTTAAAGCAGGTCAAGGTCACAGGTGAAAATTTTTTGGTATGAGTAGAAAGCCCTTGTCACAAGGAACTGACATGCCAAATGTGAAGGCTTTATCTAAAATGGTGAAAAGTTATGAAAAAGTAGGTCACAGGTCAAGGTCACAGATAAAATTTTGAGTGGGAAGCCCTTGTCACAAGGAACCAACATGCTCAAACGGTTCAAAACCCACGATAAAGTAAGTCACAGGTCAAAATTTTGTATGGGTGGGAAACCCTTGTCACAAGCAACCTACATGCCAAACATGAAGGCTCTATCTCAAACAGTTCAAAAGTTATGATAAAGTAGGCAACAGATCAAGGTCACAGGTCAAAATTTCTGTATTGTCACAAGGAACCTACTACCTGCCAAAGATTATGGCTCTATCTCAAATGCTTCAAAACTTATAAAGTAGGTCACAGGTCAAGGCCACAGGTCATTTTTTGATCACAAGGAATGCAAAATATGAAGGCTCTATCTCAAATGGTTCAAAGTTATGAAGTAGGTCACATGTCACGATCATAGGTTAAAATCTTTGTACAAGAGGGAAGCCCTTGTCACAGGAAACCTACATGCCAAATATGAAGGCTCTATCTAAAACAGTTCAACATTTAAGTATTAAGATCCTCAGTATTGGGACAGATAGGGAAACATGGCAGACCCAGATCAGACTGCCCCTGAAGGGGCAGTCTGATCAGGGTCTAAACTGTTTACCATTCTGCACCTTTTGAACTTGTTGCTGGGTCGTGAAACAAATTTGTTAAAATTTTAGTATAGCAAATCCTCAAGGTGTCTGAATGTTTATGATTTTTACTGTACACACATTTTTTACTGAAAAAAGGTGGAGTACTGGATTGCAAAAGCTACTCACAATTTTTTTTCAGCAAAAATACCATTGTATTACACTTGCTAGAACAGATTTGCATTTGGTCCACTCATTTTTCGGCAATAAAGTTTACAATGTATTTGTATAGGCATGTTTTCATAATGTTTAATAACATTAACGTCCCAGTTTATTTTGGACTGATTGTTCAGCCACTTCAAGATTATTTCACATACATGGAGCCAGTCATTAACTCTTATCCTGCTGTTCACGACAACCCCTATCTTTGGAAACAGTGTAGATCCAGATCAGATGGCTTCTGAAGAAGCCATCTGATCCGGATCTACACTGTTTCACATTCAATTTATGAATTTGTAGGAATCAATTACTTCAAGTAATCGGATTCGTTCAAATTCAGAAATGGGTGTGGCTAAACTGAATATTCAGCAAGAGAAGGGTTAATCAGGGGTCGGCTAAAACTGGTGTATCCTGAGAAAACCTATAGAGTTAATGTGTTAGTATATTCCATACATTAACTTAAGATATATTTTTTTCATTTCTTACAAAATGGAAGTCATAACAAAGTAAAGAAACATACCGTATTCGCCCTAATTACCGCACCGTGCGCTTAGTTTTTTCAAAATCGTATCAAAAAATCGTGGTGAAAAATCTACCTAATTAGCGCACACTTGATACGAAAACAATAGCTTCCGAGATGATGCATACTGACATATAATGGGACAGAAAAGGATACTAAAAGCATTGCCTTCACTGTTGAAGAAATAACAGCAAGTTTTTATAGATTTACTGTGAGAACTTCGAGGGAGGCTACTTTAAAGTGTGCGCTTATGAATTTCCTTTTCAACTAGAGCCAGTGTTTATGAAACACAATGCCCCCAACTGCTTGACCCTAACACTGCTTGTCCCTAACAGTAATTGAGATATCTTGTTTTTATGTGGCTGTAATGCTGAAATTACACAAGAAAAGCTGTAGTTAATCATCTACTCATCATCCCTGACCAGTCTGTGAAGTTTCGGGGAAAAACCTAAAATAGTTTTTTAGATATCTTGCTTACAAACTTAAAACGCGAAAAATTTCAAAGGGCCATAACTCAAGAAAAAAATTTCGGATTTTTTTTCAAAAGTTAATCAGTTCATCTACTCATCATCCCCAACCAGCCTGTAAAGTTTCAGGGCAATAGCTCAAACAATTTTTGAGATATCTTGCTTACAAGCTGAAAACACGAAAAAAATCAAAGGGCCATAACTCAAGAAAAAAAAATTGGATTTTTTTCAAAAGTTAATCAGTTCATCTACTCATCATACCCAACCAGTCTGTGAAGTTTTGGGGAAAAACCTCATATAGTTTTTGAGATATCTTGCTTACAAACTTAAAACGCGAAAAATTTCAAAGGGCCATAACTCAAGAAAAAAATATAGGATTTTTTTTCAACAGTTAATCAGTTCATCTACACATCATCCCAAACCAGCTTGTAAAGTTGCAGGGCAATCGCTCAAACAATTATTGAGATATCTTGCTTACAAGCTGAAAACACGTAAAAAATCTAAGGGCCATAACTCAAGAAAAAAAATCGGATTTTTTTCAAAAGTTGATCAGTTCATCTACTCATCATCCCCGACAAGTCTGTGAAGTTTCGGGGAAAAACCTCAAATAGTTTTTTAGATATCTTGCTTACAAACTTAAAACGCGAAAAATTTCAAAGGGCCATAACGCAAGAAAAAAATTTCGGATTTTTTTTCAAAAGTTAATCAGTTCATCTACTCATCATCCCCAACCAGCATGTAAAGTTTCAGGGCAATAGCTCAAACAGTTTTTGAGATATCTTGCTTACAAGATTTCATAGTATTTTTTGCAAAGGGGCATAACTCAAAAAAGGGGCATAATCCTGACGAGAAAAAAAACACGGGTCAATTATTTTTTCATGAGGAATCCATATATGAAATTTCAAAAACCTAGCACCCATGGTTCTAAAGTTATGCTATGCAGTAAAAAGTTGGACGGACGTAAGGACGGACGTTCTCACGAACGGATACTTAAGTGGCTAGGCGTCGGCATATTGACTACTTAAGCGGCAAATTCTCTTAAGCGGCAAGCCACCTAAGAGCAAATTTTTGCCACTTAAGTATCAAAATTACGGAATAAACCCCATTTGGACTCACGAATATATACTTAAGTGTCAAAATGTCCAAATTTTTTGCCCCCTAAATGTCGTTTCGTTGGTGCGGAAGGACGGAAGGACGGACAGACGAACAGGGCAAAACCAATATGCCAAAACGCGAAAAATTTCAAAGGGCCATAACTCAAGAAAAAAATTTCGGATTTTTTTCAAAAGTTAATCAGTTCATCTACTCATCATCCCCAACCAGCCTGTAAAGTTTCAGGGCAATAGCTCAAACAATTTTTGAGATATCTTGCTTACAAGCTGAAAACACGAAAAAAATCAAAGGGCCATAACTCAAGAAAAAAAAATTGGATTTTTTTCAAAAGTTAATCAGTTCATCTACTCATCATACCCAACCAGTCTGTGAAGTTTTGGGGAAAAACCTCATATAGTTTTTGAGATATCTTGCTTACAAACTTAAAACGCGAAAAATTTCAAAGGGCCATAACTCAAGAATAAAATATAGGATTTTTTTTCAACAGTTAATCAGTTCATCTACACATCATCCCAAACCAGCTTGTAAAGTTGCAGGGCAATCGCTCAAACAATTATTGAGATATCTTGCTTACAAGCTGAAAACACGAAAAAAATCTAAGGGCCATAACTCAAGAAAAAAAAAATCGGATTTTTTTCAAAAGTTGATCAGTTCATCTACTCATCATCCCCGACAAGTCTGTGAAGTTTCGGGGAAAAACCTCAAATAGTTTTTTTAGATATCTTGCTTACAAACTTAAAACGCGAAAAATTTCAAAGGGCCATAACTCAAGAAAAAAATTTCGGATTTTTTTCAAAAGTTAATCAGTTCATCTACTCATCATCCACAACCAGCATGTAAAGTTTCAGGGCAATAGCTCAAACAGTTTTTGAGATATCTTGCTTACAAGATTTCATAGTATTTTTTGCAAAGGGGCATAACTCAAAAAAGGGGCATAATCCTGACGAGAAAAAAAACATGGGTCAATTATTTTTTCATGAGGAATCCATATATGAAATTTCAAAAACCTAGCACCCATGGTTCTAAAGTTATGCTATGCAGTAAAAAGTGGGACGGACGTAAGGACGGAAGGACGCCAAAACGCGAAAAATTTCAAAGGGCCATAACTCAAGAAAAAAATTTCGGATATTTTTCAAAAGTTAATCAGTTCATCTACTCATCATCCCCAACCAGCCTGTAAAGTTTCAGGGCAATAGCTCAAACAATTTATGAGATATCTTGCTTACAAGCTGAAAACACGAAAAAAATCAAAGGGCCATAACTCAAGAAAAAAAAATTGGATTTTTTTCAAAAGTTAATCAGTTCATCTACTCATCATACCCAACCAGTCTGTGAAGTTTTGGGGAAAAACCTCATATAGTTTTTGAGATATCTTGCTTACAAACTTAAAACGCGAAAAATTTCAAAGGGCCATAACTCAAGAAAAAAATATAGGATTTTTTTTCAACAGTTAATCAGTTCATCTACACATCATCCCAAACCAGCTTGTAAAGTTGCAGGGCAATCGCTCAAACAATTATTGAGATATCTTGCTTACAAGCTGAAAACACGTAAAAAATCTAAGGGCCATAACTGAAGAAAAAAAAATCGGATTTTTTTCAAAAGTTGATCAGTTCATCTACTCATCATCCCCGACAAGTCTGTGAAGTTTCGGGGAAAAACCTCAAATAGTTTTTTTAGATATCTTGCTTACAAACTTAAAACGCGAAAAATTTCAAAGGGCCATAACTCAAGAAAAAAATTTCGGATTTTTTTCAAAAGTTAATCAGTTCATCTACTCATCATCCCCAACCAGCATGTAAAGTTTCAGGGCAATAGCTCAAACAGTTTTTGAGATATCTTGCTTACAAGATTTCATAGTATTTTTTGCAAAGGGGCATAACTCAAAAAAGGGGCATAATCCTGACGAGAAAAAAAACACGGGTCAATTATTTTTTCATGAGGAATCCATATATGAAATTTCAAAAACCTAGCACCCATGGTTCTAAAGTTATGCTATGCAGTAAAAAGTTGGACGGACGTAAGGACGGAAGGACGGAAGGACGGACGGACGAACAGGGCAAAACCAATATGCCCCCACAACTTCTTCGAAGTTGGGGGCATAAAAATAGCTTTGGTGTGCGCTTATAGGAGCATGTGTGGTAATTAGGGCGAATACGGTAGCTGGAAAAAAAAAACCTTGCCTCTGGTGGGATTTGAACGTGGGCTGATCTGGTGGAAGTCCAATGCTCTAACCACTGAGCCAATGAGTTGACTCAATGACATTGTCTGAGCATGGTTATAAACCTAGAGGCTATGCATAAACTACCAAGGTAGATAACTGATGGGAGGGATTTCAGTCCCCAACATATTTAACAAACATCCACATGCGAGATAAACCTGTCCATCATGTTTTGAAAAAAGGCCTTTTTATGTTAAATTGTATACAGTGAAATTCCGCTATTAAGACCACCTAAAAGTAGGACTAATTCTGCTATTAAAAGCTTATTTTGACAGGTACACTTAACTTTTCTTTTGTTTTCTGTCACAATGTCCCCTGGTCAAGGACCACCTTTGGGACTGTTCAAAAGGGGTCTTTAAGACCCCTTTTGAACAGTTCCAAAGGTGGTCTTAATAGAGGAAGTATACTGTATTTATATCTACTTCAAACATAGACGGTGCTTGTTAGAACAGAGCGAGGGGGTTCTAACAAGAAACCACAATCTATCTTTTGAGTAAACAGGATGAAAGTAATGAACACCAGGGCCCAAGCTAGCCCAAAAAATTTGGGAGAAGTAACTTCTCCCTCCTGGGAAAATAGGGAGAAGTTTGCTGGGTCTAGGGAGAAGTGGGTGCAGCTTAACACCGAACAACAACAATGTAATGAGTTCTCCTGTAAACCCCTATTTGGAGAAAAGTGTGTTTTATAGGGGTATCAATCAATTCAACAACAACAATGTAATGAGTTCTCCTGTAAACCCCTATTTGGAGAAAAGTGTGTTTTACAGGGGTATCAATCAATTCCACTGTTGAGACCACCTGAAATGAAGACTAATTCTGCTTTAAAAAGCTTATTTGGTTGGCTGCAGTTATTCTTTCTTTTTCTTTTCTGCATACAGTGACCCCTGATCAGAGTCCACTTTTGGGACTGTTCAAAAGTGGTCTTAAAGACCACTTTTGAACTGTCCCAAAGGTGGTCTTAATATAGTAATTTTACTGTATTTGGGCAAGCTGTAACTTTTGTTGTATCCAACCATGTTATAATGAATGGTGCGGTTTCTGTGTAATAGTTAGATCATTTCTAACTAAGTTTCTGTCACAATTGTATTTTAAAACAGACTAAAGAAACAAGGGGGAACAACCTCGCTAGATGAAAATCAGTTGTTATTTTTTTTATGAATTTGGTTAATTACTGAATATTTACCGGCAAGTAATAATTATTTTCACTTACAAAATAAAAAATTGCTACCTACTTTTGTTGTTGTCCATAAAAAAAATGAAAACGATTGACGGTTGCAAAAGTAATGTACAAACAAATCAATGGCGAAACAAATAAACCATCTTTATTTAAAAATTATTAAATCCTAATGCAGTGTCAATGCAAATGGTTGTTTTACGGGCCTCCGTGGCCTAGTGGATAAGAGCGCTGACTCTTAGTCATTAGGTCTCTCACCGCCGTAGGTTCGAGCCTCGCTCGGGCCACGTGTGAGACGCCAAGTTCTGCAACGGAAGGTCAGGTGGTTTTTCTCCGGGTACTCCGGTTTTCGCCCACCTCTGATTAACGATCGGCTCGATATGAGTGAAATAATCTTGAAAGGGCCGTAAAACCCAAACCAAAAAAAAAAAAAAATGCCAATGGTTGGAATAATCTTGTTACTGTATACAACAGTACTTACCAAAGCACGTCCGCACCCGGACTTTGCCACGAGCTAACTGTACAGTACAGGCAACGAGACATTCCTATAGACCTCGACCGTCACCGTGGCAGAATTCTCTGTCACCGTGTCGCTTCCACTTGTCACCGAGACGAACGAGACAGCTAGCGAGACGCACAGGTGTTCTCAGCGTGACAATGTAGCGGTACACTGAGCGAGACAATAATCCGTCCGATAATTTTATTGTCTTTCACAGAGACGCAGCGAGTCACAGCGCGACATTTATGACCGTACAGACAAGCCCTTTTTACTTGTTTTGGCAATGCTCATATTTAATGAAATTTACAAACATTGTTGTTGTTTTTTTTGTTTGTTTTTGCCATTTACCGTTCAAGTGAAACAAATATTATCATTAAGACGTTCAAGCTATATTTTTTCTTGTTTTAACAGTGTTTTTCTTTTTCGCTAATGGGAGAAGGACCCGTTTCCCATGCTCTGTTTCAACGCTTCGATGCCTCAGCATCATGGATTTTTCATGTAAAAGAGCCAGCGCACAGCAAAAGACTTATTTTACCAAGAAAGGATAAGATCGGTCTGTGCATCTAGCAAACGTTGCCAAAGTCTTCGCTTGTTACTGTTTGAAAAACCCAGAGGCCTGAGACGGCTCGTGTTAACAGCAAAGACTCTGATCAGACTGCACAGATGCGCAGGATGATCTGAGTCTTCACTTGTCACACATTTCTTTATATTGTCCGAAGTGTTTTCAAACAATGCACACAGTTCCTCAAAGTTAGTTTTATTCCCTTGTTCCCCTAAAATTAAGCAATGATAAAACGGTATTCGGGGTTTGCGACGAGGTCAAGACACAAACCGGTCATCTCGGCTACAAACTGACAGCAAATTGAAATGCGCTGCTCAGACTTACGGATGCGCAGGCTGACCGGCCCCTTTGTTGCACGCAAAAAAAAATGGAACGGGTTTTCTCATGACGGGGGCACATTCTTGCTGAGCGATGGGGTCTGGTTGTTCCATTGCATTTTTGCGGGTTCACATTTGAAACGCCTCTGCGAGGCTAGTTAAACTAATGGCCAATTAAGTCGTATATCGACCAGGGTGCTATCTGATCAGTCTTGGTAATCTTCAAAGACTATTCTTCGCCTACTATTCTGTGTATCAGTTTAACCCCTTCTTCTATTATCATGACTCAAATGAGCCAGCGCACAGCAAAAAACTATTTCAAACCAAGGAAGAATCAGATCCGCCTGCGAATCTAGCCGGTATGCTTAAGTCTTTGCTTGTAACTCTCATGCGAACAGCGGAGACTTTGGTCAGTCTACGCTGATGCGCAGTTATTAGTCACTAATTTCTTATTATCCTAAACGGTAAACTTCACGCTTCAGGGTAGAACCAAGGGCGAAGATGGCGGCCACGTAAAATCAATTTAATGCCCCCCCCCCCCCCCCCCTCCCGCCAGTATTTTTTTTTTCACTGACCGTAACCAGTACAGCACACGTCCTTTCGGGCCAGAAACTGACAAATGCCCTTCTTGAATCAGCGGAAGGGAGAAGGTGGCCATAGAGAAGATTTCACGATCATCTCCCGTCCCTTAGTCTTTTAAAGGTCCGATTATAAATTCGTCAACGTAGGCGCGGCCTGGTCATTATCTGTATTTTTTTTTTTTATTTTTGTTCTTTTGCGGGCCATTGTAATTGCCACATAGTTTTCCGGGATGCGGCGATTTGTTAGATTTACATGCGCACCCGGCTATGACTCGGATCAGCCTGCGCATTTGCGCAATCTGATCTTGGTCTTCGCAGTGCGCGCTTTGGATGGCTGGAAAACAAAACAAACCCATAAAACCCCCAAGAGAATATGAGCGACAGCGTATTAATGTAAAGACCTTTTCGTATGCAATAACCGTCTGTGCTCGAAAATAATCAATGACATCACGTGTTGCTGTAGAATCAATAAGGAACGTTATGGAAAAAGTTGCATGTCACTAAATGGAAAACAAACTGTCAGCGCTCCATATAAGGGGTCAATAGTTTGCTAAAACGGATTCACATATGAAACGCCTCGGTGAGGCTAATCTAACTGAATATGGCTGATGTCTTTAGTCAAGTCTGCTCCAACTGTTCTATATGGGTACCCATAATCATAAGATCTGGTACTAAAGTGCTGATAAAACGGTATCGAGGTCAAGAGTAGACACAAACCGGTCATCTCAGCTACAAAGTTGCAGCAAATTAAAAAAAGTGCTGATCAGACTCATGGACGCCCAGGCTGACCGGCCCTTTTGTCGCACGAAAATAATGGAACAGGTTTTCTCATGACGGGGCACATTATTGCTGAGCGATGGGGTCTGACTGTTCCATTGCGTTTTTGCGGGTTTACATATGAAACGCCTCTGCGAGGCTAGCTAAACTAATGGTCAATTAAGTCGTGTATCAACCAGTGTGCCATCTGATCAGTCTTGGTAATCTTCAAAGTGTCTATTCTGCTTCTACTATTCTGTGTATCAGTTTAACCCCTGCTTCTATTATCATGACTCAAAAAAGCGCACAGCAAAAAGAAAAAAAAAAAATAGAAAAAGTGTCCATAGGACACGGATACCCCCGCCAAATGCCATTCATGAAACGGTTTACTATATGGAACTAAATCAAGGGCAGATAATTCAAAAACCAAAAATGCAAGAGTTGTCTTCCTTGTTCATAACACATCGTCTCAGTGTGATGAATGCACCTGTGAAGTTTCATGAATATATTCCATACGGTTTAGGAGTTATGGCCCGGACACGGTTTACTATATGTGGCCCCTGCCCATAGGGGCTTGAAGAAATATATGGGCTGCATGATGCTTCCACGCAGAGCTGAATCCGGCCCGCACACTAGTACTGGTAAACAGTTAAGAGGATCTAAGCCTGTCCAGGAACCGCCGTGCGAGGCGGACCGGACCGTCCATGCTAATAAACCCTATTGGTTTCATTGGGCGACAGGGCTTGAGATGTCATTTCGTCTCAATGTCGGGTAAAAGTCCCACAAAATTGGAAGCAACGTCTCCAAAATGACCTTTACAGTGTTGGCGGGGACGTTAAACCTCAAATCAAACAAAAACAAACGGTTTACTATATGGAACTAAGTCAAGGGCAGCTAATTCAAAAACCAAAAAAGCAAGAGTTGTCTTCCTTGTTCATGACACATCGTCTCAGTGTTATGAATGCACCTGTGAAGTTTCATGAATATATTCCATACGGTTTAAGAGTTATGGCCCGGACACGATGTCGGGACGCACGAACGAACGGACAGGGGTAACACTTAATGCCCTTTCCACCATTCTTCGAATGGCGGGGGCATAAAAACGGTTGTAACTCTAATGCGAACAGCGAAGACTTTGATCAGTGTACGCAGTTGCGTATGCTGATCTGAGTTGTCATTGGTCGCTCATTTCTTATCGTCCTAAACGAACCAATTCATGACAGAATCAAGGGCGAAGATTGTGGTCAGGCAAAATCAATTTACATCCCCTTACCCCTTACGGTCCGCTTATAATTTTGTCAGCCTGCGCGTGGGTGCGGCCTGGTAATTTGTCTTTTTCTTTTTTTTACTTTCCCCGGCCGTTGTTATTGCCTTTACGAGGGCTTCAGTGCCTAGGCTGGTGATAGTTTTCCGGCATGCGTCGATTCGTTATATTTACATGCGCGCTCGGCTATGACTCGGATCAGCCTGCACATTTGCGCAGTTTGATCTGGGCCTTCGCTGTGCGCGCTTTGGATGGCTGGTAATCTAGTTACTATTTGTACGGCCGATGGGGACTTTTATCCGACTGCGCGGATGCGCAGGCTGATCCGCCCGGCCTGGCCTCGGGATAATAGAACCTTCATGCTCGGGTCTTCGTGGCATGAAATTTATTATGCTCGTCAATATCGAGATACATATGAAATGAAAGAGGCGGTTTTCCTGCTCAGATCAGCACAGACTTATTTGGCCTGCTCATAAATTTTAACCATTATCTTGCTGTTCACGACAACCCGTATCTTTGCAAACAGTGTAGATCCAGATCAGATGGCTTCTGAAGAAGCCATCTGATCAGGATATACATTGTTTTGGCATTCAGTTTATAAATTTGTAGCTATAAATTACATCATGTAATTTGATTGGTTGATAGACAGAAATGGGTGTGGCTTAAATGAATATTCAGCAGGATAAGGATTGAAATGCCAACAGTTTTGAAGTTTATGAGCGGAACAAATTTCGTGCTCGGATAAAATAAGCATGTGTGTGTGTTGGGGGGGGGGGGGGGGGGCACCGCGGACCCTAGTCTTGGTTTTCGCATGCCACATGTACATGTATGCGTGTTGTTCTGCTACTTCGGGTTGCCGTTATTTTTTTGTGTAACATAGTTGGCGTGGTGCATTGCTTGTGCTCGACGTCATCTATGTTTTTGTTTATAATATGAAGAACCGATGATGGCGAAACGTTGATGTAAAAGCATGACAAAGATTATTTCGTGTTGGTGTTGATTTACTATATAAAATTACTTCTTTCACTTTAATGAAAATCTATCAAAGGGGTCCGGCCCCGCCCATTGGGGCTTGAAGAAATTGATAAGCTGCATGAGCTGTAACCAACCGCACAAGAGTACTGGTAAACCGCCAAGAGGCAAAGTGGTGCGAGTCGGACCGCCCGTGCTTATTAACCCTATTGGTTTCATTGGGCCACAGGCCTGGAGACGTCATTTCATCTCGGTGTCTTAAAAAGGTCCCACAAAGTTGGAAGCAACGTCTCCAAAATGACCTATACAGTGTTGATGGGGACGTAAAATCTCAAATCAAACAAACTATCAAAGGGTTCAGTTGATATGGAGCAGAAAAGAATGCATTGCTCAAACTCAAGAACACACAACTGTGACAATGGTCTTGAGTTGACAATGCCGCATGGTTGTGTTATTGGTTCTGCACATCATCTCACTTCTATGCCAAGATCTGACCAAAATGTAATGGCGTTAAGGAGATATGCAGCGGACAGAAACTGTTATCAACGGACGGACGGCCATGGACGGAGGAAGGTCATTCCAACAATCCCCTCTCCACTTCTCGGCGTGGGATTAACACACCCACAAAAACGTACAGAATCAAACAGAACCAAAATATTATAGCACACAACCTGAAACAAATCTATGTAAAACAGCTTTTTCCGAGATGGGGGCTACTCTTAAAGGTAAGAATTTGCTCCCTCGGAGCAAATTCTTTCCTTTAAAAACAGCCCATATGATATATGTAATGGAGAACTCTATTATTTTGGTGCTTTCTCTTTACTGCAAATATTTTTCATTACGCACATGCGTAATGGGCGTATCTTCTATGAAAGATCCCTTCCAAAACGAGTTATAGCATATTCCTGTAACGACCTTTTCGTATGCTACAACCGCTCGTGCCTAAATGACGTATTTGTATCTCAGTGACTTCACGTGCTGCTGTGAAAAACGGGAAGACTCTCTTAAAGGGGCGCTTCAGCTATCAGAGAGGCACATTATCAATGAGGCACTGCATGCGAAAAAGTGCACATCACAAAATGGAAAGAACTGTTAGCGCCAAAGAAGACTTCAAGAGACCCGGCATAGATCGGTAGAAGCAAAGCGACAAGGTCAAATCAAACTGGTCAGCTCAGCTGCATGTATTAGAGAAGTAAACTCGGTATCAAGCTGCCCAAAGCTGACCAGACTGTGCGTATGCGCAGGCTGACTGGTCTCTCGCAAACAGTCGAACGGGTTTTGCCATGGCGTGGCTCATGCTTGCTGTAAAATGCTGGGGTCCTATTGTTTCACTGCCACATTTGTAACGCCTCGGTGAGTCGAGTCTATTTTGAAAGAATTTGCTCCCGGGGAGCAAATGCTTCTCTAACTGTAAACAGGTTTTCTCATCCTCGCCGTAGTCAGCTGTTGAGCGACGGCGTCAAATGAAACTCGGTATCAAGCTGCCCAAAGCTGACCAGACTGTGCGTGTGCGCAGGCTGACAGGTCTCTCGCAAACATCTGAACGGGTTTTGCCATGACGTGGCTCATGCATGCTGTTCAATGCTGGGATCATATTGTTTCACTGCGTCGGTTGCGAGTTCACATTTGTAACGCCTCGGTGAGTCGAGTCTATTCTGAAAGGAAACCATTTGCCCCGGAAAGCAAATGCGTCTTTAAGTGTAAATTTATTGTCTCTGATGGGAGCTGTTTTCATTTTTCTTTTTTGGCAGGAGCACATTTGAAACGCCTCGTTTCTTGGTCCTTAAGCTTTTTTATCAATGATGCCTTATTCCCTGAAAATAAACGGGCACGTTCCCGTGCTGCACAGAAACCGGGGTAGTCCCTTTCATTGTTCGAACACCGGACTGCCTCAAGAACGCTGAAAAAGTATGTGATATGTTGGTACATGGTCATTGCCTGGTGGGTAGGCCCCCGTCCATAGGGGCTTGAAGAAATATATGGACTGCATGATGCTTCCACGCAGAGCTGAATTCGGCCCGCACACTAGAACTGGTAAACCGCTTAGAGGATCTAAGCCTGTCCAGGGACCGCGGTGCGAGGCGGACCGTCCATGCTAATAAACCCTATTTGTTTCATTGGGCGACAGGGCTTGAGAAGTCATTTCACCTCGATGTCGGGTAAAAGTCCCACAAAATTGGAAGCAACGTCTCCAATATGACCTTTACAGTGTTGACGGGGACGTTAAACCTCAAATAAAACAAACAAATCAAAATCATTAGGTCTCTCGTCACTGTGGATCGAGTCTTGCTCGAGTCATATGTGAGACGCTTTCTACAACGGAAGGTTGTGTGTGTGTGTGTTTTGTTGTTGTTGTTTTCTGCTCTATCACGAACGGGGAGTTTGGACGCAATATATCATTTTGTAATCAAAGCAGCGAGGCATCGGCGACGGCGCTGCGTATAGACGTAGCGCCGACGTCGAGGTACCCTGGATGCTACTGTGTCTAAAATCTTTAAAAGGCGGAAGGCAGCGTGACATCGACGTCGGTGCTGCGTAGAGACGTAGCGTCGGCGTTGGCGTACCCTGGATGTTACTGTGTCTGAAAGGCGAAAGAATTTTCTGTAAATTCATTTTAGTTTGAGAGTAGCGTGACATCGGCATCTGCGCGGCGTGGAGACGTAGCGTTGACGTCGCTGTATCCCGAAAGGCGGAAGTCATTTATGTAAATTTCCTTGATATGTCCGCTTTGAGAGCAGCGTGTCATCGACGTCGGGCCTGCGAAAAGTCGTAGCGTTGACGTCGATGTGTCCGGGACGCGGCTTTACCTGGGATGTATAAAATAAGAAAGTCATTTCCGTTGGGTTTCACTGATGCGTTTGGTTTGACATAAAAAAAATGGGTCTCTTCAGTATGACTGGCCGTTGACGGGGACGTTGAACAACAATAAGACAAACAAAGTTATGGCGCCAACGACGCTGTTGCACTGCCAGTAGGAAAACTGCGTGCAATTGTTTTGAGAAATAATGTAATGTAGATATCAATATTTAAGTAATCAAGGTATTTTTTAATGTTCATCTAATTAAGATGAGCAAAATTTAAGGGAGAACCCCGACGGGGCTAACAAACTTTGCTCGTGACCCGATGCTGTTCATACTCCGATGACCGTTGACTAAATTACCTTCATTTCTTAAATGATTTTAATGATACGTTTGCTTTGAGCGCAGCGCGACGTCGGCGCTGCGTAAAAACGTAGTGTCTACATGTACGTCAATGAGATATTATCCTCAGAGTGTAATTGAACCGGAGTAGTATCAGAGGTGTGAGGGACACTTTCTATCACTATTTTTAATTATAAAGTTTTGCAGTATTTACATATGCATGATCTTAGTGTCTTATAAGTCGACGATAAACCTCAAATCAAAAAAGCAAATTACATCCTCAAGAACCGATGATGGTGAAACATAGATGTTAATACATGACAAAGATTATTTCGTGTTGGTGTTGATTTGCTATACAAAATTACTTCTTTCACTTTAATGAAAATCTGTCAAAGGGTTCCGGCCCCCACCCATTGGGGCTTATAGAAATAGATGGCCTGCATGAAAGGGTTCAGTTCATATGGAGCAGAAAAGAATTCAAGGCTCAAACTCATGACCTACAACAGTGACATTGACCTTGAGTCGGCATGGTTGAGTTATTGAATCTGCTCATCATCTCACTATAGTGCCAAGATCTGACCAAAATGTAACGACGTTAAGAAGATATGCAGCGGACAGAAACTTGTTATGAACGGACGGATGGACATGGACGGAGGAAGTTAATTCCAACAATCCTCTCTCCGCTTCGCGGTGGGGAGATTTGAGGGTCAACGTCCCCGTCATTACAGTACAGGTCATTTTGGAGACGTTGCTTCCAATTGTGTGGGACTTTTACCCGACACTGAGATGAAATGGCATCTCAAGCCCTGTCGCCCAATGAAACCAATAGGGTTTATAAGCATGGACGGACCGACTCGCACCGCTTTGCCTGGGCAGGCTTAGATCCTCTGAGCGGTTTACCAGTTCTCGTGTGCAGCCCAATTATTTCTTCAAGGCCCGATGGGCGGGCTGGGGGACGACGGGGGATTAAAAGACAAGGGCGTAACCAGAACCAAAATAGTACTACGCACAACAAGAAAAATCTATGTAAAACAGCTTTTTCCGAGATGGGGGCTACTCTTAAAGGAAAGAATTTGCTCCCGGGGGGGGAGCAAATTCTTTCCAATTCTCCCGAGGGGAGCAAATTCTTTCCTTTAAGAACAGCCCATATATAATATGTAATGGAGAACACTTTTATTTAGGCGCTTCTCTTCACTGCAAATATTTTACATTACGCACATGCGTAATGGGCGTTACGCCTATGAAAGATCCCTTCCCAAACGAGTGATAGCATATTTGTGTTTGCCATTCTTGTAACGACCTTTTCGTATGCAACAGCCGCCCGTGCCTAAATGACGTAATTGTATCTCAGTGACCTCACGTGCTGTTGTGAAAAGCGGGAAGACTTCAATGAGGCACTGCATGCGAAAAAGTGCACATCACAAAATGGAAAGAACTGTTAGCGCTAAAGAAGAGACCCATAGATTGGTAGATTTGTTTGTTTGATTTGAGGTTTAACGTCCCCGTCAACGCTGTATAGGTCATTTTGGAGACGTTGCTTCCAATTTTGTGGGACTTTTACCCGACACTGAGATGAAATGACATCTCAAGCCCTGTCGCCCAATGAAACCAATAGCGTTTACAAGTATGGACGACTCGCACCGCTTTGCCTGGGCAGGCTTAGATCCTCTTAAGCGGTTTACCAGTACTCGTGTGTGGTCGGTTTTAGCTCTTGTTTTGTTTGTTTGATTTGAGGTTTAACGTCCCCGTCAACACTGTAAAGGTCATTTTGGAGACGTTGCTTCCAATTTTGTGGGACTTTTACCCGACATTGAGATGAAATGACACCTCAAGCCCTTTCGCCCAATGAAACCTAATAGGGTATATTAGCATGGACGGTCCGCCTCGCACCGCGGTTCCTGGACAGGCTTAGATCCTCTAAGCGGTTTACCAGTACAAGAGTGTGGGCTGGATTCAGCTCTGCGTGGAAGCATCATGCAACTCATATATTTCTTCTAGCCCCTAAAGGCAGGGGCCGTGGTTTTAGCTCTGCGTAGAAGCATCATGCAGCCCATCTATTTTTCCAAGCCCCGATGGGCGGGGCCGCAAAGATTGGTAGAAGCATTGCGATGAGGTCATATCATACTGGTCAACTCAGTTACATGTAACTGGAGTAAACTCGGTATCAAGCTGTCCAAGCAGCAAATTGGAATGCTGACCAGACTGTGCGTATGCACAGGCTGCCATGTCTCTTAGTTGCTCGCAAACAGCCGAACGGGTTTTGCCATAACGTGGCTCATGCTTGTTGCATGCTGGGATCATATGGCTGAGAGTGCCTCGGTGAGTCGAGTCTATTCTGAAAGGAAAGAATTTGCTCCCAAGGAATAAATGCGTCTTTAAGGGTAGACTAAGGGTAGACAGGTTTTCTCATCATCACCGTTGTCAGCTGTTGAGCGACGGCGTCAAATCCTTTTTCTGGTGCACATTTCTTGGTCCCTTAGCTTATTAACCAATGACGCTTTATTCTCTGAAAAAAATGGGCACGTTCCCGTGCTCCGAAGAAAACCAGGGTAGACCCTTTTATAGTTCGAACACGAAACTGCCTCAAGAATGCTGAAAAAGTATAGGATATGGTGGTACGGTCATTGCCTGGTGGGTAAGAGCGCAGATTCTTAATCATTATGTCTCTCATCACTGCGGTTCGAGCCTTGCTTGCGTCATATGTGAGACTATATTCTACAAAGGATGGTCGTGTTTTTTTTTCTGCTTTACCACGAACGGTGACATAGACGCTGTAAATCATTTTGTAATGAGAGCAGCGAAACATCGGCGACGGCGCTGCGTGTAGACGTTGCGCCCTGGATGCTACTGAGTCTAAATTGTTTAACAGGCGGAAGTCATTTCTTTAAAAATTATTTTGGTTTGAGTGCAGCGTAACATCGGCGTCGGCGCTGCGTGGAGACGTAGCGTCGGCGTCGATGTACCCTGGATGTTACTGTGTCTAAAATGTTTAACAGGCGAAAGAAGTTTCTGTAACGTTCATTTTAGTTTAAGAGCAGCGTGACATCGGCATCGGCGCGGCGTGGAGACGTAGCGTCGACGTCGATGTGTCTAGGATTCTATTGTTAAAAGGCGGATGTCATTTATGTAAATTACATTGATACGTCCGGTTTGAGAGCAGCGTGGCATCGACGTCGGGGCTGCGTAAAGACGTAGCTTTAAGTAATAAAGGTATTTTTTTTTACGTTCATCAAATTAACTTACATCGGGTCACGAGCAAAATTTCAGTGAACTTTTTTTTTTTTTTTTTTTTGCTCGTGACCCGATGTTGTTCATACTTCGATGAACGTTATATAATAATATATAAATTATCTTCATTTCTTAAATAATTTCAATGGTACGTCGCAGTGTCGGCGTTGCGTAAAGACGTAGTGTCTAGGTTTATGAGACGTTATCCTCAGTGTGCAATTGAACCTGAGTAGTATCAGAGGTGTGAGGAGCTCTTTCTAGTCACCAATTTTTAACAGCATTATAATATTATAATTTTCTTACATGATCTAAGTGTTTTTAAAGTCGACTTGGCTGGGTGTCGATATTATCTTGCGTTTTTTTATATACAGGATCTTACACGAGTGGTCATGACATATGAAACTTATGAAAGGAGCCTTCGGCGAATTTCATAAATTTCATATGAATTGACCACGAGTGTAAGATTCTGTTTATCATATGACCACTTTAAATTGGATTTCATCGCCTTTAGATTTGACAAATTTTCCACATAAAAATGCTTTGTTGACATGGACGTCGTCATGACATTACTTAATCCCGCCAAAGTGTTATTACACGTGTGGTCATACGATATTTTATTACACGACGTTATCCACTGCTTATCAACGACGTCATATGATAAAGTTTCAATATGCACATGTAGATACTGACACAATACACTTGAAGAAATTCCTTCCATCCTTACTGTCAGTGTAGGCCCGAACAGACTGCTTTCTACGGCGGCTGATCTGGGTCTACCTGTCAAGATCGATTCTACTTGTAACCCCTTTACACAACGCTGAACCATTAAGAATGTGCAGCTATAAGACACAAATCAGCCTGCACAATCATGCAGTATGAAAACTATTCGCCTACCACAGTATAATGCGCCTTTTGTAGCCACAGTGCTATTCATTGCCACTTGCCTCAGACAGTGGATGTTGATCCGATTCTTTGCAGGCCACTGTGTGCGACCAACAGAAGCTCAGCTCAGCCTCCTCATCCAAGTAGTTTGATCAGTCTTACCCGGCCACTGGGATATCGCAACATACATATACAAATACGAAACTCTGGTTGTGCATGTTGATCTGAGCAATCACTGAATGGCCAGACTGAGAGAAGGCGCAGCTCGACATGCGCATTCACGCAGTTTCATCAGTATTTACCGACTTTATGCAACTTCTCTAGCCTCAGACCAGCAGAGACGTAGCATAGCGTCACATCCGTGCAATATGATAAGTATGCAAAGTGCAAGCTCGGCCTGTGAATCCGAGTAGTCTGATCAGAGTCTCACATAACCACCGCCGGTAAATTGCAAACTCCGGTTGTGCATTTTGATTTGAGTTTACGCAGGTAGTTGAACGACAACTGAAGACGCATGTCGGCATGCGCATCCATGCATTCTGATCAGTATTCGCCAATCATCGGCCTCTTCTGCAGCCACGGTGATACTGATCTGATCCCTTGTATGTCAGACAGGTTTTATGATAAGTTTTGTCGTGCGCTAGCTCATATACTTTATGGTCAGTGAACAAGACATGTCTTGAGTTCCGGGTATATTGATGAGCCTTAGCTGACAAGATATGGATATTTTATGCAGTCTTGTATTTCTAGTCTAAATTTAGGTTTTGGATGCTCGTTAGAACCGCCTCATCGAGTACCCAAATATGTTTAGAACAAAGAAATCTCAATCCCACGTAGGGATACTCATTACACGGACTTGTTAACGTGATGAGATAGGATAATGTGGCATGGTGCACAGGACACCGGCGTTTTGCATTACACATTGACCAAAACCAGGCAGTTAATTGTTTGTCTGTTGTGAAAAGATTCTTTTATCCACAACTTATACGTCGGCGCACGTGCTTAATATAGCGAACTTCTAGTACGAGAAACATCATTATAAATTGAGTCGGGGCACAGCATTTCCTGCAGTTTACATGTGCGCCTAGCGAAGACTCAGATCAGCCTGCACATCCGCGCAATCTGATCAGTCTTCGTATTTGCGCAGTCTGATAAGAGTCTTCGTTGTGCGCTTTGAGGATAATTAAGGGTCCAATGTTCCTTCCTGCAGCAAGAGAAGTCTCTGGTCGCACTACATGGATGCGGAGGCTGAGCTGATTCTTCGTAATTTGTTGGAACTGCTGTGACCCTGCCCACTGTCGATATTTCAGGTTGATTTAAAGGGGCGCATCTTCTATCAAAGAGGCGTCCAAGCAGCGTGTTAGAAATACTTGTTGCGTAAGCGAAAAACAAAAGCTATTGAAGAAGAGTAAAAAGAAAAAGAATGGTTGTTGCGTCTAAGCTATTTTTGACACTCGCAAAGAGCGCAGGCCGAGATCAGCCTGTGCCGCGACATATGGTCAGGGCCTTCACTGTTTGTAAAAAATGGTTGTTGCGTCTAAGCTATTTTTGACACTCACAAAGCGCGCAAGGCCGAGATCAGCCTGCGCCAAGACATCTGGTCAGGGCCTTCACTGTTTGCAGAAAAAAAAAAATCAGGCTTTTTCTCATTGAATTTCTAAAGGTAACTAATTATGGTACCCCTAGATTTGGAAAATAATAAGGACAAAAACGTTTTTTTTTATGTATATAATATTACTTATATGTTTATTTATTTAAGAAAATATAAATTCAAAGATATTGGGAAGACCCGGATTTTTTTTTTTATATATAAGTTTTATCCAGGTAGATGGAGCTCGGGCGTAATGATTACATAACCATGCAATAAAATGTCACGCTGTGTCTCGCTGGGTCGCGGTGTGTAACGCCGAGTCATCGGGACAATTTCACCTGTCTCGCTGCCTTGAATCTTGTCACCGCGACAGGGAGACTGTTCAGCGAGACATGAGGCTTTGTCACCATGACGGATTGTCACCGGGAAACGACACAGATAGGAATGTATCGTTGACTGTACTGTACAATTATACCTGTTTAAGTTACATAATCTTGTGTAATCTTAATTGGCTCTTATTGCAATAAAAAATTTGTGCAATCAACCGAGATATCATAGATTTTTGACAGTACAAGACTACTAAAGCGTGTAGTAAGTGGCTCGAGCGGCATGAGCTAACGGTCAGAATTAAATTACATAACAGTACCAAACTGCAACTGGCACGAAGTGCAGAATAAACAGTTAGCTTTGTTCAGTGTAATTACTGAGAGTTCTGACACTGGTGGATCGAAGGATTATCGTCACCTTGTCAGTTTACCGTTACTGTTCACAAGACACAAAAAAAAACGGGCGAAATTTCAGGGCGAAGTTTTTTTAGCTTTCATCGCCAAAGTCGGCGAAGTGAGCCCCAACAGGGCGACTTCTTCGCCTGAGTCGCCCTCTAGCTTGAGCCCTGAACACCCATGTAAAACCCATTGTCTCAGTGAAAAGTGGGGTATGCAAGTGAATTTGTTATACAGACTTGTTAACATGATGTGAAGCTTATAAGACAGAGTTTCATAAAAACAGATAAGGTTGGTATTTTGTCATAACTGACAGATAGTTTTTGTGAATTCATCACGTGAACTGAACACCCCACTAAACCCCACTTTATATAGAGAAAACTGGGGTTATAAATTATTGTTCTAACATCTAGGTTGTGGGTACTCGTTAGAACCGCCTCAATGAGGCGGTTCTAACGAGCACGCACAACCTATGTTTGCAGTATAAATAAGAAAGATATCATGGATTTTCATCGGAAAAACAGCCATTTTGGAGATGTGCATTATGTCGCATGGACATGATATCGTAATGTCCATAAAAAGTATGTTGTGGGTATTAATTAGAACCACCTTGCAATGCAGATCTAATGAATACCCACAACATATGTTTATATGCCGAAATAAGGAACACTATCCTTTAGCTATCACAAACTACTCTCCTTATCTGTTGCTACGGAGATTTCTTACAAACATTATCAACATTTGCAACATGTAATTGCTGCCACCCTAATTTGGGAGGGGAGGGATTTTTTGTCGGGGTGAGGGGCGTAGGAATACCATGGCATAGTAATGTTTGACAATGGATTTCTTCAGAGTACCTGTACTTTTCCTGAGCTCTGATCTTTGAGCACTTCTTGTTATATTAGACCTGTCTGGACTCTGAGAACTGGTCTTGAATGGACTGAAATGAAATAAACAAACTTTACAATCTTCACTTTAAGGGGAATGGGAATGGGAGCAGATTGTTCTGCCATTATTCAAAGGGAGACTATTTTTCGGAACTTCCTGTTCGCTTTTCTACAAGCTCTGACCCATGGAAAAAGGGGTCAACTCTTAAAGAAAAGAATTTGCTCCTTAGGAGTAAATTCTTTCCTTTAAGAGTTGACCACTATTGACATGGAAGACAAAGATACTATTGGAGGAGTTGTCTCCCCTGAAGGTGCTCCCATTCCCATTAAAACTTCCACCCCTGAGTTTATGAAGTAGATTCTGCTTCTTGTAATGTCATTAACACTTATCCTGCTGAATAAATCAATTTAGCCACACCCATTTCTGACTATAAAACTAATCAAATTACCTAATATAATGTATTGATTCAATTCACAAAATGCACGGCAAACAGTGCAGATCCTGATCAGATGGCAGAAGCCATCTGATCTGGATCTACACTCTTCGCAATGGTAGGGGTTATCATGTTCAGCAGGATAAGGGTTGAAAGAATGACAAACAGTGAAGATCTGGATAAGACGGCTCATTTATAAGACTGCACAGAGCTATCTCATCTGTATCTACACTGTTTGCTTAGGTAACTGTACTGATCTTTAGAATTGAAAGGGTTATACTTCATATTTTAGACCTTCTTTTTATGGAGAAGGTTCCTTCTGAAAATGAGAAATTTTACTATAGAATCAAGAAACTGAATTCACTCCACAAGATAATTTTCTTTAGGAGACTGTGTTGGTATTTTGCTTCCTTTCTTTCTTTCTTTCTTTCTTTCTTTCTTTCTTTCTTTCAATTTCGTCTTAACACCAGAAGGGGACACAGACGGTGTACGTAATATACACTCCAGATACGCAGGGTGATAGCCTAAACAGTAATCATGTAATTACAGTAGGGGGCTTTGAGCAACATAGTTTCCGAAAAAATTAACAATGTCCACTTTCCTCCATAATAAAGCAAGCATATGCAACCATATTTGACAGTGTAAACTGGGTCAAGGTCAAGAATGGGTTGTCACTTGAACAAACTATGATGGTCCCCAAGAACCCAATGCTACATACCAAGTTTCAAGGTTTTGTTTGTTCGAGTTCCGGTTTAACATCCCAGTCAACACTGTAAAGGTCATTTTGGAGACGTTGCTTCCAATTTTGTGGGACTTTAAGGTAATCAGCCTATTGGTTCCAGAGAAGAAGGTTTCTTTGTAAAGTGTTTTTACCTTATATGGGCATGGCAGCCATATTGGTCATGTAACTAAACTCACATCAATAAATTTTTATTTCATTGTTCCTGAAAGCTTCCATATAAAAGTTGGTTACAAATGGCCCTGTGGTGTCGGAGAGAAATAATTTTTAATTTTTGTATCTGAATGAACTTGGGCCGAGGTTAAGGAATGATCTTGAATACTCTCATGAAGTCTCATTTGCTCATTTAACTGACTGCATCTATCAATTTTCAGATCACAGGCTGCAACAGTTTCTAAAAAAATACAAGGATATGACTTTTTCCCATACAAAAGTCTATGTGACCAGAGTTGAGCTTGGCCTAAAATAGGTCAAGGTAATCCAGGGGACATCATTTGAGCAAACTATGATTGGCTTGTGACCCTCAGGCTACGTGTCACATTTCATGACAATCTGCGCCCTGGTTCCAAAAGAAGATTTTTGAAGGGTTTTTACCTTATATGGGTTTTGTGGCCATCTTGATCATGTGACTTGGACCCTGCAAAGTTTAACAAGCTTTCCTTCATCCATTCCTTTGATGCTCCACATGAAATTTGATTTCAATCAGTCCTGTTATTTCAGAGAAAAGATGTTTGAAAATGTTGACTGACAGATGACAGACAGACAATGGAGCCAGGTGAGCTAACAATAACCACCAGAAGGGATGGCAGATCCCCCAACCGAAAGCCAATATGGTCTTCAGAAGTGTGTACACACAAGGAAAGTGCACGAGAAATACAATACACTTTTTTTTCCTCAAATACATTGCTGCGAAGTATCAGACAGACATCTGCAGCCCTATGCATAATTCTGTTACAAATCATCAAACTGAAAGGTTCTTATTATATAGGAGAGGTATCAGAAGGTCTCAATTTTTTGTATTTTCATAATTCTGTTTTAAGGCCCTTTAAAGATTATTTCTCTTATATTGAGTTGGTCCTTAATCAGAGATGGACGAAAACAGAGTACCAAGTCAGTCACTATTAAATTAATGGTGGGTAAAAACTGAAACAAATGGAGAAACACCACTTCAACTTCAATGTTTCACATTTACATGTGATCCAAGTGAGGCTTCAACACACAGTGGTAAGAGACCTTATGTCTAAGGGACACTAATCTTAACCCTTATCTTGCTGAATATTCATTTAAGCCACACCCATTTCTGTCTATAAACCAATCAAATTACTTGATGTAATTTATTGCTACAAATTCATAAATTGAATGCCAAACAGTGTAGATCCTGATCAGATGGCTTCTTCAGAAGCCATCTGATCTGGATCTACACTGTTTGCAAATATAGGGATTGTCGTGAACAGCAAGATAAAGGTTAAGTAGTGGGTCTGGGGCCAGTTGTTCAAAACTAACGACGTCGTTAGTTAACGTATCGTTAAAACTTTGATCATTAACTAGAGCTGCCGCCTAACGGGCGCCAATTATACCCCCGCATGCGTTGTCAGACAAATTTTTACAAGTATTTGACCTTGAGGAAGGTCAACGTAAAGGTCAAGGTCAGGTTTGTGTATATCAATCTTAAGTACTAGTGGCAAGGTGTGTGGTGTGTGAATATTAAAGAAATCGGTCAAAGAATAAGGAAGTTATGAGCAATGTTAAAGTTTTTTGTAACGGACCGACGACAGACGACAAATTTTTACAAGTATTTGACCTTGAGGAAGGTCAACGTAAAGGTCAAGGTCAGGTTTGTGTATATCAATCTTAAGTACTAGTGGCAAGGTGTGTGGTGTGTGAATATTAAAGAAATCGGTCAAAGAATAAGGAAGTTATGAGCAATGTTAAAGTTTTTTGTAACGGACCGACGACGACAAGCTGACTCCTATATACCCCCTTCAAACTTCGTTTGCGGGGGTATAAATATGGCAAATATGCTAAAATTTTTGCTGAAAAAATGTGAGCAGCTTTTAAAAATGCAAAAGCTGCTCACATTTTTTCAGCAAAAATATCAAAATTTTCGATATTGAACTTGCTAGAACACTTAACAATATGACCACTAACGAGCTCGTTAAGGTAAGGATGCTTTGAACAACTGGCTCCTGGAAGCTCCACAATTTTACAGGTATTCAGAATGTATGAGTGAAGGGTAGTACCTGGGTGTGCTGTACTGTCCAGATCCTGTAACAGATGGGATAGTAGGTGAAACGTCAGGTGACTCCCGATTGGTGGATACAACAGGTGTGTCTACAACATCAGTGGCTATAAATAGATGCAGTTATTTTAAAAATACATAGATATATTCTAATATGACAAAGTATAACACAAGAATCTGGGAATATGACTTAAATAACCCTAAATATAACATTTTGACAAAATCACTGAAGCATTAACTGTACATGTAGGTCATGCTAAAGTATGGCAGCTTGCTTTCAGAAAGGCATCCATAGCTGCAACTGTGCACTATGTAGCATTAATTTACAATGTTTTTTCTTTTTTTTAGCTCTGGTGGTCATTTCGCTCATTGGAGCAAAACAGTGTTAGCTAATTTGGTAGAGGGTCACCTAAACAACATTCCTATGAAGTTTGAATGAAATTGGCCAACGGGTACAGGAGGAGTTGTCATTTAAAGATTTTTTAGCCCTGGCAACCATCTTGTTTATCAGAGCCGAACAATTTTAGCTATTTTAGTAGGGTGTCCCCTAGACAACATTCCTATTAAGTTTGAATCAAACTGGCCCAAATGGTTAGGAGGAGTTTGCGTGTGAAGCAAATTTACGTTATTTTACTTTTAGCTCTGGTGGTCATTTTGCTCAATGGAGGGGAACTGTTTTAGCTATTTTGGTAGAGGTTCAACTATGCAACATTCCTATGAAGTTTGAATGAAATTGGCCCTAGGGTACAGGTTGTTGTTTAAAGATTTTTCTATCTGGCAGCCATCAGAGGCGGAACAATTTCAGCTATTTTGATAGGGAGCCACATAGGCAACATTCCTGTAAAGTTTGAATGAAATTGGCCAAAGGATTTATGGGGAGTTGGCATTTGAAGCAAAATTGTTGACGACAGACAACACTGACTGGTCGCAATAGCTCACCATGATCCCTTCATGCTCAGGTGAGGTGATAAACCCATTGTAGTTAGATAGGTCGAATATCACAGAAAAGCAATCTAATAATAATTATTATACTTTAAATGAGTAGATACATATATTTTAGAGTTTATTCATGCATGTTCTGCTTTTGGTAATTCATTTTGCGCATTTTCATTATAAAATAATTAAGACCGTCCTGCCTTGTTACCTGAATAAATATGACAGGTAAATATCAGAAACATCCTCACATCTTCTACAAATCATTAACAAGCTTAGACATGTCTATTATAAAGGTTTATAGAAAGGTCAATTTTGTCATTTCAAACCTAATAGATGATGAAAGACAAGTGGACAGAAAATAACATCGTATTTACAATGGTGATAAATGGTGGCAGACGTTTTGTTCCAACCACAGGTAAGACCAGGCAAATAGCATGACCGAGTGATGATTTAGTGCTTGTACTTGTCTATACTGCAGATCAACCACACAAGAGTACTGGTAAATTGCTTAGGCGGTCTAAGCCTGCCCAGGCAAAGTGGTGCGAGTTGGACCGCAGATGCATATACACCCTATTGGTTTCATTGCCTAGCCGACCTTGAGATGTCATTTCATCTCAATATAGGGTAAAAGTCCAAAACTAGAAGGAATATCTCACTAAATAGTGTTGATGGGAACTTTAAACCCCAAATCAAACAAACTGCAGAATATACTGTCACAAAATTTTTGACATGATCCAATCTGACATTGCGTTACATTCTCAAATGCACAAGAATCACTTTTTGTGACCTACATACCATTACTCAGGTAGTTTTGTATGAGGGTTCTAGGAGTTTCAGCATCCGGATCTAACATGTTTGTTTGGACTAATGCCCGCCTTTTAGCTGGTGAACCCACTGGCTGGCTCGCTGAGTAAGACTGTGAAGTTCTTTTCAATCGACGTACTGCCGGAGCTGTGGTCTCTTCACCAGCCAGAAATCCTTCAATCTGTGAAATAAACATGTAAAGAAAACAGTGATCAATATACACCACAACCTCTTTATAACAATATTGGGGTCCAGCATACAGCATATGGTAGGAGTCATGCTCAGGCAGAAAGCCAGACAGGTAAAATTATGACCAAATCTTCAGTGATTACAAATCGGATATCGATCGCAATGACAATCGATTATCTTTTCAGCTCCGATTAGCCAGCCCTATGCAACAGTATCTTTTTTTTTTAAATTGGCAAACAGTGCAGGCATAGATCAGATGCCGATGAAAGTGGTGTCTGATCTGGGTCTTCACTGTCTTCTTTATGAACATTCATTTTTGTAAAATTCACCACAATCAAAAATAAACCTGATACTTCTATATTAGAAAATGGACTGCTCCGAACTTATTAGAGTGGAAGATTCCATTGTCATATATGGGTTAAATAACTTAATTAATTAAAGTAATAAAACTATGTACGCATCACCTACATATTTGTTCACAAGGCTATTGAAATTCAGGAAAGATGTTACTTTTATTTATTAACCTTAACAGTTTTGAATGGTTTACTTATTTAACCATGACATAAATAAGTTGAGACATGATCTAAACAAGTTATTTTCTAAAGCCTCACTTTGAAACTACTGGCAGATCGATGATTTTATAACTGTATTAGCTTAACAAGAATTTCACCTAAGTCCTAAAACCATGAAGTGTAGATCAAGGTCAAACATGGATGTTTGTATAAAAGTTGCCATTCCTAGATGCAAGATTGTGCCATGTACCATTATTGAAGTTATTATAGTTCTTCAGAAACCCCTCTCTTATTAGGATGAACTCTGGGGTTGACACAATACGAACCATGTTCTAGAGGTCAAGGTCTAATATGAATGCATGTATAAAAGTTGCCATCCTTAGATGTAGGTTTGTACCAAGTATCATAAACCCTGTTTTGTACCAAACGGAATCTTCCTTCTTATATATAGCAATTCATTTCAAAATTTAGGGGCATCCGGTTGTGTTTTTATCAAAATTTATTTGAAAAATGACTGAACTTTTAGCAAACAGTGGAGGCCCTGATCAGACGCCGCATTCTGCGTTGTCTGTATTGGGCCTGCACTGTTTGCCAATTACCCGTTTTGGGGTTTCTGGAACTCACTGGGTTATTGAAGCTCTTACAGTTCTTGAGAAATGGACTTACATTTAATAGAGTGAACACTAGGGTTGACACAATACATGTAGGTAACAAAGTCGTTGAACCATAAAATATAGATCAAGGCCAAATGTGGATGCTTGTATAAAAGTTGCCATCTCTAGATGCAAGTTTGTTCCAATAAAAATAAAAAATGAGTTCCTTTAAGAGCAATGAAAACATTCATAAGAAAGAAGATGGGTCATACTACGTAGTTTCGGCTAATAAAGCCTCATCAGTGACCCTGTAATGATCCGGCAAAGAATGCCAGAGGAAACATACTGTAATTTTGCGAATTTCGAATAGGCAGTCGATTCAAAGACTGATATAAATCAAAATGCGGTCCAAATAATTAAAAACCTGTCTAGAATATGAGTCTAAACCAATAATTAATTTCTGAATTCTCGGAATATTCACGCTGATTTCAAAGGACCAAAAGTAAAATATAAACTGCACTATGGTTGATGTACGGGGAGACGTTTTACGGCCGCATTAATGAAGTATCATTAATGAAGCTCTTACAATTCTTGAGAAATGGACTCTAACATCAGGGTGATGACTGGGCTTGATGAATTGTTTACAAAGTCAGTGAACCATGACATGTAGGTCAAGGTCAAATATGGATGTTTGCATTAAAGTTGCCATGATACCTAGATGCAAGATTGTACCAAGTATCAATGCAAGATTAAGGAAGTGTCATTAATGAAGTTCTTATAGTTCTTGTGAAATAGACTCTTAATGTTGATGAGCAAACAGATGGAAATCTGGACTCCTATATCGCACCTTGCTTATAGCAGATGCGACAAAAATAACTTATAGAGGTTATGTTCCTGACTGTTTGAGTTGTCCATTAGAGCTTACCAACGTTCTTGGGGTATTGTCATCTGGCAAACCAGTCATCGATCTTGTGCGTTTCGCTCGCAGACTTGACACCCGCTCATGCTGAAAATATAAAAAATACTAGTATACACTAAGAGAGAACACTCCAGAAGTACCCTATAATCCTTTAATTCCAGTGAAAAACTGTGTCAATCTAAATAACCACATTTTCAAAGAAAAGTGCATTGAAAAGACCTAAAAGATAAAAATATACAGTCAACCCTCTTTCTACATTCGTTATAACTGCAAAGCTTGTTATAACGACAATTTCAATGGAATGAATTTTTAGCTCAAGACTTATCCTTGGGGCTTCCCGTGGGTTGGAAACACATAAATCAAATCCATAGTTATGAAAGATTCTTGTAATCTAATACTCCAAGAAACAACTGTTATAGAAATTTGAGTCCTCTGTTTGCCAACAATATTTTTCCATCCATGGTGAGAAAAACAAGAGGCCCATGGGCCACTATGCTCACCAGAGCTCAGGCGGCACTGCCCAATGGCAGCCATGTATTTTAACATGATATCATTTTAATCTACCAAATGAACCCCCATGTCCAAATGAGCACCCATGTGGACTCAGTATCTGAAACATTAGGCCTTTTATGAAGTAGAGGGGGTGGGGCATGCACCCAATGGAGCCCTGGTTGGTGTCACAAAATGCGTCTTATCATAAGGAACAAGAATATATATGGTTTAGCAGTGGGGATCTGTAAGGCCTCTTAAGTGGTGGAGGGGTTGGGACTCACCAGTACTGTCGGTCCTTTGATTTTTATTTGGTCTGAACTTAATGAACAAAGACACACTTCTGTGGGTAGTGGCTAAAATGATATCCTACCTGAACTATACGTCCTGGGGATCTCCCGCCCCTTCTGGGAGACCTAAACTCGTGTGGGGAAGTCCTGGCTTTGGGAGATTTGCTGACAATCTTTTGAGATGTGTTAACATCAGGGGTTCTTGCTATTTTTTCCCTGTTCCGCTTTGGTTTCACAGTTTGTGTTTTTGAAGATTCAAGATATTCAGTGATCAGGGTTCTGGGTGTCTTAGACTTGGACATGTTTGATTTTCTGTTCCACTGAAATAGAAAAAAAATCAAGTGCATTCAGATTTTAACCCTTGTCCTGCTGAGCCCGGATATGTCTTATCTTCCAAACAATGTAGATCCAGATCAGATGGCTTCTGAAGAAGCCATCTGATGTGGATCTTCAATGTTTATCATTCAGTTTAAGAATTTCTTGCAATGATTTGCATCAAGAAATCTGACTGGTTGATAATCAGTTGTGGGTGTGGCATATTTAAATACCGGTATTCAGCAGGTCTAGGGGTTATGATAATGATACAGTTTCAATCCAGGCAGTCACACTAAGTCAAATATCGTATCAACATCGATGCGACAACTTGTCCTCGCATCGATGTCAAGATGACCTTATTTCAACACTGTGTGCCCGAAGGGAGAATACATTTAGCTTTATCATATGATGTCGCTGATAAGCAGTGAAAAGCGTTGTGTAATAAAAATCCTATGACCACACATGTAATAACACTTTGGGGGGATTAAGTAACCTCATGACGATGTCCATGTCAACCATGCATTTCAAATTTTGTAGAAAAAAATTATCAAATTTAAAGGCGATAATTCCAAATTAAAGTGGTCATATGATAAACAAAATCTTACACTTGTGGTTATTTCTATGAAATCTATCATAGTAGCCAAGGGCTCCTTTCATAAACATCATATGAAATTACCACATGGGTAAGATCCTCTATACATGTATATGACTGATGTTACGCTTTTATAGAGAATAGATTAACCCATTGCATGCTAGTGGACTCTTCCATTGTCATATGTTGGACAAGTCCATTTGTGATATAAGGGGTGTCAGGCCTATTTTTTCATTTTTATTCTTATTTTTACTGAAAATTCAGTCAGCAAATAGAGCAGGCCCTGGTACGTACAAACACTGGATCGGACCCTATTTGTCCTGCTATTTCTTTAGTTTTTCATTTTTTTTCTTTCTAGTTGGGTCTACTGGTTTCCAGTCATCCAAAGGTATAAACGACAAAACTGACATTTGTGCTGTTGTCCATGTGGCCAAGATTACGGTTATTAATAGTCCTGTACTATTTTAATCGATGTTAGGTCAGTGGGTTTACCAATAGTGCTATACGAAATCCAATAATACGGTTTTTAGTTTTAGTATCCTTCAGCAGTGATTTCAGAGCAAACACCGTGTACGATGCATTATCTGATAGGCGAGACAAGACCACAAATTTGAGAACCAGTTTTTGCAAAATAGTGTAGACTGTTCAGCATGTTCAGAGGCCTCATTCTGCGATGTTCAGTCTGGATCTACACTGGTTGCAAGTATCCCCTTCCGTGGTCTCTGGTACAAAATGTTTGATTTGTTTTACGTTCCTTACAAATTATTTCACACTTCATTAACCCATATATAGATATATAACAATGGAATCTTCCATTTGGTGAGTTTGGAGTGGTCCATTGCCAATTAATGGGGTTTCAGGTTTGTTTTTGTTTTTGGCAAATTTTACAAAAATGAATGTTCTTGAAGCAAACCGTGTTGACCCAGATCAGATACCACATTCTGTGGCGTCTGATCTGGGTTTGCACTGTTTGCTAATGATTCAGGAAAGGGCCGCTAGGGCATATGTGCTTAATCGTTAATCAAAATGGAAAAACAACAAAAAGTCGCTGAATGCCTCCCCACCCCGCCATATGCCTCTTGCTTGACATATGGAGTAGACAGGCACACTTTCTATCTAAACTAGATACTGCAACATTCTCCAATGACATATGGCTAAAATGTTTAAGTCGTTCAAGGAGACATGATTCTTGAAAAGGCGGCTGGATCAGAATCATGTTTCCTTTAGCTACTTGATCAATGCATGTCTAAACTATGTTGCAATGTTTAATGTCCTGCCTCAAATACTTTAGGAGTTATTGAGACATGAACAGTACTGTTTAACCTCCTATGCTACCCATATGGCCAAAAATGGCTTAAGTCGTTCAAGGGGACATACCTCTGTAATAAGGGGCTGGATCAGAATCTTGATTCCTTTAGGCACATGTTCAATACATGTCTGAACGGCGTTGCCTGTTCGATGTCCTGCATCAAATACTGTAGGAGGAGTTGCGGAGACATGAACAGTACTATTTAACCTCAAATGCTAGAAAATGTTTAAGTCGTTCAAGGGGACATTTCTCAGCAATAAGGGATTGGATCATAATTATGTTTCCTTAACGCACATGTGCAATGCATGCTTGAACTGTGTAGGAAGTTTCAATGTCCTGCATTAAATACTGTAGGAGAAGTTGCGGAGACACGAACAGTACTAACCTCATATGCTACACATATGGCCAAATGTTTAATAAAGTCTTTCAAGGGGACATAATTCTGAAATAAGGGGCTGGATCAGAATTCTGTCTTCGTTATGCATATTTTCAATGCATGTCTGAACTGTGTTGCAAGGTTCAATGCCCAACATCAAGTACTGTAGGAGGATTTGCGGAGACAAGAACACTTCAACAGTACTGCGATGTGTGTTGTGCAGACTTAAGTACGTATGGACAACTAAATGCCCCTCCTCACTTCTTAGCGGGGGCATAAAAACAGAGCACCCGGAGAAGAAAAAACATCTGACCTTCCATTGCAGAACTTGGTGTGCTCACATGTGGCCACAGGGTAGAGAGACCTAATGATGAAGAGTCAGCGCTCTTACCCACTAGGCCACAGAGGCCTGAACAAAATGGGTTAATTCAGCAGCTACCAAACAAATAATCGGGTGAATCACAATATTGTGGCTTTTTTTAATTTCAGCATGTTATATCAGCCTTACTGTCAGAGATTTGACTTTAAATTTGAATTTATTCCATAGAAACTTAGCAAGGCATGTGGCTCAGATGTTCAAAATAAATGAATGGTCTAGCTACTTTTTCATATTGTCTGCAGCCATCAAAGACCCCCCCAAAATGGCATATTTTCACCGTTATGGGTTGCACTTTAAAAAATACCATTTTACAAACAAATTTTAAATAATAATGCATGGCAAACAGGTTATTTTTTCAATTTCAGTAATATAGAAAATTGTCTGAAGAAAATTTTGATATATAAATTCTTGATATGCGCTGAAAACTTTTCAAGATATCACCATAATTATAGAGGCGGTACTTCGTTATACATTTCAAGACTTTGAACACAACCCTCTGGTTATGCACACCATACCCATAGGAGAGTGGTGTTTACTTTATTGAAATTCCTTAAAAACGATCTATTAAGAATGTCATAGTGGTAGAAATCATATTGTTCTCCCCTGCTGATTATTAATAAATTTCAGGATCACTTATCAAGAAAACAACAGTCAAAAAAAAAAAGTGGTAGTGTCCGTAACCATGATACATTTTGTTACTGCCAGTAGCTTTGTTTGAATAAAAAATTCTGTTTTTAATACTTTGTGTATAATAACCTTTAATGAAACACAATTAGTATTTTTTCCAACAACTTATCATCCTCTGTGAACGATTTTTTGGTTACGGACACTACAAAAATGCTGTAGTGTCCGTAACCTGAAAACAAACGCCTTTTTACTGATATCGATATTAAAATCTGGGAAACATTACTTTAATAATACTTTTCAAAATGATATTATAAGTCTTCAGACTAATCAATTATAACTCAATTGTTCCAAATGGATGACACAACAATGTACACTTTTTGATGCAAAATTGCGCAATAATTTTAAAAAATTGCATCTCCATGAAAAAAAATAAAACTGGTGTGTCTACATGGTTGTTGACTGTCTTGTTTTGAAAGTTTTATGACAGAGTAAGTATTCTCTATAATAATAAAGCAGAAGAATCTAATTAGCAAAGTCCCAAGGGTATCTGCAGAGGATAAGTAATCAGCTACTATGTTCTTGTAGTGTCCGTAACCATAATCTATGGGGTCACACATCAGTAACATTTGTGAATAAATGTCTGATCATTGGCAGGTATAAGTTTTAATTTCATCTAGAAATAATGCACTGGATGCTAAAATAGCCACTGGAATAATTATTATTATTGTTTATTTAATTTTTTTTTCATAATTTAATAGAAAATCATATAATTAGGGGGCCAGCAGAGCGAAACTGCATGAACGTTCTGGTTTTATTTTACAAACAAGGTAGGCTTGTGCAAAAATACTAGCAGTTCTTTAAATTAATACATTCCATAGGCGTTGAATATCTGAAGTTTTGATACATCTCTCAAGAACTAAATTGGTTACGGACACTACAAGAAATTTCAATATCTAGTTCAAGCATTATACTTATATTCCAGTTTCTTTGAAACACATATTCCTGAATCAATTTTAACTCTTAATTTATTGGTTTATTGTCGCTTTTTTTTGGCGTGTTTTTTTTTCACATTACAATAACACACCCGTGTGACATAGTGCATTCTTTTCTATCTTTAAAATAGTTACTTTTTGATTTACGATATTTTACTGGTTTGAACTCCAAACAAAGCCTGTTGGTGCTCATTAGAACTGCCTCATTGTTTGTTTGATTTTAGGTTTAATGTCCCCGTCAACACTATATAGGTCATTTTGGAGACATTGCTTCCAATTTGTGAGACTTTTACCCGACACTGAGATGAAATGACATCCCAAGCTCTACCGCCAAATGAAACCAATAAGGTTTATAAGCTTGGACTGTCTGACTTGCACACTGTTCCTAGGCAGGCTTGGACCCTCTAAGCAGTTGATTTGCCAGTATTCATGGGTAGTCGGCTTCAGCTCTGTGTGGAAGCATCATACACCCCAATCTATTTCACCACGCCGGAAGGGCAGGGACTGAGGTTTAAAGGCCCCATCAACACTATATAGGTCATTTTAATTTTTTGAGATGTTGCCTCTAATTTTGTGGATTTTTTTACCCCGCGCTTAGATGAAATGACATCTCAAGGCCTGCCGCCCAATGAAACCAATAGGGTTTATATGCATGGGCAGTCTGACTCTCATCACTTTGCCTGGGCAGGTTTAAACCTAAGCCGTTTACCAGTACACATATTTTAGAAGGTCTAAGTCTGTCCAGGCAAAGTGATACTGTATGTAAAGTAGAAGTAAAACAAAGATCAGGAATTGATACAATTATTAAACTTACTCCATCCATAAAAGACACCAAAGGGAAAGCAATACAAACATTAAGCGACCAGACCATAATGGAAACCTAAACAAAGGAAGGCCATATGGACAGTTACTTTCCCACAAAATGGCCATATGGCCATCCAAAATTAAAAGTCTCATGTGCGGTCGGATTCAGCTCTGCATGGAAGCACCATGCAACCCAATCTATTTTTTCAATCATGAAATGTTCAAATTTCTAGCTTTTAACTTGTAAATACATGTATGCTAAATTGTTAATTGTTGTTATGTTTATCAAATTCTAGTCTCCTTACCTAACATGAAATGTTCAAATTTAAAATTTTTAACCTTTAACTTGTTAATATATTGAATTATTAACTGTTATGTTTATCAAATTCTAGTCTTCATCACAGGGCAATTGTAAAAGCTATACTGAAATCGTAAACCAAAATTATTTTGCATCATATACATCTTTTGTTTGATTTGAGGTTTAACGTCCCCGTTAACACTGTATAGGTCATTTTGGAGACGTTGCTTCCAAGTTTGTGGGACTTTTACCCGACATTGAGATGAAATGACATCTCAAGCCCTGCTGCCCAATGAAACCAATAGGGTTTATAAGCATGGACGGGCCAACTCCCACTGCTTTGCCTGGGCAGGCTTAGATCCTCTAAGCGGTCTACCAGTATACGTGTGTGGGTCGGTTTCAGCTCTGCGTGGAAGCATCATGCAGTCCATCTATTTCTTCAAGCCCCGATGGGCGGGGGCCAATTATATACATCTACTTCTTTGTATCAAATATTTAACATGTCTGACAATTTTACATAGCTATATATACAGTAAGTTTGTTTTTGTTTTGTTTTTTGTTTGATTTGAGGTTTAACGTGTCTGTCAACACTGTATAGGTCATTTTCGAGAGGTTGCTTCCAATTTTGTGGGACTTTTACCCGATATTGAGATAAAATGACATCTCAAGCCCTGTTGCCCAATGAAACCAATAGGGTTTATAAGCACAGAAGGTCTGACTTGCACCATTATGACTGGGCAGGCTTAGATCCTCTAAGTGGTTTACCAGTATTTCTGTGCGGTTAGTATTAGCTAATCCTGGAGGCATCATGCAGCTCATCTATTTCTTCAAGCCTCGATGGGCAGGGGGCCTATGTAACAAAAAAAAATAATGTTTGCTTTTGGTGACAATTAATAGTTGAAAAATGTACATTCCTGGTGTTTTTTTTTTACTTATCATCTGATTTTGGAGACCATTTTAAATTAAATTTGCTGTATACAAAGACCTGATACATGAATGTACGATTTAGCTATTTGATTCGCCTAAAAATGCTGTAGTGTCCGTAACATTTTGCACCACTTAAGTTTCAAAATTTAAAAGTTGCTGGATATTTATCAAATTTTCATCCTATAGGTTGGCTTAAATTGTGTTATGAATTAATTTCTATTTGATTTGCTTAGCATATTAATTTTATATTCTTAAATCAGGGTTTCACTTTTTTGTACATTATGTGTTTCCGTTTATTGGGACCTTCTATGTTAAATTTCAAACATTCCAGCAAATATTTTCCTGTTTAATTTATTTTGTAATTTATTTTATATTTTTTCACTGCATATTTCTTTAAAAAAAGTAAACAGTTGATTGAAATTTGAAAAAAAATGAAGCATTGTTAAATTTGTAGTGTCCGTAACCATTTTAGCTGTGATAAATCTTCTGATTTTTTTTCCATTCAACTTATGTCCAAAGAACTACATCTTGTTTTCAGTTTGTGCATATGACTTTGATGTCTAGTTTAAATAAGTTTTGTTTGGAATGATTGGCTTATCCGGATTATCATAACAAAGTTTTGGCTTATTATTTGTGTGTCTTGAACAGTGATGGTAACTTATGTGCATTATTTTTTCTTCAAGCTTTATTACTTTTGCAAAGAATGATTATTTTTACTTGTTAGTGTTCCTAGTCATGTTTAAAGCAACGTTAATAAAGTTTAATATGGTTAATGTTGTTTAGCTATAGTGTTATGCACACCCTGTAGTGTCCGTAACCACTTTCCACCCACATACATGTGAAGCATCAAAAAACACATTTGTACCACTCTCCGCCCGAAAAGCTGCAAATGCTATACATTTAGGATACTAACCCCTACGAAAAAAATGTTTTTATAAGAATTGTGCAAAGTTGATTTTTTGCTACCAGGTGCAACCTAGGTGGCCACAATACTGTGATTTACCCGAATGTGTTTGGACATGCCGGTCTAGGCAATCAGTGCATGCCCAGATAAGTCAGGATCTGGACAGGAATCATGTGTTAGGTTTGACAAACAGTGACGACCGCACAGACGCCATAGAACACGGCATTTGACCACGGTCTACAGTATATTTCTTAAAATACTGGTATTTCAGGGTTAAACGAAACAGTATAAGTCACAGTTCAGGACTGTCGACAAATCATTGCTGTCACTACTACCCTTAAGATGCGACTGTTTATGTCGTCTTCTATATACTTTTGAAACATTTTAAACCTATTTTTGCATTTAGACGAACAGTGTGGATGCTGATCAAATTACTCCTAGAGGAGCTGTTCGATCTGGGTCCACATTGTGTGCAACAATGACTTGAAACGTTCCAGGAGACTCCAAAGCAGATGAAAACTGTTGTGATTTGCAACTTACGTGTCTAAATCAGCGGAAGCCCGCTGACGGACCAGCGCTTAACGGAAACTTGTTTTGCATTTGCGCTTGAGCACTATCAATGGAATGTTGTAAATGCAGTAAGATGAAGCTGTTGTGTTTGTCCTATTTAGTACATACTAGTTTTCAGAAGGGCACACGATGAAGCTGAAACATTTTGGGCTAGGTTAAGAACATAAATAAATAAATGCATTAAAAGATAATACACTAAATGCTACCAGTGCCACAACTAGAATTTGGACTGGGCTCCTGATCGGCGGATTAGATACCTCAACAGACGCCACACAACGCCAGATAACGCGGTGTCTGATCATGCCTACACTCACTGGAATTTAAGGATTGAACGAAAAGTTTAAGTTCACGACTATTTTCTTAGCCTACACCCAGAGACAGTCGACCCACCAGTACTTTCAGTGCTTTGATTTTTATCTTTGTTATTTTAGGTTTATTATTTCTTAGATGCCATTTCATTAGCGGATTCGATAATTATCACTCCGTCACCATTGGGCCTCACCTGCTGCAAAAACAAAAAACAACAAGAGCTGTCGCATGAAATATAGGTCACACTCACCTACATATATTTTGAGGTCAATCATCAGGTCACATGGAACATATATTCCAGACTTTACATTTCAGAATCAAATAGTGTCTGAATTATAAGGCAAAATCATTGAACCATGAAAATAGGTTACACTGACCTAGATATATTTCTATGTCAGTCATCTGGTCACATGGAATTGATTATTCAGATATGAAGTTTCTCCATCAAATAGTATTCTAGATATAAGTCAAAGTCACTGAACCATGAAATATAGGTCACACTGACCTACTTATAATTTGAGGTTAATCATCCGGTTGCATTGAAGTAATATCCCAGGTATAACATTTCATTATCAAAACAGTATTCAAGATATTAGGCAAAATCACTGAACCATGAAATATAGGTAACACGGACCTTGATATACTTTGAGGTAAACCTTCGGGTCACATGGAACTAATCCAGGTGTGACATTTCTCCATTAAATACAATGTAGTATTCAAGATAATAGATAAAGTCACTGAACCATGAAATATAGGTCACATTGACCTAGATATATTTTGAGGTCAATCAGGGGGTCACATGGAACTAATAATCCAGGTATGACGTTTCTCCACCAAATAGTATTCAAGACCAGAGGACCAGTGGTCCTGTAAATGCTCACCTGACACCTGGTCCTGGTGTACATTTTGATGTTTTTATATATGTATATAGCCTCAGAGCAGGGGTACACAACTTGTGGGGACAAAATTTTGATGTCTAACAATGTGATAAAACTTTCCACCTATTCCTACCTTTCTGACAGTTCGAAGGCCATGCTTTCATTATGGTTTATTCCATTTGTCATATTTTTTTTAACTTTTCATATTATTTAGGGAATGTCTGATTGACAATGTGCTGGGAAAGAGCACTTGACTCCTTGATTTTCCACTTGTACAGTTTTACTTAATACCATCTACATTATAGGTGTTTCTTTGCAGTATGGTGGCTGGGACACAACGTGAATTTGTTTTATCAGTTCCTGGTCATTGCATTTTATCTACTTTGTGGCTGCCATCTTGGTCATGTGACCCAGACCCCGCGAACAAACTTTCGTTCCCCCATCCTACTGAAGCTCCACATGAAATTTGGCTTTGATTGGCCTCCCTGTTTTGGAGGAGAAGATCTTTGAAAATGGTGGACGGACGGACAACGGATGGACGGACGACAGACCATGGCTATACTATAAGCTCACCTATGAGCCTAAAGGCTCAGGTGAGCTAAAAATCAATTATTTTCACTTTTTCCCAAGCAAAAGCCTAAGTCCGCGAATTTGACATTGCCGTAAAATAGGTAAAGGTCAACCCAGGGTCACCATTTGAACAAATTATGATAGGCCCGTGTACCAGATGCTTCCTGCCAAGTTTCAAGGTCATTTGCCTTACGGTTCTGGAGAAGAAGAATTTCAAAGTGTTTTTACCATATATGGGCATGGCCACCATCTTGGTCATGTGACCTGGACCATATGAGCAAATTTTCATTTGTTCATCATATAAAGGATCCATATCAAATTTCACTTGAATTGGGCCAGCGGTTTCTGAGAAAAAACTATTTGAAATATGGAACCTGGTTAATCTTGGTCCCAGGTCACTGAATGATGACTTTTCTTACCCATGAATTTTCATGTATTCATTTACTTTACCTGATCTACCAATTTGGTGACATTGTCTTCAATGGTTTCCTAAAAATCCATTATTTTCACTTTTTCCCATGCAAAAGCCTAAGTTGACAAATTTGACACTGCCATAAAATAGGTCAAGGTCAACCCAGGGTCAGCATTTGTAAAAAACTATGACGAGCCCGAGTACCATATGATATATGCCAAGTTTCAAAGCCATTGGCCTTACGGTTCTGGAGAAGAAAATTTTTGAAGGCTTTTTACCATATATGGGCGTGGCGGCCATCTTGGTCATGTGATCTAGACCGTACTGGCAACTTTTCATGTGTTCAACTCACAAAAGCTCCATATTGAAGTTCACTTAAATTGGCTCAGTAGTTTCTGAGAAAAAATGTTTTTTTTGAAATATGAAATCGGAGTGACCTTGGTCTAAGGTCAATGAATGACCTTGACCTTTCTTACCCATAGATCTTCATGTATTCAGTTACTTTACCTAATCTACAAATTTTGGTGACACTGTCTTCAATGGTTTCCCTAAATATCCAATATTTTCACTTTTTCCTATGCAAAAGCAGTCAGCAAATTTGACATTACTGTAAAATAGGTCAAGATCAACCCAGGGTCACCATTTGAACAAATTATGATAGGCCCGAGTACCATATGCTACATGCCAAGTTTCAAGGCCATGGGCCTTACGGTTCTTGAGAAGAAGAATTTCGAAGTTTCTTTACCATATATGGGCGTGGTGGCCATCTTGGTCATGTGATCTAGACCATGTTGGCAGCTTTTCATTTGTTCAACTCCCAAAGGCTCCATATTGAATTTCACTTCAATTGGCTCAGTAGTTTCTGAGAAAAAATGTTTGAAATATGGAACCTGCGTGACCTTGGTCTAAGGTCAATTAATGACCTTGACCTTTCTTACACATAGATCTTCATGTATTCAGCTACTTTACCTTATCTACTAATTTTGGTGACACTGTCTTCAATGGTTTCCTAAAAATCCATTATTTTCACTTTTTCCCATGCAAAAGCCTAAGTCGGCAAATTTGACATTGCTGTAAAATAGGTCAAGGTCAACTCCGGGTCACCATTTGTACAAACTATGATGGGCCTGAGTACCATTTGCTACATGCCAAGTTTCAAGGCCACTGGCCTTACGGTTCTGGAGAAGAAGAATTTTTAAGGCTTTTTACCATATATATAGGCGTGACGGCCATCTTGGTCATGTGATCTAGACCGTATTGGCATTTTTTCATTTGTTCAACTCACAAAGGCTCCATATTAAATTTCACTTAAATTGGCTCAGCAGTTTTGGAGAAAAAAATGTTTGAAATATGGATCCTGAATGACCTTGGTCTAAGGCCAATGAATGACCTTGACCTTTCTGACCCATAGATCTTCATGTATTCAGTTACTTTACCTGATCTACAAATTTTGGTGACACTGTCTTCAATGGTTTTCCTATAAATCCATTATTTTCACTTTGCCCCATGCAAAAGCCTACTTCGGCAAATTTGACATTGCTGTAAAATAGGTCAAGGTCAACCCGGGGTCACCATTTGTACAAACCATGATGGGCCCGAGTACCATATGCTACATGCCAAGTTTCAAGGCCACTGGCCTTATGGTTCTGGAGAAGAAGATTTTTGAAGGCTTTTTACCATATATGGGCATGGCGGCCATTATGGCCATGTGATCCAGACCCTGCGAACAAACTTTCGTTCCCCCATCCCACTGAGGCTCCATATGAAATTTGGCTTTGATTGGCCCTGCAGTATAGGAGAAGAAGATCTTTGAAAATGGTGGACGGACGGACGGATGACGGACCATGGTTATAGTATAAGCTCACATATGAGCCTAAAGGCTCAGGTGAGCTAATAATAGACAAAATCACTGAACCATGAAATATAGGTAACACTGACCTAGATATATTTGGTGGTCAATTATCGAGTCACATGGAACTAATAATCCAGGTATGACATTTCTCCATCAAATAGAATTCAAGAAAAAAGGCAAAATCACTGAACCATGAAATATAGGTCAAACTGACCTAGATATATTTGGTGGTCAATTATCGGGTCACATGGAACCAATAATCCAGGTATGACATTTCTCCTTCAAATAGTATTCAAGATAATAGGCAAAATCACTGAACCATGAAATATAGGTCACAGTGACCTAGTTATATTTTGAGGTTAATCATGGTGTCATATGTCACTAATATTATTAGTGACATATGACACCATGATTAACCTCCAAATATAACTAGGTAAATATCCCAGGTATGACATTTCTCCAACAAATAGTCTTCAAGATATAAGGCAAAATCACTGGACCGTGAAATGTAGGTCATCATGACCCCCACCCTTTTAAACTTGAACCAATGTTACATGGTTGGCTGATATTTAACAAATTGTGTCTATAACCTGTTAGCATAATGGAACATATGTAGCAAATTAAAAAGGTGTCCTAGATTTTGACCCCTAGCCCCATCCTATCCCCCCTCCCAGGCATGAACCCGGGTTGTGTTGTCTTGGAATCCCAGAAGACACTCCCAGGTATCCAAGTTGTAAAATGTGAATGCTTTGTGATGAATGTCTGTTGAGATATAAGCATTTCAAAAACTTTAACACAGTTTTACAGAGGTGTTCTAGATGTTGCCCCTAGCCCCACCCGGGGACATGAACCCAGGGGTCTGTTGTCTTTGAGCGTCAGAAGACCCTCCCAGATACTTAAGTTCCAAGTATGAGTGCTCTGTGATGAGTGACTGTTGAAATATAAGCATTTGAAAAACTTTAACCCAGTGTGACGGGAACGCACACGCACACATCCAAGGTGACAACAATAGCTCTCCATGAACTTCGTACAGACGAGCTAAAACGAAACAAAAAACAAACAGTCTCTTCTTAACCTTCACTGCTCGCGTATGCTGCGTGTACATTTTCTCTATGCACGCCATTGCACGGCGCAATTGGAATCAGAATTGGACGAATACGATAGATACTTAACACCTACCAGAACATGTCATTATTAGATAAACAGATTACCAGATTAAAGCAGGTGATCCTTAGCGAACACGATCTAACCATTGCAGTGTCAGAAGATAAAGGGAAAGGCCGATGCTTTAAAATTAATGATAAAGAACAATTGTTACCTGCTGGTCAAGTATTTTGACAATTTTACAAACAAAAAGAGAAAAAAAAGTGAAAAAAAAAAGAGAAAAAAATGTTGATATTTTTCATATTCCTGCTCAAAATATAGATTTTGGGGATTTGTAAGAATGGCCGGACGAATACCCAGAATCTTTGCTTTTGAATAGGAAATAAGAAAAATAATGTATATCCCTGTAAACCCCCAGTATTACTGTATAAAAGTGGGGTTTAATTGTGGGGGGGGGTTGCAAAATTATATAGGTGCGTTTTCGTGATGGTCGATAAAGATGTTTCTTCCATCTTTCAATGATAAAATAGGTAATCTCACGAAAACATGCCTTTGTAATTTCGATCCCCTTTATACCTTAAAGCTAGGGCTTACAGGGGTAAACAGTATATTTATTTTGTTTGATTTGAGGTTTAACGTCCCCGTCAACACTGTAAAGGCCATTTTGGAGACGTTGCTTCCAATTTTGTGGGACTTTTACCCGACATCTCAAGCCCTGTCACCCAATGAAACCAATAGGGTTTATTAGCATGGACGGTCCGCCTCGCACCGTGGTTCCTGGACAGGCTTAGATCCTCTAAGCGGTTTACCAGTAGTAGTGTGCGGGCCGGATTCAGCTCTGCGTGGAAGCATCATGCAGCCCATATATTTCTTCAAGCCCCTATGGGCAGTACCGGTATATAAATTTACTATTTCTGCTCAAAACACAGATTGTAGGTATTTGTACAGATTCTGGTGTAAAAATGAAAGTTTTACAGACGTGGAGTTTACTGACATGGGTGCATCCATTGTTTAAGAATATAAGAACCACTGGGCATAGATTGATTCATAAAATCCCATGCGTTAGAAGCTGCCCAGTCAGAGAAGAATGCCTGACCAACGTCGGCCAGACGATGGTTTACAAGGCTAGATATTTTTTCTTATGTCTGCTCAAAACATTAATTGTGGGCTCTTGTCTGAACCGGTTCGTTGAAGCATATAAGAACCACTGGGCATACGTTGAAAGCTGTCTAGTCAGCAAGAATGCCGGACCTACGTCGTGTTGACGGCGATATGACATGAAAACATTGTATGTATCGCTGTCGGTTTGACGTCTGACGTAGGCCGATGGCGATACTAGACGGGCCAACGTATCCCTTTTGGTCCAATGTTGACCCGCTGTGTGTTTGGTGCTACAAACCCTAACATATAGAGCCTTTTGGCAATATGTGGGTGGATTTAATTTCTTGGAACATCAGTCGCTACACAATTTGAACAGTTTTTGTTGTCCAGTATGTACTCATTCATCTGGTTTATCTCCAGTATGCATTATGTCTGTTACGGTCTCTGATTATTTATTTTTTTCCCCGGTATTAGAATGAAGATATGAGGTAAACATTATTTTGCATGCCGAAATACATCTTTCAGCTGTGCTTTTGTGCAGTGGTAGCGCATCGGATTTGTGATCGAGAGGTTGTGGGTTTGAGCCTCATGCTGACAAAAGTGTTGTGCCCTTGAGCATGGCACTTCATCCACATTGCTTAAAAAAAAAAGTACTGGTTACCACCCACGAAATTCTGCTCGTAGTGCTCAGATGTAAGCGAGTAATTGGAGAAAAGAATAAAAAATCTGAGAAAAAAAAAGTGACCATAGCACAGAAAAGTGGGTCTGATCCAGTAATTGAGTCCAAACTCCAATCTGGTGATTGTACATACCATGCAGGCCCTGATCAGACGCTGTGTTCTGGGCCTGCACTGTTTGCCGAGGTACCCATCAGGGGTTTCCCGCATACAATGGGTTAAAGAAGAAATATTAAATTGATAGAATGTGAATTATTGCTGTTATTTTTCAATACAACCCATTAAAAATCTTGTCGCAAAAGGAGTATCGCAGCACTATGAAAACACGCCTATTCAAATATTTTGGAAAAATTACCACCGAATAAAAATCAAAAATGGTAATTTTCTGAATATAAAATCTGACATTTCATATTTCGGCTCAAAACAAAGATAGTTGGTACAAGTAAGACGCCTCGGCTTGTACTCTCAAGCTATGTTTTAGACAGCAGTGTTTTTTTTCCCTATAAAACCGGGTCCGGAAAACGGACCCGTTCCCAATCGCCAAAAGTATGTTTTTTTCCCAATTCAAAGGTTAAAAATTCCCAAAATCATGATGCAGCATCCTTTTTTTTCTCTCTCTCTTTTTCGTCGCGAGAAATCGGTTGTTTTATCGCTCGTATTGTTTACCTTCCGGAAATCCGAAGTAACGTCCCTTTGAAGAAACGGCTATTGACATAATTCGCGTACTATTGCAACGATTTGCCGAAATTCGGGTAAGTTCAAAGTCGTAGGTAAGTCCAATATGTAACTCTTCCGTCTGGAAACCACCTTTAGCGCGGCATTGTTTAATTAGAATTCTGTTACATGTTTATTAAATTGAGTTTGTTTTGACATACTTATTAAAATAACACCCTTTTTCCCAATTTGAGTAAAAACGACGCTATTTTTCCCAATTTGAGAAGAAAATTTTCCCAATTCCACCGGTACCGGTACCAGTCCCAAAAATGTGAAAAAAAACACTGGACAGAAACTGCTACGGGCCGATTTTGTATGGGCCGAATTTGCTATGGGCCGACCTCGAGTCATATCCAATAATTGAAATGGTCTGTTTGTTCGAAACATCCTAATTTGGTCCCTTAATTTTTCTTCTCGGGCCACCCTTCTTGGACTCTAATGATGCTGGTGGAATTGTTTACTTGTTTGTATAAATATCGCGGAGTTTCCAAACAAACCTTTTGAAGATGTCAAAACAAACCGCCATTAGCTGACTATTTGTTCAACAATCGTGCAAACAGAACTTAACGGTCCAACGGGTGGTAACAAGACGTTTCGCCCCCAAGACGTTTCCCCCCTGGTCGTTTCCCCCTAGTCGTTTCGCCCCCTTTTTTTGCCCCTAGTCGTTTCGCCCCCTAACCCTAGTCGTTTCGCCCCCAAACCCTAGTCGTTTCGCCCCCAAACTATTTTACTATATTTTATATAAAAAGATTCATATATGAGACAGAGAGAGAGAGAGAGAGAGAGAGAGAGAGAGAGAGAGAGAGAGAGAGAGAAAAGAACCTGTTCTTTGAATGAAAATGTTAATTAGGATGTATCAGGATGTATTAAAACCTGGGGTGTATGTAATATACACCTGCGGTAATGGTCAAATGTGACCGACGCAGTATCAGATAGAAAGATAGATATAAAGATAGATAGATTGGAATTATTACATGTTTTGATCAATACCATTAATCACATTGATTATAATTTGATTTGACAAATTAATCACGCAATTAATGCTCTGAATGATAAGGTGTGAAAACATGCGCTCTTTGCAAAGTTAAACGTCTTTAATTATCGCTTAAGCACATTTACCAGTTTTGTTTTAAATTGGTCGGTTGGATCGTTAAAAGAGTCGGCCAGTAATACATTGTTGAAGATTGCCGCAAATGCCGTCTACGCAACATCGCGTCAACGCCAATGCAACGTAATAAAGTTGCATCGGCGTTGATACAACGTTGTATACACATTGTGTGCCCACTAGGTAATACATGGTTGAGTATTGCCGCAAATGTCGTCTACGCAACGACTCATCAAAGCCGATACAACGTAATAAATATAAGTGGAAGCAATGATCAAGTCGATTCCTTTCATCAATGTTCTGTCAGCAATTTCTGTATACTCTGATCAGATTTGCGGCGTCCGACCCAGTAATTCCTGAACTGTAAGCAAATAGTGCAGACCCTGATCCCGCAACGCGGTTAGCTTGATACATTCAAGTACAGCTTCTTCCCTAGGACTATACCCGGTTTGAATTCTTTACCAGCATCTGTTTCTGAGGCCCCTGACTTGGTATCCTTCAAGCAGGGACCGTCTACTCTCTCGTTTTAACAGCTAGGTAGGGGCCGGTCTGTAAGTAAAGTCTAAGGGATTTTTTAACCCGTGCCGGTTGGGCGACGCTACTGTAGCCGGAGAGGTCTGGTTTCCAATGATGATTTGAAAAACCCTGCAGGAAATTCCTTTCTTTTCTTTCATGTCTATCCACAGCTAGGTGTTTCTTTCCAATAGTTCCCACTTTCGCTTTTTCACGCGCCATCAGAGACATACTGTTCAAGTATGAATGATGTCCCTTAACAAACAGATACAGATACTTAGGCTGACGTGACAGGACGATGATGCTACTTAAATATTTGCCTCTTCTCACCTCTAATAAAAGTTCAACATTGAAAATTAGCCTTACAGTGAAAAGTGGGCGAAACGACTAGGGGGACGAAACGACTAGGGGGACGAATCGACTAGGGGGGCGAAACGACTAGGGGGGAAACGACCAGGGAGGAAACGTCTTGGGGGCGAAACGACTAGGGGAGGAAACGGTTTGGGGGCGAAACGTCCCGGATTCCAACGGGTTACAGATGGCATAGCGCAAAACCAGGCTAAATCAGTTTTGTGAAATTTACAGGAGAGTGAAAAAAACTGTCTGTCTTTTTTTTTCCTTGTTTTGTTTTGTAACATATCCTTTGGCCTTCTGCTTTGAAACTGGGAGCGTGACTGGAATACTTGGAAAATCAAAATGGGAATCTCTCATCCTTTTATGCAAAGGTCTAAAGGGTGCTGCCAGCAATCCAACAGATGACCCTTTTCCCCCAGCAAGGCACTGTAGAAATCACCATTCGTTGGCGTTTCAGACCCTTGCTGCAAGAACTGACATTTATAAAGAGTCGTTCTTTCCAAGAACCACTGGAGATTGGAATGCCCATCCAGATTCGATTAATTCGACATCTGAATGTGCGAATGATTGTGTGGCTAAATTTACCTCTTTGGTTAGAGCTAGGTTCCTGGTGTATGAATGTCATTTGACGTATCACCAGTAACAGTTCTGATTCTGATTCATGTATGCTGGTATATATTCTATTTGTTTGGTCATAATCATTTTCAAGTTAAACTATGTCCCATAACCCAGCGTGTCCTTTAACCCAGCTAAGTGTCAGGTCCTGCAAATCACCAAACGAAAAACCCCAATACCTACCCAGTATTTTCTTCACAACACTCCTCAGGACACTGTAGATGCAGCCAAATACTTAGGTGTGACACTCACAAAAGACCTCACCTGGCACGCACACATGGACAACATCACTAAAAATGCAAACCAGACACTAGGCTTCCTAAGGCGTAACATCTAAGTCCATTCTGAACAGCTAAAATCAGTAGCATATAAGACTCTTGTAAGACCACAACTCGAATACTGCTCTACAGTCTGTGCACCCTACACAAGCAATCTCACGGACCAACTTGAAGCAGTGCAGAGGAGAGCTGCTCGCTGGACCAAACGGGACTACGGGCAGACCTCCTCTGTTACTGACATGCTAAATTCTCTACAGTGGCGACGACTTGACCTCAGACGCATTGACCAACGCCTTGTTATGTTCCAGAACATTCTGCATAGCAGGGTTGCCATCCCCATACCTAACTCGTGACCCCTCTCTCGAGACCCTCCAGAACTTCTCATTCTCAGGCATTCCAGCAAATACATACAAAAACTGACTATCACAAGTACTCTTTTTCTCCCCAGAACTATTGTCCACTGGAATGCCTTGCCCCCTGACGTTGTCACCCTGTCCGGCCCCGAGTTCAGTCTGGCTGTAAGCCAGATTGAACATGTCTCACCATAGTACTCTTGCCCTGTTTTTATCTATTTTTAACATTTCTTTTCTGTCTTTTATGCTTTTACTACATTTTAACCTTCTTGGCGGTTGACGCGCGTCAAAGTCTATGTCCCCGCGAGGGTTTGACTACACGGGAGATAGATAGATGTCTAAATAGCTTAAATTGAGTGGAGCGTGATAGCTCAGTGGTTAGTGCACTTGCCTCTGATGCTAGAGGTCCCGGGTTCGATCCCCGGCAGCGGCGATAACATTTCGGTGTCCGCACACGCTCCATTGGCATCATTTGCAGGGATGAATGTCATAAAGTGCACCGTCCTTCGGATCGGGACGTTAACTGGAGGCCCCCTGTGCAGGGAGAACCATCCCCTGTGCAGGTTAAAGATCCCTACCGTAATTACATGATTACTGTGTAGGCTTTCATCCTGCAAAACCTGGAGTGTATGTAATATACACCTGCGGTAATGGTCAAATGTGACCGACGCAGTATCAGAAGATGGATAGATAGATAAAATTATAACTTTGAGTTAGTCATATACTGGGAGGACCGAAGTTCGAGGAGGTAAGCGACTTGACCGGTTTATATTTCTATAAATCGCAATATATTAAAAAGATGGTAACAAAATAGTCAAACCACATTTGATAGATCTGTCAGAAACAAACATGAAAATTAAAGAGCAAACTTCGACAGACCTTATTTTTTATTGAATGACCAATATCCTGGTCATTTTCAATATGGCATTTAAGTTCGAGGATGTAGTTGTCATGGTGATCATTAAGGTACTGTGCGGGGTAGAAATAAAATGAAGGCATGTAATTGATAACAAGATACTTTTATTGTAAATAACATAAATTTTACTGAAAATCATTTGGAAAATGAAGATTTTTTTTCACTCATTCTCCATTTGTGCTCAAAAGATTATTCTTCTTCTAGATATCTGTTTAGTTCATTCTGTTCTATTCCATACGTGTCAACAAATGTAGCTCCATTTTATAATTTGTTCATTGATATTAACTTCAAACGTGAATTAGATGTCCCAAGAACAAGAACAATTGTCTTAAGTTTTGATTATTAAAGTTTTAATATTTCTTAAGAACATCACATTCACTACTGCTCTCCATTTCCCAGAAGAAAAATTAAGCCTCTGAAGTAATAAGGACAGCAGGTATGTTTAGTTAAAGTATTTTCCCACATTGATCCTCATACGAAAATAATGGATAAACAGGTCTGCTGGTATGTGTCAACAGTAAACAAAGGACGTTTGATATTTCTGCCAGAATGTGTGTGAATGAAGAAATCATTGGGTTAATGTTGGGTGTAAAAGTATTAGCAAAAATGGCGGATTTTTGTAACTTTTTAATGACTATTACAAGGCAATATTTACCTCTTTGATCGGCATCGCAAGAATATTATACTGCCAAAATAATGGCTTGTATTTGTGGTTTGTTGTTGTTGATTCACGAGAGAATAGCCTCAGTAGTAATCGATATATTTATATACAAATGACGTCATCGAACTTGTGTCACACTCGAAGTTGCATGACGTCACTATAGTTTATTTTTTGCTGAAAATCGACTGGCTAGTGAAAAGCAACTTTGCGCAGAACTATGACTAAGTCAAGTTAGGTATAGTATTGCACTCAAAATAATGAAATTTGGAAAGAACGGCACAGAAAAAAAGTTCTAAGTCAAGCTGGATAAATTTCATAAATTAAATTTCAAAGTATTTTGTGACTGTAATGAAAAAACAAAATGTCTAAAAAAAAGCTTTTCAATGCATAAAGGGCAGCCTTATCAAGCAATTAGAAGATTTTAGAGTTCAAACTCCCAAAGCAACAGCGAAATTCAGGTGTTCCGATTCAAACATGATTCTCAGCACTGATTAACATTTTAAATATCAGTTCATTAGCTACAGTTTATCATAAAATGATTGATTTAACCCATTTTAAATGGGTCTTTGACAAACAGTACAAGCCCAGATCTGGGCCTTCATTAATAGTAGAAAGTTCAACCACTTACTTTATATTCATTTTCTAAAATCAACTCAACCTCGTACCCCTAAATTTCAAAATTGGCTCCTCTTATATATAGTTTGGAAGATTTCATGATTCACTATGCAATGGGTTGGTTAATGGTCACAAATACACATTTTATTAATCATGCAGTAAACATTTAAATTTTCTATTCAAGAAATAGTTTTCTTTATTGCTTTTATCCTGACTGGATTGGTTCCAAAATATTAAGTCATGCTGATGAAGCCGGAGTGAATAAATATATGCATCTACGTAAAAGTGAAATGCGTTCATCATAGTAAATAATTTTTATTTTAACTTGAGAACACTACTGTTAGTTACAGAAACAAGAATTCCGCCGAAGGCTATGTCGCGCCTGTGGGGGTGCAAAGTCACTGAACCATAAAAATCTAGGTCAAGGTCAAACATGGACGCCTGCATAAAAGTTGTCACTCCTAGCTGCAAGCTGGGATGCGCGTATACGTGGGGCCTTGGTTTTACAATCATTTCAATATTTCACTTATTTTGAACTGATCCTTTATAAGAGGTGTGAGAAAACCAGAGTTCTTGGAGAAAAACAACAACATCCTGCTCTTCACAGGAAGAACTTTCCGCCTCACATGGAACCCAAGCGAGGCTCAAACACACGCTGGTGAGAACTAAGGAAAGAGGGGGAATATGATAAGAATCTTATATGGGTGTGAGGTGTGGATGGAAAAATCCGTTCCTCGGGATCACTGTCCGGCATCACTCGGCAAGCCGCATGATGCCGGACAGTGACCATCGGGACGGATTTTTTCCATCCACCCCTCACACCCATATAGGATTCTTTTTCTTGCATGCCTTCCATTTCTTAGCGCGGATTTTTAATGCTGCAGTCACTTCGGTTACCAACGTCCGCCATTTTGTGATGACACAACAGGAATGTTTAGTGACGTCACGCATGACGATGCCGCGCATGAGGGTGTAATCAACCAGTGCATTTATCAAACACGCGATTGTATTCGATTTTGGGTCGGAACACCAGGGTCAGAACATAAATTTCTATCCCAGGGTAAAATCACGGATTTCCTTGTCTGGTGTGCAAGAATGTTATTTCTGCTGTTTCTACACTTCCATTCATTTTCCTCTCTCTTCCCCGTTCCTCTCTTTCATCTTCTCTACTATTTCTTTTATCTCTTTTCTCCCTATCAACTTAATACTTCAGTCATTTTATTTGGAATAATATACAGCAGGATAATGTTTGTTGAATTTAGGGATGTCAGGTTGAATTATTTTTGGAATTCATTTTTGGGAACCCTTGTCTTAACCTTTTTATTGGCAAACAGTGAAGGCTCTGATAAGACACCACGTTCTGGGGCAATGATCAGTGTCTGCACCCTTTAAATTGCCAATGTTTCCATTAGGCCACGAGGTCCTTGTAAAATAAGTGAACTGACATCTTTATCATATGCCGTGGATTACCCCACCCACCCATTTTTCACTGAATCAACATGCTTTTGTCTCAACACAGGTAGTTACACCTTAAGGATAGGTACTTAGCCAAGATAGCAAAAAGAAATGCTAATCATATTACAACCGCGCACCCAGCAAGTTAGCAATACGGCATATCTCGTCGGTTCATTAAAGAGCAGATACGTCAAAAAAACACTGACACGCTACACCGGAATTGGTGTTGCAAGTGTCAACTATGTCAAAGTAACTGTAATCAATACTTAAAGGCATTTATTCTTGATTACTGAGGACTATCATTTCATTACATAATATTATGTAGCCCTCAGTGCTCACTGGAGAGAAGTCCTCTGTCTTCAACAGGTAAGGGGCCGCTTTGGGGAAAATCAATAAATTACTTACTGTTGACTGGTGTACATTATTGATTTTCCCCTTAAGTGTCTCAGTCAGGGGATTCAACAAGAGCAACTAATCACCCTATTAAGGGCCGCCTTTGATCTGCTATAGTCAGTATATCAGAGGGGGCAATAAAACAATTATGGACACACGGTGTGTTTTACTGTTACAGAATAAATGCCTTTAACATCACCATCCAATACCGGTTAACCCACAGGAGAGGGCGGAGCTAAGCGATTGTCAAAAATCTCAGATTACGCCACGGGTCGTGTAAAAAGCAATCACCAATTAGCGTATTTGATTTCAGTGGAGAATGTTCGCTGTGTGGGGCTTGGCAAGCAATGGCGACTCAGATCAGGCGCCACAGAACGCAGTGTTTGATCAGGGTCTACACCGTTTACATAGAAAGTGGAATTTAGGCCTTGAACGAAAGTTTGGATCTCAGTCCGGGAGTGTTTTCCCAGCCTACACTCGGTGGCAGTCGGGAACGCTTCCCGTTTCAGCTGGTCGCCTTTGTCGTCCGCTCGCGACTGCCGACGACTGTCCGGTCTGATTACATACATGTGCATACCTTTATCTATAATGGTCGAGTTTAGTCCTTTGCATCTCGCCCAAATATTTTACTAACCGTCGAGTCGAGCAATTAAGTGACAAATATTTTTTTTTTTCAGACTTTAAGTGGAATACATACACCTTCAGGGGAGGCAACTCTTTCAAGCGTATTTTAGTCTCCCATGTCAATAAGGGTCAACTCTTAAAGGAAAGAATTTGCTCCTAAGGAGCAAATTCTTTCCTTTAAGAGTAGACCCCTTTTTCGTGGGACAAAGCTTAAAGAAAAGCAAACAGGAAGTTCAGAAAAATGTCCCCTTTTGAAAAATGTGGAAAATTTGCCAGTCATTCCCCTCAGATTTCATGTGACAATAACAGACTTTAATTGACCAATATTTCTGCTTTCCTGTTAGATTGTTTGTTTACTTGATTTGAGGTTTAACATCCCCATTAACATTATTTAGGTCAGTTTGGGGACATTACTTCCAGTTTTGTGTGCAATTTTACCCGACATTTAGATAACATGACATTCCAGACTTTAATTGACCAATATTTCTGCTTTCCTGTTAGATTGTTTGTTTACTTGATTTGAGGTTTAACATCCCTATTAACATTATTTAGGTCAGTTTGGGGACATTACTTCCAGTTTTGTGTGCAATTTTACCCGACATTTAGATAAAATGACAATCCCAGTGAAACCGATATGCCAGGACAGGCTTTGGGAGTTTATGGCTAAAGTTAACAGATATCTGAAGCGTTGCATGCATGCTGTGCCAGTATTAGCGGCTGTTGTGTTAGGCAGCACCATGAACATGTGTCTCGTAAGGATCCGAAAGACTTTGGGGCTTGAACCATATGTAATTCGGGTCATTTCTCCGGTCAGTCACAATGGCGAACTTCCACATAAAAATTGTTTATTTAAAATTCAAACTAATACATCTGATAAAATAAACTTTAGTTATGATTAGTTTGGTTATTCTATTTTTAAAGTTTAGTAACCAAAAATTGGTTTTATTTGCCAGTTTAACGCATTTTGTTATTTGTTGATGGTTTGTATAATGGTGTTAGATAGGAAATCGCAATATCGACGATTCTGTTCTTTTATCATAATATAGGTAATATGATCGCTTTCTTTAATTATGTCCCGACATTTTCTCAACAATCAAATTACCGATAATCCAAGTGTGTGTACATTTGCCCCCGCCCATAGGTGCTTGAAGAAATATATTGGCTGCATGATGCTTCCACGCAGAGGTGAATCCGGCCCGGACACTAGTACTGGTAAACCGCTTAGAGGATCTAAGCCTGTCCGGGAACCGCGGTGCGAGGCGGACCGTCCATGCTAATAAACCCTATTGGTTTCATTGGGCGACAGGGCTTGAGATGTCATTTCATCTCAATGTCGGGTAAAAGTCCCACAAAATTGGAAGCAACGTTTCCAAAATAACCTTTACAGTGTTGACGGGGACGTTAAACCCCAAATCAAACAAATAAAACCAAGGTGTGTACAAAAATTCGGGAAGCAAAACATTCAATAAGTGTTAATCAGCCACATGCTTGATTTGTCACAGCACACCCGAGTGTCGCAAGATGGACGCCGGATTCGGCATTTCCCATCATTGATGCTCAATAAAGTTATGCTCAGTAAAGTTCTGTTCCCAACACTGTGATTATAAGTAAGAAATTGGACCACCCTGCACATCTTCATAGTCTCGTAGTTGATACGAACCATAAAAACACACCTATTTAATTTTGACCCCTACCACTCAACGTTGGAACTTCCTACTGTTTCTGTGAGTAGCCCCGCTCATCATGGCTTGCAGAAATAGACTGGGCTGCATGATGTTTCCACGCAGAGCTGACCGAACACGAGTACTGGTAAGCAGCTTAGAGGTTCTGAGCCTGCCCAGGAAATGTGCGAGTCAGACCGTCCATGTATATAAACCCTACAGGTTTCATTGGGCGACAGGGCTTGAGAAGTCATTTCATCTCAATGTCTGGTAAAAGTCCCACGAATTTGGAAGCGACGTCTCCAAAATGACCTATATAGTGTTGCGGCCCCCGCCCATCGGGGCTTGAAGAAATACATGGGCTGCATGATGCGTTGATAGTCAGCAATGGGTGTGGCTAAATTAATTTATTCAGCAGGATAAGGGTTGAGTCTCCAAAACGCGACTTATTAGTTTTTCTGGGTTTCTTCTTTTTCCGCCCAATTTTTTTCCAGATAAGTTCTGAGTAACCACTATATAGATGTGCAGGAAGAAAATCCGCCCAAATCTTTTACGGATGAGTTTTCAGTAACCGTCGAGTCGGAGCAATTAAGTGACAAATATATATATATTTTTTATTTATTTGTTTATTTTCTGTCAACAGGGGCCAACTCTTAAAGGAAAGAATTTGCTCCTCTTCAATTCATTCTTTCTACTATTTCTATCTATTATCGGTCGAATCAACATTGGAGCGCTTTCAATTCTAGTGTGATCGGTCATTGCCGATCCAGGTTTGCAAGATGAAAACATACACAGTAATCATGTAGTAACGATATAGATCGTTAACCTGCACAGAATGTGCCTCCCTGCACGTGCAGGGGGTCCCAGTTAACGTCCCGATGCGGAGGACGATGCACTTTGTGGCATTCACCCGGAGCATGTTCGGACACCACAGTTTTATTACCGCTGCCGGGAATCAAACCGGGGGCCCCTAGCATCATAGGCAGGTGCACTATACCATTGAGCTACCACGTTTGATTCAATGTCGAGTGCCGGCTCGGCCACTTTAATACACGTATATACAGGGGTTCATTCATTGTTCTTTCTTATTTCTGCTACAGCCTCGGGGTTTTAACGAGTATCCACAGTCTGTTTTGAGCAGAATATATTTCGCCTGTGGGTACTGCTGGTTAGAACCGCCTCGAGGTTTTGTTTGTTTTGTTTGACTTGAGGTTTAACGTCCCCGTCAACGCTGTATAGGTCATTTTGGAGAAGTTGCTTCCAATTTTGTGGGACTTTTACCCAACATTGAGATAAAATGACATCTCAAGCCCTGTCGCCACCTAGAGGTTTTAACGAGTGTCCACAATCTCTGTTTTGAGCAGACTATAGATTGTGGGTACTGCTGGTTAGAACCGCATCGAGGTTTTAACGAGTAACCACAATCTTCTTTTGAGCAGTACAGAAGCCTCCGTGGTGTAGTGGTTACGCTACTCGCCTTGTAAACCAGGGATCGCAGGCTCGATCCCGGGCTTCTCCAGACTTTCGGATGAGTCTTTAAACCGAGGTCCCGTCTCCGTATGACCTTAGCTGTTGGTGGGACGTAAAACTCAAACACACACACACTCTCTCTCTCTCTCTCTCTCTCTCTCTCTCTCTCTCTCTCTCTCTCTCTCTCTCTCTCTCTCTCTCTCTCTCTTGAGCAGTAATAAAATCGATTGCAACATAAACTGACAGCGCTATTGTCCCGCCCACGCTTAAAACGTTCAAAGACGGATGTCAATCATCTCAAATACCAGTTCAGAAGCACGTGATGGAAAGTTCAACACGATGCTACAAAGCTTTCGGCACGTATTTGATATTCGTCTCAAACAACATCAGAAGTGCGTCTGGGAGAAGAGCGATTGCTAACTTGCCGATTGCGCTGTTGTATTGAATCTGTTATTTTCTTCTGTAAAATTCAAATATTGGTTGGAAGTTAACATCAGAATGTCATTCTGAAGTTGAGGATGGGTTCTGAGTTTGAATGTATTTCTTGATTTTTTTTTCGATATTATTCTTCAGTGGCATTTGTTTTCAAAAAGACACAATTTTACGTCATATATTATGGCAGAAAATGAGAAGAAAAAATTATTTTAATCTTTGTTATTATTGCTCAGTGCAAAAGTTAAGTTAGTTAGTGCAAAAGTTAGTTAGTTAGTGCAAAAGTTAAGTTAAGACAATATTTATATTAGATTCGGTACCAAGTTATTTAGACAAATAATTGTGGGTATTCCGATGGGTACGAATTGCGCACCTCTTGTGGCTGATCTGTTCTTGTATTGTTATGAAAGAGACTTCATGTTGTCGCTTTCCATTGATAACCAAACTGAGATTATTGAAGCTTTTAGCTCCACTTCTAGATATTTAGATGATTTATGAAATATTGATAATACCTATTTCGATGGTTTAATCAGTCAGATTTACCCCCCAAAACTTCAGTTAAATAAAGCAAATTATTCTGATACCGAGGCCCCGTTTTTAGACTTAAATATATCTTTTGTAGATGGTAAAGTAGAAGTAAAACAAAGATCAGGAATTGATATAATTAATTACTCCACCCATAAAAGACACCAAAGGGAAAGAAATACAAACATTAAGCGACCAGACCATAATGGAAACCTAAAAAAAGAAGCCATAAGGACAGTTACTTTCCCACAAATTGGCCATATGGCCATCCAAAATTAAAAGACACAAGTGATACACACAGTAAGTAACAAACAACAACACAAATAAATCGCCACAGAGGTTTGTTTCGTGCAAAATTTATGATAAACGCAATGAATTTGATTTTGAGATTGTAAATTTTCCTTTTGTGGATGGTGATGTTCCTCGTGCGCCATCCTATGGCGTTTATATTTCGCACTTAATTCGATTTGCTAGAGTGTGTAGTCATGTAACTGACTTCAACACTCGCAATAAATTATTAACGGCTTAACTTCTTAATCAGGTTTATCGTTACCATAAACTACGCAAAGCCTTTTCAAAATTTTATAGACGCCATTCTGATTTAATTTCAAAATTCAATATTGGACTTAAATCTCTTCTGCAACAAGGTCTATCGGAACCCGAATTTTACGGTGACTTAGTATATAAATTCAGAAAAATATATAACCGCAATGTCTTCAGCACCCAATTTCGTAAAATCATTCTTCGATATAAAAAGATTGGGTACAACATGGATGTTATAAGACAGACTGCATGCATGGTAGTTAACCTAATCACGGTTGGCAACTTTGCTTCCCTCTTTAATTGCACGCCGGTGGGTCAGGCCTCAGATTCTATGACGGTTCCAACGTAAAGGCTTATTGAGAATTAGAGAGATCTAATTCAAGGCAATGTTGGTTGGTGCCTGATGTTCTGTCTCTGTTCGGGCCCATCGGAGTCTAACTGTTGGTTTTCTTTTGCTCCAGCATTTCAGTGGTTTCTTGCTATCGAGTCCTCACCGTTGTCTCACCACTGTGGTCCTTTGATTATTTGTGTTCACGGAGATGTTGCACTGGTGAGTTAAGAGGCCTTCATGCGGACTGAACAAATTATTTGTCTAAATCGCGACGGAAATAAGGGCGAGGATTGTGGCCACGAAAAATCGATTTAAGCCCCCCAGTGGAAATTTTTCCACTGACAGTTCCAAGGCGGTTCGTCTGTGGCGATTTATTTATTTATGTTGTTTAATATAAAGTCTTTGAAAGATCAGGAAGAAATCTGTTTTTGGTCTATAAAAAATTCGAATGAGGTTTTAAATAAATTGAAATCTAGCAATTTTCGTGCTTCTAGTCTGTCTACCTACGATTTTTCCACTCTTACACTACACTTCCTCATAATCTTATAAAAGAAAAGCTTATTGATTTAATTGAATGGGCTTTTCGCAGAGAAGATTCTCTCTATCTTGCATGTAATGCCAGAAATGCATTTTTCACTTCTAAAGAGCATAAGAATTATGCACTTTGGTCATGTCAGAAAGTGTGTGATGCCCTCACCTTTCTACTTGACAATATTTATATTAGATTCGGTACTAAGTTATTTAGACAAATTGTGGGTATTCCGATGGGTACTAATTGCGCACCTCTTGTGGCTGATCTGTTCTTGTATTGTTATGAAAGAGACTTCATTTTGTCGCTTTCCATTGATAACCAATCTGAAATTATTGAAGCTTTTAGCTCTACTTCTAGATATTTAGATGATTTATTAAATATTGATAATACCTATTTTGATGGTTTGATCAGTCAGATTTACCCCCTAGAACTTCAGTTAAATAAAGCAAATTCTTCTGATACCGAGGCCCCGTTTTTTTTGATTTACATCTATCTATTGTAGATGGATTTGTTTCGTGCAAAAGTTATGATAAATGCGATGACTTTGATTTTGAGATTGTAAATTTTCCTTTTTTGGATGGTGATGTTCCTCGTGCGCCATCCTATGGCGTTTATATTTCGCAATTAATTCGATTTGCTAGAGTGTGTAGTCATGTAACTGACTTCAACACTCGTAATAAATTATTAACGGCTAAACTCCTTAATCAGGGTTATCGGTACCATAAACTACGCAAAGCCTTTTCAAAATTTTATAGACGCCATTCTGATTTAATTTCAAAATTCAATATTGGACTTAAATCTCTTCTGCAACAAGGTCTATCGGAACCCGAATTTTATGGTGACTTAGTATATAAATTCAGAAAAATATATAACCGCAATGACTTCAGCACCCAATTTCGTAAAATCATTCTTCGATATAAAAAGATTGGGTACAACATGGATATTATACGACAGACTGCATGCATGGTAGTTAACCCAATCACGGTTGGCAACTTTGCTTCCCTCTTTAATTGCACGCCGGTGGGTCAGGCCTCAGATTCTATGACGGCTCCAACGTAAAGGCTTATTGAGAATTAGAGAGATAATGTTGGTTGGTGCCTGATGCTCTGTCTCTGGTAGGGCTCATCGGAGTCTAACTGTTGTTTTTCTTTTGCTCCAGCATTTCAGTACTTTCTTGCTGTCGAGTCCTCATCGTTGTCTCACCTCTATGGTTCTTTGATTTTTGTGTTCACGGAGATGTTGCACTGATGAGCTAGGAGGCCTTCATGCGGACTGAACAAATTATTTGTCTAAATCGCGACGGAAGTAAGGGCGAGGATTGTGGCCACGTAAAATCGATTTAAGCCCCCCAGTGGAAATCTTCCACTGACCGTTCCAAGGCGGTTCGTCTGTGGCGATTTATTTATGTTGTTGTTTGTTACTTACTGTGTGTATCACTTATGTCTTTTAATTTTGGATGGCCATATGGCCATTTTGTGGGAAAGTAACTGTCCTTATGGCCTTCCTTTGTTTAGGTTTCCATTATGGTCTGGTCACTTAATGTTTGTATTTCTTTCCCTTTGGTGTCTTTTATGGGTGGAGTAAGTTAATTGTATCAATTCCTGATCTTTGTTTTACTTCTACTTTACTGTGTGTATCACGTGTGTCTTTTTATTTTGGATGGCCATATGGCCACTTTGTGGGAAAGTAACTGTCCTTATGGCCTTCCTTTGTTTAGGTTTCCATTATGGTCTGGTCGCTTCTTGTTTGCGTTTCTTTCCCTTTGGTGTCTTTGATGGGTGGAGTAAGTTAATTGTATCGATTCCTGATCTTTGTTTTACTTCTACTTTTAGTAATGGTTTTGCGCTAACAGTTCGTTTAAAATTTATGGAACTGTTAGTGCAAAACCGTACCTAACTCCACTTAGTTTTGCACTGACAATAAAAAACATTCTGACTTAGCATATTTTATTAAAATTAAATATCTTTGCAAATACTTGGAATATATTCACAATGTTTTGACAGATTTTAGAGGCTTTGACAGGTGTTTAGAATTCTTGAAAAAAAAAACTGATGTGAGAAAAAAAATGGAGTTAGCCTAGTTTTGCGCTGATCCATCGATGTACCCAGTAGGCTTAGCCTAAGGGCAAGCAAAGCACAAGTCTATGCCAGCAAAAACTTCCTCTCATGACCCTGATTCAGAAATGATAGGACACAGGATTGACGAACACATTCCCATGAGAAAAGCGGGTACCAGAGACGGTTTCCCATGGATTAACCAGAAAAGTCGTCGACTTATAAGAAAAAGAAACAAATCAAACAGACGCTGGGCTAGGTCCGGTAGACCTGATGACCAGAATAAGTTCCTCGATTTAAAACATCTAGTGAGACGAGTCTCAGACCGGGCCTATCAAAAGTACCTTCATGACATCTTAGGTGTAAACAATGAAGAAGATGACCTTGATACCCCTCCCAAGGTCAAAACCAAAAAAAATGTACTCTCTGCTGAAACACGCCAAACAGGACTCTAGTGGAATCTCGTCACTGAAAGCCAATGGCCAAACTTTCTCAGAAGACACAGATAAGGCAAATGTTCTTAATGGGCAATTTAATTCTGTTTTTAGCCCGAAAAGCCCACAAGTCTCAAGCAACTTGCCCAGAGGACCCTGCAGGACTTACATGATTCTTGAATAAATCTCCCGTTTCAACCCAGCCCACACCCCAAAATGCCTGGCATCAAAGTTAGTACCCAAGGCATTGAAAAACTCCTAAAAGGCTTAAACCCACACAAGGCTGCTGGACCTGACAAATTCAAACCCATAGTCCTGCAAACCCTTCACAAAGAGCTTGTCCCCATACTTCAGTTAATCCACCAAAGATCCCTTGATTCATGAAAACTCACACCCATCTGGAAAGAAGCAAATGTAAATCCTATTTTAAAAAGGTGATAAATCTGACCCATCCAACTACCGGCCTATATCCCTAACTTGCGTCCTCTGCAAAGTGCTGGAGCATGTTGTGGCTTCTGGGATCTCCAAACACTTCAGACCATAAGGCCCAGATGCCTTATGTGTGCTGAGCTTGTCCGACAGTTTTGCAACCCCCTTGGGATCAACTGTTATGGATCGGGCTTTTACCTTTGATGGTAGCTCTCCATCAGCCTCACGCGTAAACGCCGATTGAAACTGCTTATTACATATATTTGCCTTATCTCGCGATTCAGGTTTCGAAATTCAATTTTCCCTAAGTGAGATGATCCCAAACGATTCTTTTTCAGGGACTTTACAAATGCCCATTTTTCTTTTAAATTTCCTATTCTTGTGCGGGCATTCGGGATCAATACTTTCATCATCAAAAATATACATGCTTGAAACATGTTTCCATAATGGAACTTTTGTACATGTGCTCTGAACCTTATGTTATGGTTCTTCACGTCTGGGTTGTTAGACTTACGAGCAAGAAAGTACATTCTATAACGTCTTCTGATAAGGTGTTTGATCGCGTTATTGACCCATGGTACACTATGCTTTGTTTTGGTCATTTTTTATTGTTATAAACATTTCCATGCCCGTCGTAAGCTCGGTTTTGAAAATGATCCACAAGTCATTGACTGACATGTGAGAGAGGTCAGAGGAAAGAAAGGAATCAATAAATTTTAGTCACATTACAGAAGCTTGGAAAAAAGAAATGAAGGCGAAGATCAGGAATCGATACAATTAACTCGCAGCTCCCATCAGAGACACCAAAGAGAAAGAAAAACAAACATGAAACAACTATACACTAATGGAAATATCAAAAGCGGAATGCCAAAAGGACAGTTACTTTCCCACAAAATGGCCAATTTGCTAGCCAAAACAAAATAATGTAAGCGATACAAACACCCGAAGACAAACCATAACAAAAATAAACCTACTGTGAACCTTTGCATCGAAACTGATATTTTATCAGCATAGGTCTAATAAATAAGTTACAATGTGGAGCGTGATAGCTCAGTGGTTAATGCACTTGCCTCTGATGCCAGAGGCCCTCGTTTGATTTCAAGAAGTGATGATAAAATCTCAATGTCCGAACAAGCTCCATTAGCATCACTTGCAGAGATAAATGCCACAAAGGGCGCCGTTCTATGGATCGGACTGTTTTGTTTGTGTCGTGTGGTGTCTGTAAAAGGTCTCCTCATACATGCATTTAATACTCTTACAATTTCCAGTCCCCAGGGATTGCATTTACAATTGTATTATTTGTTGACTTCTGGACTTCTTAATCGGGGTTATCAGTGTCACAGACTGCGCGGGGCCTATTCAGAATTTTATAGACGTCATTCCGATTTAATTTCGAAATTCAATGCTGAACTTTAATCTCTTCTGCAACAAGGTATATCGGAACCAGAATTTTATGGTGACTTCGTATATAAATTCAGAAAAAATATATACTTGCAATGACTTCAGCACCCAATTTCGTAAAATCACTCTTCGGTATAAAAAGACAGGGTACAACATAAATGTTATACGACAGACTGCATGCATGGTAGTTAACCCAATCACGGTTGACAGCTTTGCTTCCCTCTTTATTTGCACGCATGTGGGTCAGGCCACAGATTCTGTGACGGTTCCAACGTAAAGGCTTATTGATAATAAGAATTTAATTTGATGTAGATTAAAGACTCCTACCTTAGTCACATGATTACTGTGCAGACTTTGAAGGTCACTGATGAGGCCTAATTGGCCGAAACTAGCTAGTCTGGCCCAGAAAACATGTACACTTCATATTTTCAAGTTCTGTGGTGTATTCATTGCCTCCAAAGGATAATCCTTTTATAGAACATATTTCATCCTGCAAATTTGGAGTGTATGTACATGTAATGCACATCTGCAAATGGTTAAATGAGACCAGTCGAACTATAAGGAGAAAGAAAGAATGAAACTGTATTTGCTTAACTATTTTATGTTCCCACAACTAACAAAGTGAAAGTCATTAAACTGGCATTTGCGGTAGCTGCTACTACCGGAAATGTAGGCGGGGATTACTGATGAACTGTTAATATATGTATGTACTTGGCGTCTGCTAGGTCAGGCTACTGCAGATTTATTCTAATCACACTCAAACAGTGGTATTTTTCTTATTTCCGCATCAAATTTACATGTATTTTGTGGATGCTTGACCACCGCCCCACCCCATCACCAAGTTATCAAGTCAGTGAAATGGATACATCTCTTAGCCCCTACTTTATATAGAACAAAGGTTGTTTGTGTGTGTGTGTGTGTGGGGGGGGGGGGTATTTCACGACCCGCAGAAAAGCGACCGACTGAAGTCGGTTGATTTTCTAAGAGTGCCCTAAAATCACCGCGTCATTCTGTCAGTCTGTCTGTCCGTCCGTAAGCCGTTTGTGAAAATTGGTGATAGTGACTTAACCGATTGGAATATTTAATTAATTTTAGGCTTACTGATAGATATCAATGAGATCTAACCAATGAACTTGCCAAATATTACATTCCATTTAGTATAGCCTCGCCGAATTTTCGAACTGCTTTTCCTCGGAAACCGTTGGGCCGATGGAAGTCAAATTTCATATGGAGCCTCTATGGGATGGGTGAAGGTCCAGGTCACATGACCAAAATGGCCGCCAAGCCATATATGGTAAAAACCCTTCAAAAAGAGTCTTCTCCAGAACCACCGGGCAGATTTCCACGAAACTTGATAAATAGCATCTGGGACGTAGGCCCATCATAAAGTGCTAAAATGGTGACCCTGGGTTGACCTTGACATTCTTTGTGCCTAGGTCAAACTTTGACACATATGCTTTTGTATTGGAAAAGAAATAATGCATTTTATCCTGCAAACGATTCAGAATACAGTACTAAAGTATAAGATATATTTTTGCTCCTTACGATAATGCGCATTTATTGGGGGAACCGTTTTAGGTCCAGGTCACATGACCAAAATGGCCGCCATACCCATATATGGTAACACTCATAAAGCTAAAAGCATCCGGCGGGTCGTGCACTTCAGCTGAAGCACTGGTTCATGATTTTACTGATATTTTAAAATACATAGATTGTGGATACTTCATAGAACGGCCTCACTAAGGCGGTTCTAATGATCCGCCACAACCTGTATTTGAACTAGAAGTGAGACAAGCGTTTCACAATTTCATCTGAAAATTTCTAGTCCTAAAGAGAGGAAAGATGCCTTTTTGCACAAGGGCGTGTTATCCTAATGTCATCGAGGTTATTCTAACGAGCACACATAGTCTTTGTAAGGACATAAATACTGGTAAGATTATAAGAATCTTATATGGGTGTGAGGGTTGGATGGAAAATATCCGTCCTGAGGGTCACTGTCCGGCATCACGAGGCTGGCCGAGTGATGCCGGACAGTGATCCCGAAGGACGGATTTCATCTGCCCCTCACACCCATATATGATTCTTTTTCTTGCATACCGTCCATTTCTTAGCGCGGATTTTTAATGCTGCAGTCAGTTCGAGTACCGACGTCCGCCATATTGTGATGACAGTACAAGAATGTTTAGTGACGTCACGTAACGTTTCTGTGACGTCAACCTTATCGACGGTGCATACGAGGTCGTAATCAACCAGTGCATTTATCAAACATGCGATTATATTCGATTTTGGGTCGGAACACCAGGATCAGAACATAAATTTCTATCCCAGGGTAAAATCACGGATTTCCTTTTCTGGTGTGCAAGAAATATGTGTCTAATTGACCAAGACTAATAAGTTTGGCTGCAGAAAACTTCCAGCTAAATCTGCATTTCTATACAAGTATGTTTATGTTTAGCTGTAGCATAGGGTCTTGTCAGACACTGTTTATAAATATTCTCCATGCTAATCAATTTAAACTGAACAAGTTTATTATTTCAGCCAGGGCAAACTCGGGGACATTAGATTATTTAATTCAGCCCCCTTTTTACAGCTTGATTTTGGATTACAATACAATATATTTTGTTCCTGCCGGAGTCGGCAACATTCTTTCGTGGAGATGGATCATGAAATCTTTTCTACGATCATTCTCTCCCTTCCACTGATTTAAAAAGGACAGTTGTCAGTTTCTGGCGAAAGAATGTGCACTGTACTGGTTAACTGCTTACGCTATAAGCTTGCCCAGGAAAAGTGTGAATAGGTAAACTGACCGGCTCAAAAATGACCTTAATAGTGTTGACTGGGCCGTTAAACTCCAATACAAACAAACAAACAAACAATATATTTTATATTTGAAACAATATCCTGATGTTATACTTTAACAATATGATATATCTGTTGAAAACAAAATGCAGAAGTATGGTATTCCTTAACCAAAGCATCTATTTTGTAATCATGATAATGAACCAAACTCCAGTACAAACAAACAAACATGAAATTACTGCTTATTCTGAATGGGCATTTTACGGGCACTAAATTATCAGAGCAGCAGCTGGGACAATATTAACTAATAACAATGATGATGGTGATGATAATCAAAATTCCTTGAACAATCATCGCCAAAACAATTTTCATGGCAATTGTAGACTTGATGATGGATATAATATTGATAATAATTATACTAATGATCATGACAAAGTCCCAGAATAGCAATATCTGCCTAAAAAGACAACATTGGCTACCTTTAATGTGCATGTAAGTTCCTGTTTCATGGAATATGTTTTTTTTTCTGAGAGACTCTGAGGTAGGATTATTTATCTGTTTTACTAAGCTTGCCATCTGTTTGGACTCTACACTAGATAGAAGTGGAGGCAATGATCAGGAATCGATACAATTAACCCACAGCTCCCATGAGAGACATCAAAGGGAAAGAAACACAAACATGAAACAACAGACCCTAATGGAAACATCAATAGCGGAAAGCCAAAAGGACATTTACTTTCCCACAAAATGGCCAATTGGCTATCCAAAACAAAATATTATTAGCGACACAAACACCCAAAGACAAACCATAACAAAAATAAACCGCGACAGAAGAACCGCCTTGGAACGGTCAATGAAACGAATTACACTGGGGGTGGGGCTTCAATCGATTGTACGTGGCCACAATCCTCGCCATTACTTCCGTCTTGATTTAGACAAATAATTTGTTCAGTCCGCATGCAAAGATTGGTTTGTTTACATCACATGACCTTGGTTCAAAGGTATATCTAGTTTGAATTTCTCAGCACTTTTCAGCAATTTCATTCAGCATATTGAATTAATTTTAAATGGCTTCTGAGAAAATATTTTGGTTTTAATGTATAAGGTAGAGACAGGTTTCCTACCAGAACAAGTTCTGTTTGTGAATGATTTCTAAGTAATTTATTTTCATTGATGAAGCTTCAGCAATCATCAGGCACCATTTTGAAATTAGCCCCGCCTACATCTTTTTATAGAGCAGGCGGGTGTTTAAAATCTAACGATGCTTTTGTAACAGGTGAAAAAATGCTAATCACCTTTACCCGGCCGGGGATCGAACCCGGGTCGCCGGAATGACAGGCCAACAGTCTACCGCGTCGCTATAAAAGCCGGCTTGTACCGCAAGGCAGTACAAGCGTATCTTATACCTATCACTACTACATATTCCCCCTCCTATTTAAGATTCGTCCTCGAATCTCTCAATCTTTCCAACTAAATTCGCCGGTACACGGATGTGGTCCGAGTCTCTGTGGGTCATTTACGTTGGGCGCCTAGGTGAAAAAATGCTAATCACCTTTACCCAGCCGGGGATCGAACCCGGGTCGCCGGAGTGACAGGCCAACACTCTACCGCGTCGCTATAAATGCCGGCTTGTACCGCAAGGCAGTACAAGCGTATCTTATACCTATCACTACACGTTTGGCGCCAAATGTAACAGGTGAAAAAATGCTAATCACCTTTACCCGGCCGGGGATCGAACCCGGGTCGCCGGAGTGACAGGCCAACACTCTACCGCGTCGCTATAAAAGCCGGCTTGTACCGCAGGGCAGTACAAGCGTATCTTATACCTATCACTACTACACTTTCACCGACATTGTTTGTCTAAAGGCCGCTTTTTATGCAGATTAACTGACACATGAATTTGGGCTACAGGTCCGTCATGAAGTGGTCAAATGTCAACTGGACGGTATTTGGCGTATTGTGTTGCTTGTTCTTGATGTATATACATGTAGCAACCGGTATATCATCCGGGAAACTAAAAATGCTTATATAACACAATTATCCTGTTTTCCAGCTGATTTAGTTTACATGAGTGTTCTTCTACTGATAATTTATGAAATTTTGAATCAATAAGTTTAATTAGACAAAAATACATCATGTGCACAGAAAAGACTAATAAGTTCTGAAAAGTTAGATCCATTGGAAGCAAAAAATACACCAAATAAACGAAAATAGCAGGCTCGGTTTCATTGAGTCTAATATACAACACCGGCCACGCCCTCTAGCGCCGGCTTAAGCAGAACTCTATTTTCAAAATGATTCAAAATGAACTCAGTGATTCCAAAGGACCAGAAAATAATAGCTGCACTATGATGATTAGGCCGTAGTTGGTACATCTGTCTATTGCTACTGCTTTTCTGCAGTCCAGTGTCAGATTATAGCAATTGTAAACAAAGCCAAAGGCAAAGGCAAAGGCAAAAAAAAAAAAATAAATAAAAAAAAAATAAAAAAAAATTACTCACATTAGCAAAACTGAAATGAGCACCTTTATTATGTTAATCCTACAATTACGTAAACACGCCTATACAAATACATTGTAAACTTTACCGCCGAAAAAAAGACAATTTTTCTTATTTATCTTCAAAATATAGATTGTGTGTATACGTTAGAACCGCCTCGATGAGGCGGTTCTAAAGAGCATCCACAATCTATATTTAAGAATAAAAATAAGAAAAATAAGGATTACCCCAATAAACCCCAGTTTTACTATTTAAAATTGGGGTTCAATGGGGTCAAAATTATATAGGCGTGTTTTCGTGATGATCAGTTCTTACACATGAAAGCCATTCGAAAAGAATGAAGTATAGCTGAAAAAAAAAATACCGCAAACGGTGAGATATGAACCTGGTCCGTTCAAGTGAATCCGGATTTTATAGAGTCTATTTCTTCAAGCCCGGGGCGGGGGGGGGGGGGGGGGGGGGGCGCCACCCTTATCGAATCCCGTGGTATAATAAATCAAAGCACTGCCAGCAATGGTGGGTCGATTGTCTTTGAGAGTAGGCCGGAAAAATGGTCTTGAGTGGGGATTTATTATATTTCGTTAACCCTTAAATTCTAGTACTGAAAGCAAACAGGGTAGATCCGGTTCAGTCATTGCATTCTGTGGTGTTTGAACTGGGTCTACACTGCTTGCCAAACCCAACAAATGATTCCAGTTCAGTATCTATAGATAACCCCCAGCAGGCACACGTCGCTAGGGCAACGCCAAATCAACATCGGTGCAACGCCACACCGATGTGACGTTCCATAAATGTCATGACGTTGTACCGACGTTGATGTGACGTCACAATTACGCCATATGCCCGCTCGGCCCTCTTTACAAAAACTCAGATCTCACGATAAGAGTAGGTCAGCTTTAAATAAACGTTACCTGGATTTCGTACAAATCATTGCTAGTCACGTGGACATCAGCACCTTAAAACTAGTGCACTAGGCGCCGTGCACTTACATGTACTTTGGGTTGATTGTTTGTCAAAAAGGAAAATATGTCACATTGAAAACATAAAAAAACATGTATGTTTGACATAGCCTCGTGATGCGAACAGCGATCTTCGACACGGATAGCCGCCATTGCACAAAACTGTGAATTACATTTTTTCCGGCCCTCAAACCAGGGAAGGAATCATATAGCAAAACAAATAGGTTATTTTTGCAGGCATTAATATATGTTGTACGAATACTAGCTACGTATGAAAGAAAATACACGTTGTTTCGATGAAGGTGAAGAATCAAAGTGTTATAATTGTAATGGAAAAATAAACAACGATAAGTTAATTTGATCATATGTTTATGATGCACAAAAAAACAACAACAAAACAAATCGTTGTTTGTATTGGGGTTTTACGGCCCAGTCAACACTATTTAGGTCATTTTTGAGCCGGTCAGTTTACCTATCAACACTTTCCTGGACAGGCTTATACGTAAGCGGTTAACCAGAACAGTGCACATCCTTTCGCCAGAAACTGACAACTGCCCTTCTTGAATCAGCGGAAGGGAGAGAATGACCGTAGAAAAGATTTCATGATCAATCTCCACGAAAGAATGTTGCCGACCCCGGCGGGAGTGGAACCCGCGTCCTCCTGATCACCAGTCAGACGCGCATCCGGCTGAGCCACCGAGGCCGACCGGCTCAGCTTATACTTCTTCTCACCTTATTAGATCTATCTGTAAGGTAAATTTTATACAGAAATAGGTATAGTAGTCGCAGACTATTTATGTGTTGTCAATACATGTGTATGTCAACGCTGAGTCCACCAGAAGATTCGGTAGAGTGTCTTTCGCATGCTTTCTGCAAGCGGACCAAATGGCCATATACGCAACAGCTTTGTTTGTGTTACCTTTATGTTAATAGATCATTCCAAAGGCAGGTGCAAACGATAGCTCCGCCTAGTCAATTTTATCTGCGACTACTATACAGCCTGGCATGTGCGACCAGCGCAGGTTGAAATGAATCTGTACCCCATGCAGCCCGATCTGGATCTAGTTGTTCAAATGTAACGACATCGTTAGTTAACGTATTGTTAACACTTTGATCATTTAATATGGCATATAGTTTTGCTGAGAAAAATGTGAACAGTTTTTTTGTGTAGCATGCTCAAATTTCATTTCAGCAAAATACCACTGCGTTAAGTATTGTACTTACTAGAACAGTAAACCCATGTACGACTAGCAGCCCTTTTCTGGGACGATGACAAACATTGCAGACCCAGATCAGACGCCGCGGAACGCGGCGTCTGATCTGGGTTTACACTGTTTGCTCAAAGAACGTACATTTTTTGTACAACTTACATCAAACAAAACATTCCTGACACCCCTATAATTGGAAATGGACTGTTCCAAACTTGTAAGTTGGAAGATTCCATTGTCAGTTATAGGTTAACAATAACAATTTGATCACTAACGAGCTCGTTAAGCTAATGTGGCTTTCAACAACTGGGCACAACTCTTAACCCCTCGCTTTCAGGATGGCCAGGATCTAGGATCACTCTAATCAGACTGCACGGAAGCGAAGGTTCATTTGAATTTTCGCTGGTAAGCACATGGCAACTTGTACCCTTAGTGTTATACACACTGCTAACATATGATAGCACTAGTCATTGCGGTTTATCTTTTGCATTGCTCTTCATTTTGTACTGTTGCCTATATTTGCTTTGCTGTTTCTCTTTGCAATGTTGTCTATTTTTATAGTGATCTTAATCTTAGTAGTGCTGTTAACATGGCATTGTTATTTATCTTTAAATTGCTTTATATTTTTGCATTATTGTTTATCTTGGCATTATCTTTGCATCGCTGTATATTCTTTCATTTTTTTTATTATAGTATTATAGTATTTTCTATTAACTTTATATTGTGGCGTATCTTTGCTACTTTTAAGAAATGAAATTTATTTTTCTGCAGTTCGTGGAAGTATGAACGCAGTGGGTCGCGTGCAAAGTAAACGAATCCACTGTCGTTGATACTTTCATGAAAAGCAGAAAAATTAAGTTTATTTTTTTATATTTACATTATTTGCCCCTCATCGCTGGGCGAAAAATGCTTGTAGGGCAAACTTTTAAAGCTGAAAAACATTTACTCGCTGTTTTTCTACAAAGAGCTGAGCAGCGTTGACGACATCAACGCCCGCAGTGGTTTAGAATGACGTCACTTAACGTCACTTAAAATCATGTGATTCGATGCGTTCATGGAAGTATGAACGCAATTCTTTTCTATTGGTTTACATTACACTTTACACTGGAATCTATAGTTTTGCGTTTTATTTATATATTTATTTATCTTGGTTATTGTTGTAAATCTCTGTATTGCTCATTATTCTAGCACTCTTGCTTTTTGACATTGCTGTATTATTTTTCGTTGCTGTTCATTTTTGCATTTTTTTTTATTTTTTTTTTTTGGCATTGCTGTTTATCTTTGCAAAACCATGTATTTTTGCATTGCTGTTTATAGTTGCTTTGCGCGTCAGCATGCATTGTTGTTTATCTTGGTACTGCTGTATATCTTTGCATCACTCCTTATCTTACATTGTTCTTTTTGCATCGTTGCTCTTTGTTTTGCATTGCTGTTTATCTTTGCATTGTTTTTGACATTGCTGCTTATCTTGGGATAGTTATTTTTCTGGACATTATCATTTATCTTGCCATTGCTGTTTACCTTTGCATTCGCGTCTGACTGGTGATTAGGAGCACGCCGGTTCGATGCCTGCAGGGGTCGGCAACATTCTTTCGTGGGGATTGATCATGAAATCTTTTCTACTTTCATTCTCTCCCTTCCACGGATTCAAGAAGGGCAGTTGCCAGTTTCTGGCGAAAGAATGTGCACTGTACCGGTTAACCGCTTACGTATAAGCCTGCCCATGAAAATGGGGATAGGTAAACTGACCGGCTCAAAAATGACCTCAGTAGTGTTGACTGGGCCGTTAAACACCAGTACAAACAAAACCGTTGCGTTGCTTTTTATTTCAGCATATTTGTTTATCTTTGCGTTGTTTTGATCTTTGGATTGCTGTTGATATTTGCATTGCTATTAATTTTTGCATTGTTGTCTTGGCAGTTCTGTTTATCTTTTCATTCTTGTTTATCTTGGCACTGCTGTCTTACCTTTGTGTTTGCTCTTTATCTTTGCATTGTTTCGCACTTTTGCATTGCTCTGTTCCGTTGCATTACTATTTGTTTCTACAAGAAAATGCAACAAAAATGGTCAAATGTTGATAAAAGAATCTCACATTTATGATGATCATTTCGCGTGATATTTATTGAATCTCTCCGCATTACGATAACAGGTCCATCACCCCTCTAAACCCCATTTTATATAGATAAAACTAAGGTTTACAGATGGTATACAGCATTTTTCTTATTTCCCCTACAAGACATAGAATATGGGTACCTGTTAGAACCGCCTCAATGAGGCGGTTCTAACAAGCACCCACAGCCTGTGTTTGAAGTGAAAATAATTTAAAAAATCATCACAAAATTTCATCAAGATAAATGACCATTTTTGAAATGTCAAATGTGTAAATTATCGTAATGAACTTGTCGATTCATAAATATCCCATGGAATGATCACTCTTTTGAGTCTGTCCCATGAGAAGTATTACACTTTTGCAGAGTAACTATATGTTGCCTTTTGTGACAGGGGGTATGCACTCAGTGACAAAATTGGCGTTATTGAGTCTATCGATATGGGGCTTCCCATCGTGAAGCAGGTGCTTGGCTTTTCTTGGGTAGATGTCAAGTATGGGGTTGCCCGCCAGTTTAACTTTTTCTAGCACACGATGATACTCCTCAAACGTTTCAGGCTTGTAGCCCATAACTGCCATCACACTGAGTACCTGAAATAAATAAATAAATAAATAATACAGTAGAACTTTGATGGCTCGAACAACGATGGCTCGTTTACCATGGATGAGTCGAACCAATTCTTGAGCCCCTAGCAAATCCTCTACATAAGAAATAGTGGGAGATAATTAAGGCGATTTTAGTCTTTTATCCTGCAAATGTATGCTTTGTGTACTCTTTTAGAATCGCCTCAATGAGGCGATTCTAATGTGTACAATCAGCATACAAATTCATTATAGAACACCAAAAACATGTCTAAAAGTATCTCGTTATGCCTCCTGACAGTAATCTTAGTGGCTCGAACTACCCCTGTCTCGACTGAACAGATTTTCGAGGTCCCAAAGGTGTTCGAGCCATTGAAGTTCGACTGTATGTACTCGTATGAACCGCCTCGATAAGACAGCTCTATTGAGTAACCAGCAAAAACGAAGGAAGAGAAGTCGAATTTTATCAGAAAAAATACAGTGTTTGGTCATATATAGATGATCTTACATAAGTGTTCGTGTATTATTGAATTTATTAAACGAGTTGAGGAAAAGGAATAAAACGTCTCGTCGAGCATTGTATCCCTTTTCCTCAACCAGTTTAATAAATCTGTTTTTGTTGGTTTGTATTGGAGTTTAACGGTCCAGACAACATTATTTAGGTCATTTTTTAGCCGGAGAGTTTACATATCCACACTTTTCCTGGGCAAGCTTATACGTAAGCGGTTAACCAGTTCAGTGCAGATTTTTTCGCCAGAAACTGACAACTGCCCTTCTTGAATCAGCGGAAGGGAGAGAATGACCGTAGAAAAGATTTCATGATCAATATCCAAGAAAGAATGTTGCCGACCCCGGCAGGTGTCTAATAAATATATTAATACAGGAGCACGAATGCAAGATTCTAATTATCATATGACATTTAAAACTAATTTTAATCACGATTCTTTTTCACAAAAATGTCATTATTCCGCCATTAGTAAACGCGACGTACGTGTAACGTTACGGGGCGTATCTAAATTTGCATATTTAATTCACTAGAGGATTACCGAATTTAATACATGGCGCCATTACATTCTCAGACGAAACCTCATATGATAAACAACGTATATCATATATTTTCTTTCTTTTGTTTTTGGTTTGGGCTTTACGTTCTCAGACGCGACGCTGTTCGATTAAAACATGTATCACATTTATTTTTATTATTGGTTTGGATTTTACGGCATTTTCAAGATTATTTCACTCATATCGGGCCGATTGTTAATCAGAGGTAGGACAAAAAACCCGCGGATTACCCGGAGAAAAACACCTGACCTTCCGTTGCAGATCTTAGCGTCTCACATATGACCTGGGCCAGCGGTAAGAGACATGATTAAGGGTCAGGGCTCTTATCCACTGGTTTTATATCACAATTATGTGTTATACAAATGAATCGAGCAAGTCATCAAGGTCAAGCTGCCCTGCAATAACACAACGTTGAATCGACATTGAATTAAAGATTTCAAAATAGGGAAAACCGATCTTGGTCTTCACTGTTTGCTTACCTGTTCCAATTCTTAGGATCATTACGGTACAACGAGAACAACACAGGGCTCAGGCACATGCCCACAGGGACTCTGTGGTATTGACAACTACACCTTATGCCCCGCCTATTGGGACTTGCAAAAATAACGGGCTGCATGGTGCTTCCGCCCAGAGCTGAAACCGACCGAACTTGAGTAATGATAAACCGATTAGGAGAAAAATTGGTTAAGCCCTAGCGGTTTCTTTTGGCGACAGGGCTTGAGATGTCATTTCATCTCAATGTCGGGTAAAATTCCCACCAATTAGGAATCAACGTCTCCAAAATGACCTAAATAGTGTTGACGGGGGCGTAAAACCTCAACGCAAACAAACACAACAACTACACCTCTTTGGGACTTTGTACCATTCACAACTACGCCGGTAGTTGACTGACGAGAAGTTCGATATTCCAAAATGAGCAAACGCAGGTCGAAACCTACTCTAAGACCTGTTCTACCAGCAGCGACTCATAACAGCCTCTACACCCACACGGTATGATAAGCGTCTTTTGTTTATTTCTGTTTGAATAGCCCGTAGGGCGTATGCCATTTCGAAAACACGCCCGTACAAATACATTGTAAATTTTACCGCCTTAAAAAAGAAAATTTTAGATGAAAAAATGTGATATTTTTCTTATTTCTGCTCAAATATAGATTGTGGATACACATTAGAACCGCCTCATCTAGGCGGCTCTAAAGAGTACCCATAATCTATATTTTAGAGCAGAAATAAGAAAAATAAGGTACCCCTGCAAACCCCAGTTTTACTATATAAAATTGGGGTTCAAGGGGTCAGAATGATATATGCATGTTTTCGTGATGAGACATTCAATCAGCGAAGACTCGGATCAGTCTGGGTAGATGACCCAAGTCTTCGCTGGTCGCACATGTCATATGGTAGGTTTTGTCGTGCACTGACCCGGTTAATAGAAATGCAATGTTTGTCTGTGTTGAGGTTTTACGTCTCCGTCAACACTATTTAGATCATTTTGGAGACGTCGCTTCAAATTTTGTGGGACTTTTACCTAGATTGAGATGAAATGACATCACAAAATCGCTAGGAGCCCCTACTCGCTCCACTTTGCCTGGGCAGAATGAGACCTTCTAAGCGGTTTACCAGAACACATGTTCGGTGAGTTTCAGCTCTGCGCGGAAGCACCATGTAGCCCAAACTATTTCTCCAAGCCCCGATGGGCGGGGGCGAAGAAATGTAATGTACCTCACATCCTATTAAATGTGGCCAGGAAATCGCAGCGACAGTTGTTGGAAATATGGGGGCAGTAACTGCACTGAAAACAATGAAGATAATCTGACGACACCTCCGCCCCTCAGGAACCTTGTTGCAGAAGCTGAAGAAAAAATCAGCATAAGTTAGTTGTTGTTGTTGTTGTGTTTGTTTAACCTACGTCATGCGGAAAGGGTGGTTACGTTTTATACTGAGCATCAGGGGTCAGTTGTTCAAAACTAACGACGTCGTTAGTTAAAGTATCGTTAAAACTTTGACCATTCAATACGGCAAATATGCTACGATTTTTGCTGAAAAAAAAAATGTAAGCAGCATTTCTTTCAGCAAAAAATTCTACTGTATTAGATATTGTATGCCTACTTGCTAGAACAGTTAACAATTTCCCCTTATGAGTCATTAAGCTAACAATGTCGCCCACGCCCGTCGGGGCTTGTAGAAATAGATGGGCTGCATGATGCTTCCATGCAGAGCCGAATCCGACCGCACATGAGTACTGGTAAACCGCTTAGAGAATCTAAGCCTGTCCAGGCAAAGCGGTGCGAGTCGGACCGTCCATGCATATTTATAAACCCTATTGGTTTCATTTGGCGACAGGGTTTGAGATGTCATTTCATCTCAATGTCGGGTAAATGTCCCGTAAAATCGGAAGCAACGTCCCCAAATTGACATATACAGTGTTGACGGGGACGTTATACCCAAAATCAAACAAGCAAACAAACAAACAATAAGCTAACAATGCTTTGAACAACTGGGCCCTGGTGTGACTTCGAAGGAATATTCTGTTTATACATGTAATTAGGTGTGTTTGTTGCAGAACAAGTTCTTCAATGGTTAGGGCACAGGGTCTTGACTCACTTTATAATAATAAGTTAAAGGGCTTACAGGGTCTAAGCCTGTCCAGGCAAAGTGGTGCGAGTCAGACCGTCCCTAAATTAACCCATTTGGTTTGTTTTGGGGCAGGGCTTTAAATGTCATTTCAGTTAATGTCGGGTAAAAGTCCCACATAATTGGAAACAACGCCTCCAAAATGACCTAAATAGTCTTGACGGGGACGCAAAACCCCTATTAAAACAAACAAAACTAAATTAAAGACCCTAATTTAGTACAGTAGAACTTCGATGGCTCGAAAAAAGATGGCTCGTTTACCATGGATGAATCGAATCCATTCTTGAGCCCATAGCGAAATCCTCTACATAAGAAATAGTGGGAGATAATTAAGGAGATTTTAGTCTTTTATCTTGCAAATGTATGCTGTGTGTACTCATTAGAATCGCCTCGATGAGGCGATTCTAATGAGTACACACAGCATACATATTCATTATAGAACGCCGAAAAGATGTCTTAAAGTATCTCCTTATGCCTCCTGACAGTAACCTCAGTGGCTCTAACTACCCCTGTCTCGAAAAGATTTTCGTGGTCCCACAGGTGTTTGAGCCATTGAAGTTCGACTGTAAATTAAATACCCTGATTTAGTATTATATTTTTTATGTCGTAGAAATTGCCAGAATCTTTTTACTAAGTTATAATAAAGGAAAGCGTCAGGAAGTACAACGAAGTGCTGAAATAGGACTGATCAGATATCATTTGCCATGTTTGCTGTGCAACAAGCCGAATATTTGTCATTACGATAACACACCCGTGCGACATAGTGCATTTTTTCACATCTCCAAAATGGCTACCTTTCTGATGAAAATCCGTGATATTGTTCTTAAAAATACTGCAAACATAGGTTTTGGGTTCTCGTTAGAACCGCCTCATTGAGGCGGTTCTAACGAGTACCCACAACCTATGTCTTGGAGCAAAAATAAGAAAAATAATGTATACCCCGGTAAACCCCAGTTTTCTCTATATAAAGTGGGGTATAGGTGGGTCTTCATTTCACGGACTTGTTCACGTGATGTCGAGGAAACCCGTGATCTTCCTTACGACTAATGTGACAGAATTGATTTCGCTCTTCTGGGAGCGAAATTTCAGAAGCAGACGATTGTCTATCACGTGACAGAAGGTAAACAGAAGATGGACGATTGCGCATACTAAAGCCAATTTTTAAAGAAAGTCTTGCGTTTGCCCCATAATTACAGAAAAATAAAAGAAACTTGAATCAAGAAACATTTGATTCGATAAAGCTGACCAGTTTGAATTGCTTTAATCAATGCTTTAATCAATGCAAAATTAAAATGTAAAATTAATATCAAGTCTGCACGATAGACGGTCAAAGGTCACGATTTACACGAAAGCCTTAGAACACGTGTGCATTATTTCTCCGTAATCATTAAACAAAAGTAAATAAATAAATAAATAAATAAACTGTCTATTTCATTTTCATTTATATTTTCCTTTTGAAGTTTCGAACTCAGCCGTTCTGATTTTCTACCAAATAGTTCCAGTCAGGGTATGAATTTCAGGAGGCGTGGTTTAGTTTGAAAATCAATCGCCATCTTGTTTCCATTTCAATGCAAAAATCATCCTGTGCTTGAAATACAGATGCAACAATATAATAAAAGTAGAACTGTATTACCAAGAAAACCATACTTTATCTTCATGCTGCAGGTCTTTCCTCAAAAACATCAAATCGACGTGAAAATTGAAGTCTGACTTACGTGATTTTATCAGATTTTCCACCAACGTCAACTAGCTATTGTGCAGCCTCCGTGGTGTAGTGGTTACGCTACTCGCCTTGCAAACCAGGGGCTTTAATCGATTTTACGTGGCCACAATCCTCGCCCTTACTTCCGTCGCGATTTAGACAAATGATTTGTTCAGTCCGCATGAAGGCCTCCTAACTCATCAGTGCAACATCTCCGTGAACACAAAAAATCAAAGAACCACAGAGGTGAGACAACGGTGTCGCTTTTCATATGCTGATGTTTGGTTTTGCGTAGCTGACCTCGCTTGTTGGTTTGTGCAAACATATCAATCCTGGATATGCATTAGATAGGGGATAACTGTATTGCAGCTTATCCATAGGGGAGATAAATCATCAGTTTTACGATCACAAATTCCGTTTGACGGCTCCGCTTACGCGTCGCCGCAAAAACGAAATTTCCGACCGTAAACAGACGATTTACCTTCTTTGGAAACAGCTATCGCCAAATTCGACGTGTATCTTCCCAAATATTAAGGGGAATGGGAAAACCTTCAGGGGAGACAACTCCTGCGAAATTATTTTTGTCTCCCATATCAATAGGGGTCAACTCTTAAAAGAAAAAATTTGCTCCTGAGAAGCAAATTCTTTCCTTTAAGAGTTGACCCCTTTTTCATTTGGACAGGGCTTATAGAAAAGCGAACAGGAGGTCCCGAAAATTGTCTCCCTTTGAAATATGCCAGGTGTTCCCCTTCCCCTTAATTCTAAAGACAGTTCTCAGGTAAATTACGTACCGGTAACATATGGTGGTATCTGTGGCTCAATCGCATGCGACAGAGTTTGCATGAAGGACGAGATGTAGAACCACAATAATGGATTTGCTCCAAGACGTGTTGGGTTATACCAGGGATTACCAGGCACTTTGTAGGCCTGGTACCACAGGTTACCAGCCACCCAGCATAGAAACAGAATGAAAACACAAATCGACGCCCATCAATTGACTTTTCGAAGAATCCCACTGACTATGTACATGACACTCAGAACCGCCAGCAGGACGATGGCAGCGTTAACGGAAAACGCTGCGTATCCGATGTGAGCGCCACTGAAATTAAACTGCGCCAAGAAACACATTGACATCATGGCGTTTACTGGAACCGTAAGATAATGGGCAAATTTTGTGAGGTAATGTTGGTGAAAAATATCAAAGGTGTATAGCTGGTAGCCCAAATCGAGGAAGGCCCACTGAGCTCGGGGTACAACTAACCACCAGTTCAAAAACCGTTGTATTACGTTACTGCCTTTGACGTTTCCAAGACTTCTTTTACTCGGCTGTTCCACGTCTACGACATTTTTACGTTCATGGTAAACCATGTTTGTCGTATCTTCAAATGCCAGTTTTATGTTCTGGTTTTTTTCTAGTAGTTTATTCAGGTGACGCAGCTTCATCTCGTCCCTGACAGCTTGGTTCCAGTACACCGGGCTGGCAGAAAAGAGGAAAAAATCAATCGCGTAATAGCATTCTTCCTTAGCCTCGCTTTGATACAGACGTGCCTTGTAGAACACAACGCCCGTTCCATTGACGGCATCGGTGATGTACGTTTTTATGCCTTCTGTCTCTTTGCCAGTCGGGTTCTGTACTGTTAGAACCTGGGAGTATCGTTGCTCAATGGCCAGGTCACTGCGCATGTCCATGGTGATCCTGAATGTAAAATACCAAAATAACTGAGCCGGGACACAGCTACAAGACTTGAAAATTTAAGGGGAATGGATACATTTCCAGGGGAGGCAACTCCCGCAAAAGTGTTTTTATCTCACATGTCAACAGGGGTCAACTCTTTAAGGAAAGAATAAATTCTTTCCTTTAAGTGTAGACTCCTATTTTCGTGAGGCTGTGCCTATAGTTCTTCTGCGAACAGGAAGTCCTGAAAGTTGTCTCTGTTTGAAAAATGGCGGAAAAATGTGCTAGATGTTCCCATTCCTCTTAAGTATAGAAACCACAGATTATTGTAAAAGCGTTCAAGCAGCGGACACTACGGTTTTGAACGGACTCGGACTGTGCGGGTGCACGGTCTGATCAGCAACTTTGTTATTATAGGAATGAATTTCATTTTGGGGGATTTTATCGATGTGTAAACTCCGGCGAATCACTCACAAACTCAGCATGAAGCCCCTTTTGTGGATTTTATCGGTGTGTAAACTCCGGAGATTCACCCTTGTGAGTGAATCTCCGGAGTTTACACATCGATAAAATCCACAAAAATAATAATTTATTACTTTTGTCATCGAAATGTTAAAATTATCACCAAAATTTTAGGATTTTTTTCAAAAGCGTAAGAATGAAGTTACAAACGGCTATGGCGTAATGATTATTCAGTTAGAAGCTGCCATCTTTGAGAAACCGAAGAGGAAAAAAATATATATATATTTGTCTTATAACATTCACGATTTCAACTGTTTCCCATCTTTTGAAGACATGAATGCGTAAATGACGCCGCCGCCAAAATTTATATTGCGTTGAACGGCAAGAAAGCGATAAGAGCACCGAATAAAAAGTATACATAGTTTTCGACTTCAGTCAAATTCTGAACTTAATGTGTGCAAGATTCCTTACGGTAGGTGTTTTGCCTCCACCTTACACAAGAATAAGGCCATGTGGAGACCGTAGTGCTTTTAATAGTTATTTTTATCATTTTTGCTAAAACCCATTACGAAACTACGTCTAGACAAATACATTGTAAATTATACCAACGAAAAATGACAAAATTTCAGATGAAAAATTTCGATATTTTTCTTATTTCTGCTCAAAACATAGATTGTGGATACTCGTTAGAACCGCCTCTTTACCCTTGCAAACCCCAGTTTTACTATATAAAAGTGGGGTTCGACGGGGTCAAAGTTATATAGGCATGTTTTCGTGATGATTATTATTATTGGCATAAAAAGAACACCAAACCTAGGCTTTCAGAACATAGAATATATGTTTGTGTAACCTATACGTAAGAACACAAATTTATTCCGAATTAACAAATGGAAATTTCCATAACTAGCGCTCGTCCCGTCTTGAAAAACTATACGTTATATTGCCTAGACATTGACACATTTGCTAGTTGGGAAATACTAGTAACGTTCTAGTCGCGACTGTCAGTACATTCTAAAACGTCGGATATAAATTACGTCAAAATGCGCCCAAAGTTTACACATCCTGTACTTCTTTTTATTGCTTTAGCACGTTAACTAACTTGATAGCATCACGTGACCAAGTCCGTGAAATAAAGACCCCCCTAAACCCCACTTTATATAGAGAAAACTGGGGTTTAGGGGAGTAAACATTATTTTCCTTATTCCTTCACCAACACATAGGTTGTGGGTACTCGTTAGAACCGCCTCAATGAGGCGGTTCTAACGAGCACCCAAAACCTATGTTTGGAGTATAAATAAAAATAATATTACAAATTTTCATCAGAAAAAATACCTTTTTTGAGGTTTGAAAACATGCACTATATCACACGGATATGTTATGGTAATGCAAGGATTTTTTCACCTCATTCTAATCAACTATAAATACAACATAAAATATCAGTTTTTAGAAAAATTCTACTGGCCAGTATGATTGCTTTTGGCAAATTCGGCAATTTTAGCAGGATTCCCATTGTTTTCCATTCAAATGATTCCGGTTTTCGGGAGGTCCTGGCGCCTAAACGAGCTCGGTAACCTATGTCTTGGTGCAGAATGTGAAGATGTACTCGCATACAACATTAAAAAATATATATGGGAGAGCCCATTTACATATTCTTGACCTTAATCGAACGCTGCTGATGACGTTTCATATACAATGGCGTTACTCGCGGGTTCTAACGTGCTCTTTGACGTCACGTTATATTACTATATGTTGCCCCCAATGTGTCATGACCTCAGCTCGACCCTCCGTGATCTAATTTGCTCTGTTTGTGACAGGCCATTAAGATAAAACACATTCGTATTTCTTAAACTTTAGCATTTTCCCGAGAAAAACTTTTTTTTTTTTTTTTTTTATTATTATTATTATTATTATTATTATTATTATTATTAAGTCTAGTCAAAATTTTGATTGTGGTTTTAACGAATACCCACAATCTGTGTTTTTTGATAAAAAAAAATAAGGAAAATAATGTACACCCATGTAAACCCTTATTTTCTCTATATGAAGTGAGGTTATTGCACGAATTTGTAAATTGGTGTTATTTCATGAATACTTTTTGTACTTTGTAAATTGCTGTCATGACTGCAGATCTATTCGTCAGTATTGTTATTTCGTTTGTTTCTGCATTGGAACAGAGGGTAAGTGGTGTGTGCGTTTGATTTTATGGCCCAGTCAACAGTTAAGGCCATGTCGGGCAGGTCAGTCACCTTTACTGTTCCTGGACAGGTTTAATACCAGTAAATGACAACAGTCGGTGGATCAGCCGGTCGAGTCCTCAAGCAACCGCCAATGTCGAGCCGTCTCCCAAGAGATAGGCAATGAGAAAAATAAAAATAAAATGGGATAGAGTAGAAAAATAGCCCTCATCCAGGCACAATAGACCCTTTCCCTACTGAAGCCAAAACAGTGGAACCGACACAGAAAGCTACACAGCACTTTAACATCGACCCAACCTCCCAAGGAGGGTGACGGTTGAAATTTCTTAAGCTCAGGAGTATAAGTCCCCACCCACCCCTATTATATACAATGAAATTCCTCTATTATACGACCGCCTAAAATTAAGACTAATTCTGCTTTAAAAACCTCTTTTGACGGCCGAACTTAATTTTTGTGTTTTCTGCCACAGGCGTCCGTCCTCTGGTCAGGGACCACCTTTGGGACTGTTCAAAAGTGGTCTTAAAGACCACTTTTGAACAGTACCAAAGGTGGCCTTAATATAAGAGTTTTACTGTCTATCCATTGACAAGTACTTGTGTTGTGCTGGCAATGGCTAATATACAGCCGAACTTCAACGGACCGAACACCTCTGGGACCATGACATTTAGTTCGAGACATGATAGTTCGAGTCACTGACGGAAAATCATAGCGCCAGGCTTGGAGACTATAAGAACGTTATATGGGGTTCTGTTAAAGATGGGCGTTTCCAACCAGAGGGATGGACGTGATAAGCTCTGGCGGCCGATTTATTAACTGAAGCGGAAACATTTAAGCTATCTTGGTAGAGGTTCACTTGAGCAACATTCCTGTGAAGTTTGAATGAAATTGGACCAAAGGTATATAACAGGAGTTGTCGGTGAGGGATTTTTCTACTTTTAGCTCTGGCGGAGTGCAATCGTTAAAGCTGTTTTGGTAGAAGGTGACCTGAACAAGAGTCCTATGAATTTGATCAAATTGGCTTAGGGGTATAGAAGAAGTTTTGTTTAAAGATTTTTTGTGTACCTATTTTTAGCTTTGGCGGCCATCTTGTTCATCGCAGCAGAACGATTTAAGCTATTTTGGTAGGTCGCCTAAGCAACATTCTTGCAAAGTTTGGATCGAATCAGCCTAAAGGCTAATTAAAGCAAATTGTTGACGTTTTTCTATTTTTAGCTCTGGCAGCCATTTTGCTCGTCCTAGCATTTGAAGCAACTTGTTGACACCGCACGATGGACGAAGGACATTGATCGATCACTATAGCTCACCATTGGCACTTCGTATTCAGATGAGTTAACAAAAAAAATGTATGACATGGTATATAATTCCATTCGGATAACAATGTGTAAAGTTTCCTTTATAATCCAAGCATAGGTTGTGGGTGCTCGTTAGAACCGACTCATTGAGGTAGTTTTAACGAGTACCCACATCCTATGTTTAGGGTGATCATCACGAAAGTACTCCTGTATAATTCTGGCTCCCTAAACCCCACTTTTATATTGTAAAACTGGGGTTCACAGAGGTACACCTTATTTTCTTTTCTTATTTCTTAATATAGGCTGTGGGTTCTCGCTAAAACCGCCTTGCCATCGGTTCTAACGGATACCCACAATCTATGTTTTGAGCAGAATTATGCAAAATATCAGAATTTTATCAGAAAATACTCAATATATTTAGATAGATGCGTTTTCGTAATGATAAGATAAAACCTTGAAAACGCCCACTTTTCGCAATATGAGACTGTGTGGATGCGCAAGCTTACCTTAGTTTTCATTGGTCGCACATACGACGTTCATTTTTTTTCGCACGTACTGTTGACAGTTTAAAGTTCAAAAACAGAATTATGGAGCTAGAAGAAACACAATTAATAATATAGATTTGTGGGCATTTTGTGATAAGTGAAGGTAAAATTTTGTCAATTTTCCATAAAACCTATGTTGAGGTATTTCTTAGAAACGCTCCCTGAGGCTTCAGAACCACATTAGAACTGCCTCGCATGCAACCTGTGTTGTGATCGCCTCAGTGAGGCGGTTCTAAGGAATACACAACATTATAGGTTTATATGGAGAAATAAGAAAAAAATATGAACGATTATTATCACAAAATACTCACCTTATCTGTTGCTATGAAATACGCATATAGATTTCTTTCCTTGTTGTTTTATACGTATTTATATATAAACATGGCCTCCTTATAACAGGATCCAAGCAAAAATGCGTCTTCTGACATGTACGCACAGCGAAGATTCAGATCGCGCTCCTGCACATATGAGACTTTGCTGGAAAGCTTTACAATGCAGCCCGCCATTCCATAGCTCCGTGATGCAGGTCGGGAAGACCGTGTTCTGAACATTTGTGTAAGACACACCCGTGAGCCATAGTGCATTTTTTTCATATCCCAAAAACGGACATTTTTTCTGATGAAAATTTGTGACAATTTGTCTTATCTTTAGTTCAAACATAGGTTGAGGGTGCACGTTAGAACTGCCTCATTGAGCATAAATAAAGAAAATAATGTACAGTCGAACTTCAATGACTCGAACACCTTTGGGACCATGAAAATTTGTTCGAGACAGGGGTAGTTCGAGCCACTGAGGGCTACTGTCAGGGGGCATAACGGGATACTTTTGGACATCTTTTCGGTGTTCTGTATTGAAAAATGTATGCTGTGTGTACTCATTAGAAAGGCGATTCTAATGGGTACACACAGCATACATTTTCATGATAAACACGAAAATATCCTAAATCTTACCCTCCCTATTTCTTATGTAGAGAAATTCCCTAGCGACTCAAGAAAGGGTTCGACTCAGCCATGGTAAACGAGCCATCGGTGTTCGAGCCATCGAAGTTCTACTGTATATCCCCATCAACCCCACTTGTCTCTTTATAAATTTGGGTTTAGAGAGGTATCCATTACACGGACTTGTTAACGTGATGGGTACTTTGTTTCAGTCTTCGGTGATCGAACCTGCTGCAAGATTCATTTTCGCTTGACGCTGTGTATAGGTTTGTTTTTCATTCAAACAATACTATTGAAAAGGCATGAACTAATATGGCGGTCATTGATCAGGATTTGGACTTGGAGGGAAAATAATAATAATAATAATAATAATAATAATAATAAAAATAAGAGGCCCATGAGCCACTATGCTCACCAGAGCTCAGGTGGGCACTGCCCAGCCATGTATTTTAACATGATACGATTTTAATCTATCGATTATAAAGTATCCTCAACGAAGCCCCCCCCCCCCCCCCCCACCCCCATTCCCAAATGAGCACCCATGTGGACTATGCATCTTAAATATTAGGCATTTTATGAAGTATAGGAAGTGGAGCATGAACCCAACGGAGCCTGGCTGCTCTCACTGAATATGTCGTTTCATAAAGAACAAGAATATATATGGTTTAGGGTTGGGGATCTGTATGGTTCCTGAGATATAAGGCCTTTTAAGCAGTGGAGGAACTGGGGCATGGCCGCTGCCGATCCCAGGAAAGCCTTAGAGTATTGTTACTGAATGCGTTTTATCATAAGGACCAAGAAAACATATGGTTCAGGGGCGCGGATCTGAATATTTTCTGAGATATATAGTTTTTGTATGAAGTGGAGGGGTGCGGCATGACCCGGGGTACCCCTGAGGACCTCCAGGTTGGTGTCACTGAATGTTTCTTATTATAAGGAACATGGGTGAGTGAGTGTTTGAGTTTTACGTCTCACCAACAGCTAAGGTCATACGGAGCCGGAACCTCGGTTAAAAGACTCATCCGAAAGTCTGGAGAAGCCCGGAATCGATCCTGCGTTCCGCCTGGTTTACAAGGCGAGTAGCATAACCACTACACAACGGAGGTTTCTATAAGGAACATGAATATATATGGATAAGGGGTGGGGCTCTAAACAGTTTCTCAGATATTTGGCTTTTTATGAAATGGAGGGGAGGGGCATTGTCCCGACACAACCTGTGAAATCCCTAGGTTGCTATACTGAATGTGTCTTATCATAAGGAACAAGAGTATATATGGTTTAGTGGGGTGGGGATCTGAACGCTTTCTGTGATATATGGCTTTTTATGAAATAGAGGGATTGGGCATGACCCAGAGCACCCATGTTGGTGTCACTGAATGTGTCTTGTCACGAGGAACATAAATATATATGGTATAGGGATGGGGCTCTGAACAGTTTCTCAGATATATGGCCTTTTGTGAAGTGGAAGGGTGGGGCATGGCCCCGAGGCACCCCAACAGACCCCTAGGTTGGTGTCACTGAATGTGTCTTATCATAAAGAGCAAGAATATATATGGTTTAGGGGTTGGGATCTGTAAGATTTCCGAGACATTGGGCCTTTTATGGAGTGGAGGGGGTTGGGCATTGTCCCGGTGCATGTCCCGTTGCATCACGGGGCACCCTTGGGTTGGTGTCACCGAATGCGTCTTATCATAAGGAACAAGAATATATATCGTTTAGGCATTAGTATCTGAATGGTTTCTGAGATATATGGCCTTTTATGAAGTGGAGGGTGTGGGACATGGCCCCGGCACAACCCGGAGAACCCTCTGGTTGGCATAAAAGCATATGACTGGGAAAAGTTTACTCAAGAAACATTCCTGCAAAAGTTTTGTCAAGATATCTGCAATGACTTGGCAGTAAATGCCATTTTTTAATTTTCTTTTTTTCAATTATAAGTTTATGGAAACTCTTAGTTGCCATAGCAGCCAAACTAAAGTAAAACAGAAATTTTCAATCTCCCAGCGCAAATATGATAGAGATGAAATTTAAACCCAATCGGCCCAGCAGCTTCAGAGGTGTGTTGAAGATAGAAATACGATATATGACATACGACGGGCGACGACGGACAACTGCCTATCCTATAACCTTCCCCGGTGCCTTCGGCTCTGGTGAGCTAAAAACTGTATTCTTGCATAAATACCTATGCGCATGGCTGTTTGAAGCCATTGTCAAATGGACCGAAAGCCGTGCTCAAACAGCAAAAACCATGTTCAAATCATGAAATTCGCGTGGTGTTTGAACATAGATTTTGAGCTTTTGATATCACAAGACGGGCCTTGTTTTGTTTACGTTACGTTGAGCGACGTAACGTTATCGCCCTGAACGTAGCGTTTTAGGGTTCTATGATGACGTCACTGCATGACAACCGCGGTCATTGTAAACAACATTCTGAACTGGCCGCCATTTTGGTTTGCCTATCGCATTTGAAGAGTTTATATGGAATTTATATGGAGCTTTTGGGCCTTTTCGTCAAAATTTGCTGTCGGATTCGTAAGTTATGCAAGAACAACGATCATCCATGGTTATTTCATTGCATTAACATTTGCCGGATCCCTCGGAAGATATTTGAACATTCGGCCTAGCGGCCTCATGTTCAAACAGCTTCCTCGGGATCCGGCAAATGTTAATGCATGAAAAACCATGGTTGATCCCTATATTCTTGCATAAATATCTATGCGCATGGCTGTTTGAAGCCATTGTCAAATGGACCGAAATCCGTGCTCAAACAGTAAAAAACATGTTCAAATCATGAAATTCGCGTGCTGTTTGAACATGGATTTAGAGCTTTTGATATCACAAGACGGGCCTTGCTTTGTTTACCTTACCTTCAGCGACGTAACGTTATCGCCCTGAATCTAGCGTTTTAGGGTTCTATGATGACGTCAGATGGTTACTGCGTAACAACGTCATTGTAAACAACATTCTGAACTGGCCGCCATGTTGGTTCGCCGGTCGCATTTGAAGAGTATATATGGAGTTTATATGGAGCTTTTGGACGTTTTCGTCAAAATTTGCTGTCTGAATCGTAAGTTATGCAAGAACAGCGATCATCCATGGTTATTTCATTGCATTAACATTTGCCGGATCCCTCGGAAGATATTTGAACATTCGGCCTGGCGGCCTCATGTTCAAACAGCTTCCTCGGGACCCGGCAAATGTTAATGCATGAAAAACCATGGTTGATCCCTATATTCTCTAGTAGTGTCGTAATTACATAGAAGAGAGTTTACTGACAACGGAGTCTGAGTGTCTTTATGTCATTTTTGCGTGAAATAACAACAATAACAACAACAAAAAAATTGTTTCCCTGTTTACCCCATTCAAGCAAAACAGTGCAACATCACAAGAGTATACCCCGGCCCCGATAGCTCAGTGGTAGAGCATCCGCTCCGGGAATGGGAGGTCGCAGGTTCGATCCCCGGCCGCGTTATACCAAAGACGTGAAAAATGGTACTAGACGCTCCGTGGCTGACGCTCTCATTATCAGGGGTTGTCATAGGAACATAAATGAAGGCAGGCCCTTCAGTTAAGTATTTTTAAGGATACTTTGTCGCAGTAAAAACTTTATATACTTTCGGCCCCGCCCATCGGGTCTTGAAGTAATATATGGGCTGCCTGATGCTTCCACGCAGAGCTGATTCCGACCCGCACACGAGTACTGGTAAACCGCTTAGAGAATCTAAGCCTGCCCAGGCAAAGCGGTGCGCAAGAGTCGGACCGTCAATGCTTATAAACCCTATTGGTTTCATTAGGCGACAAGACTTGAGCTGTCATTTCATTTCGGTGTCGGGTAAAAGTCCCACAAAATTGGAAGCAACGTCTCCAAAATGACCTCTACAGTGTTGACGGGGACGTTAAACCTCAAATCAAACTAACAATACAGAAGACGTGAAAAATGGTATTAGACGCTCCGTGGCTGGCGCTCGCATTAGCAAAGATAGTCCTAGGAAGATAAATGAAGGTTGGCCCTGATACAGGATACATTGTCGCAGTAAAAGCTTGTTCATTTCTGATATGCGACGCTTAATAAAGCCCCTTTATCTTTTATCTCATTTAAGGAGGGTGGGGAGTAATTCTTTTCTCTTTAGATTTTTTTTATTTGCTTATATTCTGTAGCTAGAAATCTCTGCACTCGTTTGCCGGTATAAAAATATAGGCACACCAGGCTTTTTTTCGAGCTTTTTAGCCTTAAAGATGGGTACTGTTTTCGAATTTATCGACTGTTTCAATAATTACCACAAATTGTCGATAACAATTGTTTAAAACAATATTTCCAAGTTTGGTTAAAAAAACACAATGCAGGATAATGTCATGCTTGCGTACCTATGTGTGAAAGACAAACTCTTTCACAGATTTTTGTCGAAACACCTATTTACAAATGTCCTTTTCTGCATGTTTTGCTGTTTTGAGATGCAATTTTCGCTATATTTGAAAAAAGAATGCATTTTTCGTCTTTAGATTTTTCTTATTTTCACATATATTGTGTAATAATATTAGAAACACGAAATAGGCGTGAAATTTGACCATGTCACCAGGCATCTGAGAGAAATATTGCAGAAAAAATTACCCCACCCCCCAATAAAAATGGCTAAAATAGCATTAAGATATTGTTTAAATGACAAGAACAAGGATTATACCTTTATTATTGCACATACTTTTGCTTCCTTAATGTGATATGAATCAAAGTATTTCATTAGAATTGAAACACAATTTCATTTATAAGTTTTATGGTGTGAAAAATGGATTTTTCTGGCCAAAAAATGCATGTTCTGATATAGCCATATTGTCGTTTTGTTCATGTTTAAAAGATATGAAGCCATTAACATTGTCGCATACGTTCAAACAATGTCAGATGTATGTTATTAATATACCTGGGAAACATTATTATACATTTTTAGCTTTCTTTTTTGACAATTTATTACCCCACCCCCTAATGAAATTGGTTGAAATTGATAAAAAAAAAAAAAAGTACAATAAGCTGATGCAAAAGAATATAAAAATTACCTTTTTCCCATTTAAGTTCCTGCCAACGTTATAGGGAAAGTAGAAACACTTCTAATTATTAGTTTTTCTATAATTTTGACAAGTTTTTTTTTTCATGCCATATTGACCGGAAACGCTATTTAATTAACTATTGCCTGTTTATGCAAACTGTGAAAGGGAGGTGAGATAAGTTATCCTTTTACTTCCCGAAAGTGGATAGAAGTGATGGCAATGACCTGGAATCGATACAATTACCCAACACCTCCGATCAGACACACCAAAGGGAAAGAACCACGAATATGAATAACTAGACCGTAATGGAAACATCACTAGCGGAAAGCCAAAATGGCAATTGCATTCTCACATAGTGGCTTTCGTGGACCTTGAGAAGGCATTTGGTTGAGTGTCTCGCAAAGTCATCTGAGAGGCACAGAGAAAATTTGAAGTGGAGGAGTGGCATGTTCGTATTATGATGCAAAATTTTGGTATTTTGCAATAAATCTGAATGCGTAATTTAGTTTATCATGTTTGGTATCAAAATGTTCCTTATAAAAAGCAGATTCTGAAATTGTCATTTTTACCTTTAAAATATAAAATTTTAGTCAAAATTGTTCATTTTGTTCATTTTTGCATTTTTGAAACAAAGAAACAAGTCTCAACCTTTAGACTAATCGGACTAGCTTTTAGCATGTTTTGATGTATGATTAGTTAATCTTGGTTTCGCGTCCTGACGGAAGCCGTGCATTGAATTGTAGAATAAGCCGATTAAGTACTCACTTTGTTAAGCAAACACGTTTTTGAGACTGAGATGTTAATCTTGCTAAAAATGCCAGTTTGGCAGCGGAAACCATTTTTGTTGTTTGTAGTTTTCACAGTTTATGTGAACTGAGCATCTAAGTTTAATGCGTAAAAGTTATTGGTTGATAAGAGTTTGTTTGTTTGATTAGTGGGCGTTTCTTTTTTAGTTTTGTGTGAATTTGTAGATTTTTGAAAATTGTAGAATCAGTTAGGAATTTCCAACTGAAGGATTCAGAAGCAAAATAAAGTACATATAATTAAGGCTTGGAGTTTACCAGCAGAATATTGTTGAAATTATAAGACTGAAATTATTGTGAATTTTAATGTTTATGTAATTTGGATATAACCAGTTACTATCGTATACTGAAAGAACATTTTGTTATTTGATTGAGTTTTTGATGGACATTATTAAAACTGGAAAATAGAACTTTATCCTGTCTCCTGTGTTTTGAACTAATTCCCCACATTTAGATGAACATTTAAGAACTGGATTTTACCAGCCCTTAATAACTTGGTGTGAGCAATCCGGGGTAACATCTTTTAAGCTTGTTACACGATCTTGTGCGATGCCTTCAAACATGGATTATAACAGGAGACAGAAAATGAACTTTGAAAATTTCTACGGTGGCTTCGGTAGGCCATACTGGCTGCCTTATGGACTGTCTCGGCAGCCTTCAGTACTAGTGATCAATGTTCCAGTACCAGCGCGATCGCCGTACGGGGATAAACAGCCGACTTTCAACAGGGATGAACGGAAACACTTCGTGAAAACAAAAAGTAAGTCAACGAGAACCAGGGACTTAAAACGCAGGCAAACATTTTTCGAAGTTAAAACAATTTGTTCGGGACTGCCTTTCTATGAACTGGATAATTTAGAACTTCAAGGTGAAATGGCTAATAACAAGGACTTTCAAAATTCAAAATCAAAGTTAGCAGAATGGAAATCTGTATGTTCTTCTCTACCGGGCACCGGACTGTCAGACAAACAATTTAGAAAGTTTTTCTCCAGACAAGACGACCGCCAAATTGTGGTAAATAACGCGTTAATACGCAGTCTAGAATTGTCCGACAAGCGGATATCTAAATTTCAAGAAGAATTCCAACAGCTGACCTCGGAGCGACAGAGACACTCCAACGAAATGGAGCAAACAATGGAAACATTGAATTTGTATAAATTTGATGCGGAACTCTGCCGACTGAAGATCGCAGACCTAGAGGAGAGGAACAGACAACTAAAGGAGAGCTTCAATTTGGTGAACACTGCGTGCTGCCGACTAATAGAGACTAAGGACGAGCTATCTACAATGGTACGCAAATGCTTTGAAAACATGAATTCGTACAAAGAAATGACTAGAGAACATGTTCAACAAAGTGATACACGTCCAAACTCTCAGACCAATAAAATCGGAGAACCACACTCAATTCAAGAACGGTCTTCTCTTGGATATTTGGACTGTGAATGGTGTGGTATTGTCGGGGCATTTTATAGGCTGTGTATGCCCAAATAAACAGTTCAACAGTGTAATGGATACATGATTGACATGACAATATGTTTTAGTATTAGTTTCAATGTATTTCCATGCATTTTATATTTTACCTGCTTAGTTATATTTGATATTTCTGCTCCGATACACTTTAATTTGAAAATATTATTAGGCATATTTTAAGTGTTTGATAAGGTTTAAGGTTTCGCGGCCATGTTAAAAGCCGTCGAAGAATTTCGATGTTATAGTTAAAAAGCTGATACCATCAGTTTTGACGTGCAACTACGTCCATCGGAAAAATATAATAATTCAGTGTTTATCGGTAAAATATTAGAATTGTCAATTGAGAATTAATCTTTTCACCGGTTGGCAAAAATAATGCATTTTAATGATTTATCATATCAACGATTTCGGTTTTTTTTCTTTAGGTAGAAAGCGATATTTGGCAAACTATTTGCAGCACAAACATTTCACGTGTAGTTGTAAGCAACCTTAAACAAATGAATTTTGTTGACTATAGTGCTATTGATGGCTGGCCCCCATCATCCCGCTGAAGGTACATGTGAAACGTTTCTTGCTCAATTAATTATCAAAGTGAAGGAATAATTTTTCTAAACACTTTTATGAAAAGCTAGTGAGTCGAAATTTCCAATCTGATATGATTTTCATTTTTATTATTATTTATTTGCAATGTCAGATATTTTCATATGTACATGGCACCAGAACTAGAAATGTCATGCACGTGTATAAGGGAATCGTGTTTTATTGCGTATGTATGATTATTATAGTTCCTTTCCGACTAGTACTATAGCAATCGAAGCTTCCTAAAATAGATACTTTTTTCCTGTAAGTGAAACAAATGCAGCTATATAAATTTGTTTGTGTAAATGTAGCCATTTTCAAAATTCAGGCAGTCATAAATAACAATTCCGCTATATTTGAGGTTAAGATCTCAGCGTATCTGGTTCGTACTTGTTTGTTTTTGCTTGATTTGAAGTTTAACGTTCCCGTCAACACGGTAAAGGTCATTATAAAGACGTTGTTTCCAATTTTGTGGGACTTATTCCCGACATGAGATGACATGACATCTCAAGCCCTGCCGCCCAATGAAACCAATAGGATTGATAAGCATGGACGGGCCGACTCGCACCGCATTGACTGGGCAGGCTTAGATCCACTAAGCGGTTTACCAGTACTCGTGTGCGGTCGCTTTCAGCTCTGCAGCCCATCTATTTCTTTAAGCCCCGATGGGCGGGGGGCGAATCTTGTTCATACATGTTCATGTTTGATCTTATATAAGTACCAATATTATCTATAAAATCAAGAGCAATTGTGATAGGTTTGTTTTATTAACGGTTTTAAGTTTTCATGAATCATGATCAGAATGATATTTTGTTTTGTTCTAATGAACTTGCTGAAGTTTTTTTTTTTTTTGTTTTGTTTTGTTAATTTTCATCTCACATTTCAATTGCACTGTCAGAAAAGATTAAGTTTTGCCGAAATATGTGTTGCTAAGTCTCGTGAAATCTGCAGATACTGGTGATAGTAGTTCATTCAATCTGGGCGGTTCATAATTTTGTAAAAGTCAATTGTTTCGAATCATATTCCAAATTGAAAAACGGTGCTTCATAAGTGGTCGTAGTTTGAAAAACCGTTCAACGGATTCAGGCCTGTGTATAAAAGCTAAACGTCACGTGCCTGAAGACATCTTGCTCTATCGCACGGATGACATATGCTTAGAGCTGGGCAGAATCCGACTTTATGCACGCCCGCTATCGACAGACATGATAGCTGTGGCCGACAATTTGTTGGGGGCAACTTTTGGGTACAATTTAAGGTTCCTTAGTTGTACAGCTAATTAGGATTATATTGTGTCTGGTATGCGTCTATCAAAAACATAGGAATTAGTCAGTCTGTTCCACGTGTACATGGTAGAGCATACGCAGCAGGTATGTCGGCCTACGAGAACAGCGAGACAAGTCCACTAGATGGATCTGAATTACGAAAAGGTATCTGAGAGCTAGTCCTGAAAGATGAAGCGCTGAGTCAATATTTGACATTTGCGTTTCTCTTCGCATGACAGCTGTCCGAAACCAAAATGTACTATTGTCCGTTGGCTGGATTGTGCTGATTTTAATCACATGCACATGAGTGATTTATCATGTGGTGTTGGAGACATTGGTTAGCATGTGCAGGTTTAGGGCCAGGAAGATCCTAATGCAATGTTAACAATGTGATTTAAAGGTGTTGCAACACGATTGTTATTATTATTGTATTCATGGCGAATACTTTGTAGTTTTTTTAAGGACATTGTTGCCAAAAAAACATTATGCTGCTACAATCTGAGTCTGACATAAAATTAGACATTGTTGTGGGAACAATAATGTTATGGCAGTCAGCGTCTGAAACCATATAGGACATTGTTGCCCAAACCTGTCGTCAGATAATGGCAATTCGAGTCCTATGAAAGGGTACTTGTTATAACGGGGACGCCCGCGATAACCCAAATCCATGTATATATATATTCTGTAATTAAATTATGTGTGCATATGATAACGTGCAGCCATATAACGTAATTGCACAGTAAGGTAGCACGAATATCTGATGCTACCGTGTATACGGCAGTTATTTGCATTTGTGGTGGCTTTGGTTACGAATAGAATACAAGTATGAATAGGGTACTGCCCGTCAACCTGCTTTAAGTAGCAGTGTACAGTCGAACCTGTGCTTACGGTCACCTCCGAATAACGGTCCCCTTATTACAACGGTCATTTTCAACCCCTCCCATCGAAATTCCCTAATAAATTAACTGGGAATAGCGGTCCACTGTGCACTACGGTCAACGGTCACGTTATTCAGTCCCAAACTGAGTTGCTGTCCTTGAATAACGGTCTATAATTGAATCCATCACGCTCATGATTTCAGCTTTGAGGTAATTATCGCCATTGATTGGCATATAATTGGCCTGCTTGATTGGTGTTGCAGTCCTTAATCCTGGCGATCTGGTCAAACATGTTACGGTTTGTGAGTGAGTTGAATTGAATAAATCCATTGCATTCTGTTTTACAAAAGAACTGAAGATAGTTAATTAGAAAAGTGAAGAAAAATTGACTAAACATTTTTTTTTAATTGGCGGACAATCCTAAAGACGGTAAAACTAGCCCAGTAAGTAAATCACAATAATTGCGGCACTGTCAATTCAGAGACAAACCAGCTGTGTATTTATTACGGTTCAAGTATGACACTATTGTTAATCCCTGTCATATAATTGCCACCCTGCGGTGCGTGTCGATAAGGTGTGAAAATATGGTCAAGTCATTTCTCTAATTTGCGTTTATCCTCCAGTCATAAAATTTAATCCAAGATCAATGTGAAAATGATTAATCCTCCTCAGACAATTAGCTATATCTAACGGTATATGTTTGCATAATAAAAACGGACTACTCTACGATGTCATGAATGGTTATGTTTTGGCGCCAAATAGCAGACGCTCGGCGGGAAAAGTCGAAGGCTGTTGTTGGTTATTGACACGGAGGGATAATTCGGGAGCTATACAGCGCTGTTTTCTATCCACCTCTATTCACAACCGTTTAGCTATCGAGAAAATATTTTTACCGGTTCCAAACATTATTTATGAAAGATTTAAACACGTGTGGGGTTGCTGGCGTCGGATGACGCAACAAATAAACATGTAAATTAAATGGAAAACAATAATTATGCTTCTTCATCCAGTGACAGCTTGCTATTTAATCAATAAATGTAAGAATTTTTGGACACTGTCGGCCTGCTGGTAATTGTCAAACCTCCGAATAAAGGTCACCTGTGAATAACGGCCAAATTTGTCCTGTCCCATAGATGGCCTTTGTTCACAGGTTTGACTGTATTGACATCGTTGTCATACTTGCGTTTAAATAGCATGAAGATTTAAAATACAAATTCCATGAAACCAAAGCCTACACCACCGTGTACACGTAGTACATACATTTGCAAATTTCTTACATGTAGCACATTGCATGTTAGGTGAAGTCTGCCGAAATGTTTAGTTGTATGTTGATACAAACATGTACAGTTTATTTTGTTGTATATAGTGTTAATCATTTTAAAACAAAAATACAGTAAAAAAAAGCAATATAAATAAATAAAATAACAATATAAGCTTACTTTGGAGGCCAAAGTTTTTCAGCGTCGGAGGAGTTATTATGATGCAAAATTTTGGTATTTTGCAATAAATCTGAATGCGTAATTTAGTTTATCATGTTTGGTATCAAAATGTTCCTTATAAAAAGCAGATTCTGAAATTGTCATTTTTACCTTTAAAATATAAAATTTTAGTCAAAATTGTTCATTTTGTTCATTTTTGCATTTTTGAAACAAAGAAACAAGTCTCAACCTTTAGACTAATCGGACTAGCTTTTAGCATGTTTTGATGTATGATTAGTTAATCTTGGTTTCGCGTCCTGACGGAAGCCGTGCATTGAATTGTAGAATAAGCCGATTAAGTACTCACTTTGTTAAGCAAACACGTTTTTGAGACTGAGATGTTAATCTTGCTAAAAATGCCAGTTTGGCAGCGGAAACCATTTTTGTTGTTTGTAGTTTTCACAGTTTATGTGAACTGAGCATCTAAGTTTAATGCGTAAAAGTTATTGGTTGATAAGAGTTTGTTTGTTTGATTAGTGGGCGTTTCTTTTTTAGTTTTGTGTGAATTTGTAGATTTTTGAAAATTGTAGAATCAGTTAGGAATTTCCAACTGAAGGATTCAGAAGCAAAATAAAGTACATATAATTAAGGCTTGGAGTTTACCAGCAGAATATTGTTGAAATTATAAGACTGAAATTATTGTGAATTTTAATGTTTATGTAATTTGGATATAACCAGTTACTATCGTATACTGAAAGAACATTTTGTTATTTGATTGAGTTTTTGATGGACATTATTAAAACTGGAAAATAGAACTTTATCCTGTCTCCTGTGTTTTGAACTAATTCCCCACATTTAGATGAACATTTAAGAACTGGATTTTACCAGCCCTTAATATTCGAATGGTCCAGTGGGTGTATGCTAATTCGCGGAGCCGTATGCGTTTTTGTTTTGGATCCATTGAAGAATTCGAATTGAAGGTCGGTGGTGTTCTCAAGGCTCTTTTCTCAGCCTAATGCATTTCATCATTGTGCTTTATGTCTTGTCATGCGAGTTCTGTTTGGGGGGGGGGGGGGGGGGGGGGGGGCTTTGTAATCATAGCTGAATCATTTCAGTGTGCAACACCACTTCTCATATATATAGTCTCTACAGTGCATGATAGCCCCGAACTGGCCTTGAAGAAAAAGATTGTGCTGCATGATACTAACCCAATCACTCATGAGTACGAGTAGCCCGCACTGCCCAGGTAAAGTGGTGCAAGACGGACGGTCCTTATAAACATATAGATTGGTTTCACTGGCTGTCAGGTTTCATCTCAATGTCGGGTAAAAGACCCACAAATTGGGAAGTAACCTCTCCAAAATGACCAATATTATGTTGACGTTAAAATGACATCTCAAGCCCTGCCGCTCAACGAAACCAATAGGGTTTATATGCATGGACGCTCCGACTCGGACCCATTTTCCTGGACAGGTTTAGACCCTCTAAGCGGTTTACTAGTTCTCACGTGCGGTCGGTTTCAGCTCTGCGTGAAAGCATCATGCAGCCCTATTGGCTGGAGCCGGTACATTGACAAAATTCTGTTATGATGGTGGATGTGTGGGCATACAAAGGCTCCGTGTGGCACAACCTAAACCATCATCTTTGTATTCGAAACAGATCAAAGGGATTTTTTTTTTGTACACCCTTTTGCTTATGCTTGATTATTGTTTGTTTGAGTTGAGGTTTAACGGCCCCGTCAACACTGTAAAGGTCATTCTGGAGACGTCGCTTCCAATTTTGTGGGACATTTACCCGACCTTAAGATGAAATGTCAACTAAAACCCCGCCGCCAATTGAACCAATAGAGTTTATTAACATGGACAGGCCGACTCGCACCGCTTTGCCTGGGCAGGCTTAGATCCTCTAAGCAGTTTACCAGTAGGCCTACACCTGTTTTGTTTGTTTGTTTGATTTGAGGTTTAACGTCCCCGTCAACACTGTAAAGGTCATTTTGGAGACGTTGCTTCCAATTTTGTGGGACTTTTACCCGACATTGAGATGAAATGACATCTCAAGCCCTGTCGCCCAATGAAACCAATAGGGTTTATTAGCATGGACGGTCCGCCTCGCACCGCGGTTCCTGGACAGGCTTAGATCCTCCAAGCGGTTTACCAGTACTAGTGTGCGGGACGGATTCAGCTCTGCGTGGAAGCATCATGCAGCCCATATATTTCTTCAAGCCCCTATGGGCGGGGGCGGGGGCCTACACCTGTTGAGTGCAAGATCCTAATTATGGGTGCTGGCACAGGCTATTTGTTCACTGAGATGGCTTAACAGTAATTGAACCTGAGACTGCGACTGACAGTTAAAAGAATATTGTGCGCTGCCAGGCATTACAGTCTGCACTTTTAGATATCAAATATGGCAGTGTTTTCTTTCCATATATATGACGTCACGCAAACTAAAGTAAACGTCACTATTGATTCATTGTTTTGTTTGTGTTGACAAAGTATGGCCGTGGGATATGTGAACTGATAGACTCTCCGAGGCTATATTTTTGACACCAATGGAAAAATAAAGTAAACATCGTGCTTTAAAGAGAGTTCAGATTTGCCATGGACAGCTGATGGGCTGCAATCGGAGGAAACAAACCAGTAGCTGGAAAAATACAGGGTTAGTCGGTTTATCCCTCTATTTTCCTGTGCTTCAAGCCATGCGGACTAGACCGGAAAGTAGTCTATGAAGTCGCAAAATAATGTATAACAAAATGCACATTGCAATGGTTATTAAATGTTACAAAAACCTTAGAAAACACTTTGAAAACTAAATAGAAACAAAAATCATTTTGAGGTAAAAATTCGAACCTGATTACGGCAGAGTCAATTATGCGCTACCCTCCTTAAGGAGAAAAAAGCTACCAAGTTCACTGATCTTCAATAATTTCATAATAATGTTTCTTTTGCTCAGTACCATGTAATCCGCAAAGGTTTAGTCTTGTTATTTTACTATTTTAATGTATGGGCGAATAAATTCTGTTATTTGCTATGTGATTTACATTTTCTAACACAGGCTGCGCAAAGAAGACATTGGCCTTTCATATCGTGTCTTGAAGCCCTTTCAACCCTGACATCCTGCAAACAGTGAAGATTCAGATGAGAAGGCTCTTAAGGGTCTACACTCATTACGATAATTCATACCCCCAAAATGGCTACTTTTTCGATGAAAATATGAGATAATGTTCTTATTTAAACTCCTAATATACGTTGCTGGTGCTCGTTAGAACCGCCTCATTGAGGCGGTTCTAACGAGTACCCACAACAAATGTCTTGGGACAAGAATAAGCAAAATTATGTATACCCATGTGAACCCCAGCTTTCTCTATTTAAACAGGCTTTAGAGGGGTGTTTTCGTTTCACGGACTTGTTAGCACGATGTATTTATATTCTTGTAATGATTTTGTCTAAAACGACAATTGGCTTCCAAAGGATAACCCCTTTATAGAACATATTCATTTCAACGTCAGTATAGCTGGTGTTAAGAGAAGATGTGGCGGCCGTAAAAGGTCTCCCTGCCTTCACCATAGTGTAGTTTCTATTTACTTGCTCTTTTGGAATCATTGATACACTTGTGGAGTTTGAAATGTTCTAGGGCCACTGATGAGGCCTAATTGGCTAACATGGCCCAGAAATACTTGTACATGGTATACTTTTCAGGTCTGCGCTGTATTCTTTGCTTCTAACTGTCACAGGGGAGGAAAACGAAAATGGCTCGACAGGTACTCGAACCCAGGGCCTTTCGCATACCGTGCGGACACTCTACCGAAAGAGCCGTACCGAGTCACAGGGTCGACCGATTACATTTTCCCGCTACCTAATGAGTTTCGTCAGGGATTACAGAGTCCTATCCAGTCCGGCTGCTAGACTTATTTTCCATACTTTTTTATGCCCTCAAACGCGCTGCTGGACCCACACTGGTCACCAAATGTCACAGTAGTCTAAAAGAACATGGCTCGGCAGGGACTCGAACCAAGGTCCTTTCACATACCGTGCGAATACTCTACCGAGCTACCAAGCCACACGATCGACCTGCTACATCGATCTGTTTAGATCTTTTACGGGCGTGGAATAGACGGGTTATTACTGATCACAATACAGTCGCTGTTTGTAGCGCCACGTCTGTATTGTCTGTGATTATGTTGATGCCGTTCTAACGATCACCTAAAAATGTTTCTAGAAATAAGGAAAATAAAATGGAAAAAAAATCATAAGAAAATTTCTAGATTCTCGCAAGACGCTAATTTAGCAAACGGATGTGTAATAGTATTGAAGATACATGTACATCTCCGATGAAGTCAAAGAAATCCATCTCTGGGGTTAACGAATAAAGTCAGAAACCATCAAAATGACATGAAATGAACACCCCGTTAAACTCCACTTCACATAAAGAAAATTGGGGTTTACGAGGGGTAAACATTAGTTTTTGTCTTACTGCTCTTAGAAATAGGCTGTGGGTACCCGTTAGAACCGCCTCGGTTCTAACGAGAACCCACAACCTATGCTTGGAGTGCAAATAAGAAAACTATCACAAATTTTCATCAGTAAAAAGTTTGTTACGCATGTGTGTGTGTGTGTGTGTGTGTGTGTGTGTGTGTGTGTATGTGTGTGTGTGTGTGTGTGTGGATGTTTTTGGTGTGAACCGGCTCATTTGATATCTACACATTTTTACTACAGTAGATTCGGATGAGTCTTTAAACCGAGGTCCCGTCTCCGTATGACCTTAGCTGTTGGCGGGACGTAAAACTAAAACTCACTCACTTTACTACAGTAGATCAAGTCATTATCGTGATAGTGCTATGCTTAGTATATAAAGTGTAATTCCTACATTGCCCGAAAGTGGTCTTGTTCCAAATGAGCCCCGCCAAGCGAATTTGTGTCTTCGAGCATTCCGTCATGACAAATTTTAACTGCGCATGCCCAGACATTCAGAGGGGCCAGGGGTATGGCTTTCTGTCTGAAGGTTCCTCTTTTTTCACTGCTCGTATGAGCAAGCAGCGAAGGTTCTGGCGAGACTGCGCGGATGCGCAGGCTCGCCTGAACCTTCGCTGCTCGCATAGGCGATAAGTACCAAAATCGCTTGACGGGGCCCAAATATGGTCGTCTTAAGACCACTTTTTAACAGTTCCAAAGTGTTCTCTTACTAGTCTAAGGCAATGGGTGTATTGAAAACAAGGAAGGAAAAAATGAAACTTTTAAACGAATAAATAGTCTTAAATTTAGCTGGTTCCGCATATTTATTTATTTATTTATTTATTTTAAAAACGAAAAATAGCCAGAATAATTGAAGGGGTTAGTGCAAGAAGGGGCCCAAGTCCATTTTTTGGAAAAATCTGGGATATTATCATTTTCAGATACATCATATCAAGACCTACAATCTGATATATAGTTTGTTATACCTTATTTCTTTACTGGCATTAAAAATGACGGGTAATAAAAATTTTTGGTAGGGTCCTAAGTCCAATGTCGTATTGTTGGTGCAAGAAGGGGTCTAAGTCCGTTTTACTACATAAAGCTTTGAGTTTCCATTGTATGTATTGTTCATTTGTTTCAGATTTTTGTTGTAATAAACTAATAAAGAGTCGTGATACGATAAAATATACATGTTCAACTAAATCACACAGGTTCCTGCTTTTAATAGAGAACACTTTGTTGTATTTGTTTAGTGCAAGAAGGTGCCTAAGTCCAATAAATCCTGGACTTAGGACCCTTCCATTATTGTAACAAATGAATATCTACGATATACTCAGAAGTATTTATGCGGTTTTTGCACCATTTCAGATGACACGATAACACATCAGAAGAATTTATTTAAATTCAAGTATGAAAAATATGAAAATTTTGCAAAATATTTTGTTTTTCGCGTTTTTCTCGAAATTATAAAAATGTGACTTAGGTCCCTTCTACACACTGGTAAAGGCAAGCGCGCAGGGTAAGGAACAAACACACCGGATAAGGAAATTTTTCCGCTCAGGATAAAAAAGAAAATGGCGGATTGGGTATCACATGTGCAGGTTTGTTGTTGTTCTAGATCTCGTGTTATGGTTACTTGTCAATACGGCTGCTCACATTAGCTTCACGGAAGGCACATATTATTCACAAATTTATCTTCGGTGGTCCGAATTCGACAGTTACAGCCAGTCAAACGGAGAACCGGACGCAGTGGAGCTACTCAACCACAAAATCTCAATATTTTACATGAAACGCTCTTCTGGGAATATGGCATGCACTTTTTTGTTGGTTGTAGACATACACATGATAAATCGGACTGTTGCAAATACGATTTAAGGACAATTTGAAATTAGAAGGCCCACAGTGAGAATTCTTAGTTCAATTTTCAATACAACGCCCACGGGCAAGGAAATGGCTACAACGCATATGATACTGAGACACAAACTTTTCCGGGGAAAATGGTTGTTGTATGGTCGTACATTGTAGCACTAGGAAATTTCCATCTCAGATTAGGTTTTCCGATATTAATAATTAGTCCTACATGGTTAAAAGCACCAAGTGTGACCTTTAGGAAACGTTCACAGTTTGTGTGCATTGTCTTGGTATGTGCATTGCTCTGGTTCTAGCAATATAATCATTCCCCTATGAGGGGATAGATGGATTTGATTCATCGCGATCATGAATTAGAGAAATAATATTTATGTCCATGCAGTATTTGTGGTAGAAAATTGTATGTTCGTTCTTTTGGCTGAAAATAAGATAGATAACTTCGCACTAACCCCTTCAATTTGGAGTTACGCTCGTCATTGTTTCACACGTCATGTTCCGCATTACACATGGCTTCTTTCAAACGTCGCAACAAATGCTGGAGCTCAGAGCTGGCAAAGATGTTGATCGCCAGCAGGGTGATACGGATTGCCGAATCGGACAGCGCAAGTAAGGTGATACGGTATTCTTTATTTTTGTGTCGGAAACTTACAGTTCTTGTACGTAAGATCATATTCCTACCCCCGAGTACTTGGTGTCTATTTGCTACATAAGCTATATAAATCGAAGCGGTTAAAACAAATATCAACAATGTTTTTGAATAAAAGGATAATGTATACCCGTGTAAACCCAACGTAATAACAACGGATAAGGTTAGTAATTTGTGATAATTGAAGGATAGTTTTGTCAATTCTCCGAAAAACCTATGCTGTGGGTATTCATTAGAACCGCCTCGCCGAGGCGGTTCTAATGAGTACCCACAACACAGGTTTGTATGGAGAAATAAAGAAAACTATCCTTCAATTACCACAAAATACTTACCTTATCTGTTGCTAAGCAACAATATGAACTGTGATTTTCAAGGGCATTCATTAAACGATCATGTTTAGATGGTTAAAATGAATTATTTGTTTTTATTTATTTCGATTTAAGAAACACCTTTAACGTGTGATGACTGTTGGTTTAGCCGTGCTGGTGGAATTTCCATCCAGAACCTCATGAAGCAGCTGAAAAAAAAAAAACGGAAACAAGACTTGAAAAGCATGCCTTTGTAACTTACATGTAATCATAATGTCTATTTTTCGAGGAAAACATATTTAATGATATCAATAATAATATCGTCTGTTGCATCTTCTTGCATATATTGATATATGCAATCTAATCAAACTTATGGCCCGACCCAATTAAATTTATGGTCCTCGCTGGAACAAAATTAAGCTAATATAATGTACAATATATGCAAACATAAAAGATAAAACCGCCCCCGCCCATAGGGGCTTGAAGAAATAGATGGGTTGCACGATGCTTCCACGCAGGGCTGAAACCGACCAAACACGAGTACTGTTATTCCGCTTAGAGGATCTAAGCCTGACCAGGCAAAGCGGTGCGAGTTCGACCGTCCATGCTTATAAACCCTATTGGTATCATTGGGCGACAGGACTTGAGATGTCATTTCATCTCAATGTCAGGTAAAAGTCCCACAAAACTGGAATCAACGTCTCCAAAATGACATATACAGTGTTGACGGGGACGTTAAAACTCAAATCAAACAAACAAGATATAACAACATCAAAACAGTTTGTCAAGGAAATCCTTTAAATTTGATTTGTTTGTTTGAATTAGAGTTTAACGACTCAGTCAACACTATTTTTGTCATTTTTGTGCCGGCCAGTTTTACCTATCCACACTTCACCTAAACATACTTATACATAAGCGGTTAACCAGTACAGTGCACATTCTTTCGCCAGCAGCTGATGACGGCTCTTCTGAATCAGCAGAAAGGAGAGAATGACCTTAGAAAAGATTTCATGATCAATCTCCACGAAAGAATGTTGCCGACCCTGGCAGGTATCGAACCGCGTCCTCCTGATCACCAGTCAGACGCGCATCCTTTAAATTTGAAATGGCAACTGGAACATAAAATGAAAAAAAAAAAAAAAAAACTAAAAAAAAAAAAAGAACTATAGGTCTCGCCAGTAGGCCCCATATGATCTAAAACAAGCTTTGTTGGTCATGTTGAGTGGTCATTTTCCGTCAAATGGGCTGCAAATAACTCCATCACGAAAACACGCCTATATAATTCTGACCCCCCTTGAACCCCACTTTTGTATAGCAAAACTGGAGTTTACAGGGGTAAACCTTATTTTTTCTTATCTCTGCTCTATGATGAGGCGGTTCTAACGTGTACCCACAGTCTATATTTTGAGCAGAAATAAGAAAAATATGACAATTTTTACTTAAAATTTTCTCGTTTTCTTTTTCGGCGCAAAAATTGGACATTGTATTTGTATAGGCGTGTTTTGGCAATGTGATAATGCTACCCGAACACGGAAATGTGCTGACGATTTGGCTTGGCCATCCCTTCTCTGAGAGATTTATCAGGGAGAAAGCATCATCACGCTGCTGCTGGAAACATTACCGAGGTTGGGATTGTGAGGTGTTCATTTGCATAGTTATCCCACTAGTGGATTACCGAAAATAATGCATTGCTCTATTTCACTCCTGCGCCGCACGATATGTGATTAAACGACAAAATACATATCTTTTAAAATTAATGGACAATAAATCACTTTATCACATAACTTACGGCACAGCATTTGAATAAAGCCATGTATTAATTCGGTAATCCACCAGTGGATTAAATATGCAAACGAAGACCGCATTACTGTATAACTACGCGCTGTCAAAAATGGCCTGCATTAGGAGTGAAGTCTGAAAATCGCCGGCACAGGTCGCAGAGTGGTCATTGAGCTGAAGGTCTGGAACAACATATGAGCCCCGCCAAGCGAATTTGTGTCTTTGAGCATTCCGTCATGACAAATTTTAACTGCGCATGCCCAGCCATTCAGAGGGGCCAGGGATATGGCTTTCTGTCTGCAGGTTTCTCTTGATTCACTGCTTGTATGAGCGAGCAGCGAAGGTTCTGGAGAGACTGCTCAGATGCGCAGGCTCGCCTGAACCTTCGCTGCTCGTATAGGCGATAAGTACCTAAATCGCTTGACGGGGCCCATATTTTGTGAAGCTGTGCGATACTGTGTATAGAGTCGAATTAATGAGAGACGGGCTTACGGTCGTGACCCTGTCTGTTCAGGGCAAAGCGGCTGGTACATCATGTGGCCTTCATTCAACATAATTATTAGGAAAAGTATCCAGAATTCTGCATTCTGAAAATGCCCCTTGTGCACAGTCCCAACCCCGGCAATGTTTCCAGCTGCAGCACGCTGATCTTTTCTCCAAGATATTTCTCTAAGATAAGCTCTGGCCAAGCCGAATCGTCAGCACGTTTCCGAGTTTCGGGTGCAATTATGAAGTTATTTGCAGCCCCGTTTGACAGAAAAACAAACAAACAAACAAACAAAAACAACAACAACAAAAAAAAAAAACATTGCATTTACACATTCGGTAGTTTACTGATCCATCGTCTTTATTTGTACAGTCAAGTATCCAGTTGGGGTCCAATCACGTGTCATTGAGTGTTGTAGCCAATACGGTGGCTTCTGCTCTGAATTATAGACACCTTATCCCTCTAGCAGTAGAGTAGAATAATAACTATATGTGACCACGGTTAGACCCCAGAATACGGTACTACGGGATAACGTGGTTTTGGAAACGACGAAATCTGTGTTGGATTCAGTAAATACTTGATATCAATTTGTTCGTGATTATGTCTCTCCACGGGGGGATCGGAAGACATTGTTTTGTTCCCGGTCCGTCTGCCTGTCTGTGCGCCATGCTTTCGTGTCCGCTCCGTAACTGACCGCACACTGAGTTCAACCGCTTAAAACGCCTAGGCCTGTCCAGGCATAGTGGTGCGAGCCCGACCGTCCATGCCTATAAACCTTATTGGTTTCATTGTACGACAGGGATTGAGATGTCATTTCATCTCAATTTCGGGTAAATAGTCCCACAAAATTGGAAGCAAGATCTCCAAAATGTTGACGGGGATGTTAAATCTCAAATCAAAAAAAATATCTGAAACGGCCATTCTGGTGAGATTTTATTGGTCATATCAATCTTTATCCATTGGGTTTACCGCGCAAATGAATGGTACGCAAAGTTTACGCTGTCATGCAATCCGGAGCAATTAACCATGTAACGTTGTAGAGTATCAGAGTTCCATCGTCCAGGAAGCGAAATCGGCCAAGGTGACAGGTATATAAATAATCCCTCGCGACTAACAGAGGGTTTTGAGGATTATTTTGCCATATGGCTCGCCTCTGAAGTTTTATCTACCACGCCAGTCGAGATTTATTTAGGAGAGTGCATTTTTGTGAAGTGGCCTCTGAACCGGTAGGTATACTAATGTTGCAGCATGATATTTATTTTGTTTTACATTATCAGACATGATTTCATGATCATTGACTGAATTGAGGTTTTACATCCCCATCAACACTATTTAGATCATCGTGGAGGCGGCCCTACTCTCACCACTTTGCCTGGGCAGGCTTAGATCTAAGCGGTTTACCAGTACATGTGTGCGGTCGGTTTCAGCTCTGACTGGATGCACAAAGCAGTCCAATCTAATTATCCAAGCCCCGTTATAGTTGTAGCTTTTACTGTTTCAGAAGCTGCCAAAATCTTTATCACGCACTGTGTTTACAGCCATAACGTTCATTTGAACGAAACTGTGCCCGACGTCAAATGACGACATCGATACTATACATGTAGACAGTTTGATATGAAAACTAGAAATGCGTCCATAGGACACGGATGCCCCCGCCCGAAAATATGTCTATGTTCGTATTCATCCATAGAAAGTTATTGACAGTGTTTAAGTTTTGGACCCTTTTTATGCCATTTGACCTCTAAGTATGACCTTGGAGGTATGGATCTGGGTTTGCACGTGACACATTGTCTCATGATGGTTAACATTTCTTCAAAATAATTTCAAAATCCATCCAAAAATAACTAAGTTATTGGCTGGGTTTAAGTTTCGGACCCTTTTTGTGACCTTTGACCTCCAAGTATGACCTTGACCTTGGAGGTACGGACCTGGATTTTGCATGTGACACATCGACTCATGATGGTTAACATTTCTACAAAGTAATCTCAAAATCCATCCAGAAATAAGAAAGTTATTGACTGCGTTTAAGTTTCGGACCCTTTTGTTGACCTTTGACCTTCAAGTATGACCTTGACCTTGGAGGTACGGACCTGGATTTTGCATGTGACACATCAACTCATGATGGTTAACATTTCTACAAAGTAATTTTAAAATCCATCCAGAAATAAGAAAGTTATTGACTGTGTTTAAGTTTCGGACCCTTTTTTTGACCTTTGATCTCCAAGTATGACCTTGACCTTGGAGGTATGGACCTGGGTTTTGCACGTGACACATCGACTCATGATGGTTAACATTTCTCCAAAGTAATTTCAAAATCCATCCAGAAATAAGAAAGTTATTGACTGCGTTTAAGTTTTGGACCCTTTTTTTGACCTTTGACCTCTAAGTATGACCTTGACCTTGGAGGTAAGGACCTGGGTTTTGCACGTGACACGTCGTCTCATGATGGTTAACATTTCTGCCGAGTAATTTTAAAATCCATCAAGAAATAAGGAAGTTATTGACTGCGTTTAAGTTTCGGACGCACGGACGGACGGACGCACGGACGAACGGACGGACGGACGGACAGGGGCAACGCTATATGCCCTTTCCACCATTCTTCGAATGGCGGGGGCATAATAAAACAAGAGGACCATGATGGTCCTATATCGCTCACCTGTGCTAAGAGTTTTACATACTTAATATTGATGGTTTTCCCTTTATTACCCATGTCTATGTAAAATATGTGACGCCTTGGGTCAGGCTATGTTGGGCCCCAGGGCTATAGTTTGAAAATCTTGGCAGAGGCCCACTAAATAAAGGTGTATACCAAAGTCTATGGGCAATCTTGGCAGTGGTCCAATAGAAGCTGTTTTCCAAATATCAAAGGCCTGGGCCTTCTGCTTTCAGACAAGAAAATTCTCAAAGGGTTTCCCTATATAAGCCTATGTAAAACGAGTGGGCCCCTGGGCGGGGCTATTTTTGGCCCCAGGGCTATAATTTGAACAATCTTGGTAGAGGTACACTAAATGAAGCTTCACACCAAATATCAAAGACCTGGGCATTCTGGTTTCAGTCTAGATTTTTAAAGGTTTTCCTATATAAGCCTATGTAAAACCAGTGGGCCCCTACGCCGGGCTATTTTTGGCCCAAGGGCTATAATTTGAACAACCTTGGTAGAGGTCCACAAGATGAAGCTTCATAACAAATATCAAAGACCTGGGCCTTCGGGTTTCCTACAAGAAGATTTTTAAAGGTTTTCCTTAAATAAGCCTATGTAAAACCAGTGTGCCCCAGTTCGGGGCCATTTTAGGCCCCAGGGCTATAATTTGAAAATCTTGGTAGAGGTCCACCAGATGAAGCTTAATATCAAATATAAAAAAATATGATCTCAAACAAGAAGATTTTAAAGGTTTTCCCTATATGAGCCCATGTAAAACATGTCGGCCCCCATGGCGGGGCCACTTTTGGCCTCAGGGCAATAATTTGAACAATCTTGGTAGAGGTCCACTAGAGGAAGCTTCATACCAAATATCAAAGACCTGGGTCTTCTGGTTTTAGACAAGAAGATTTTTAAAGGAGTATACTATATAAGCCTATGTAAAACTGGTTGGCCCCTGGGCGGTGCCATTTTTTGGCCCAGGGCTATAATTTGAACAATCTTGGTAGAGGTCCACTAGATGAAGCTTCATACAAAAAATCTAAGATCTGGTGGGTCTTCTGGTTTCAGACAAGAAGATTTTTAAATGCTTTTCCTATTTTTCCCTTTTCGTTGCCATGGCAGCCAGAGTTGTGCATGAAATGAAATTCTTTGAACAACTTTGAGAGAGGACCACCCAAAGATCATTTCTGCCGAGTTTGGTCAAAATCTGTTCAATTGTTTAGGAGGAGATGTTGTTAAAAGGAATTGTGGACGGACGGACATACGTACGGACGACGACGACGGACAGAGACCGATCACAATAGCTCCCCCGTAGCCTTCGGCTCGGGTGAGCTAAATATGATGGAAGAAAACTTAGCCACACTCTCATCCTTCAACTTTCTGATTGATTAAAACGCAATACAGTACCGTCACATAATACTTTGCAAATTCCTTTTCCGTTACTTGGTGGTTACCTGAAAATAATAAATAAATAATGTTTTAGATTACTTTTGGTTTTTAACCCATAGATTTGGTTGGTTGGTTGATTTGAGGTTTAACGTCCCCGTCAACACTGTAAAGGTCATTTTGGAGACGTTGCTTCCAATTTTGTGGGACTTTTACCCGACATTGAGATGAAATGACTTCTCAAGCCCTGTCGCCCAATGAAACCAATAGGGTTTATTAGCATGGACGGTCCGCCTCGCACCGCGGTTCCTGGACAGGCTTAGATCCTCTAAGCGGTTTACCAGTACTAGTGTGCAGGCCGGATTCAGCTCTGCGTGGAAGCATCATGCAGCCCATATATTCCTTCAAGCCCCATTTTGTAAACGGTGTGGTACCAGATCAGACTGCTCATCTAGGAGCAGTCTGTTCAAGGTATAAACTGTTTGCCAAAAATATGTTTTTCAAATTTGCAAGGAGATTCAGCAGACCACATAAACAGGCGACATTTTCAGATGCAGATATCAGCAGAACAGGTATGGTTTACTTGCACGCGAGGTAAGGAAATTCGTGATTTTAGCCTGGGATAGAAATTATGATCTTACCCTGGTGTTCTTACCCAGGTAAACTGCAAATGCGCCAAAAATAAAACGTTAAATAATGTAAAATGAAATTTTTTAATGATGTTGTGCAAAAAAAAAAAAGAAACTAATATGGAGTTCTGTTGTAGATGAGCCTTTCCAACCCTCGGGATGACGTACTGAGCGAACCTCGGCATAGCCTCGGTTCCGCTCGGCACGGTCATTCCTCGATCTACAACAGAACTTCATATCAGATGTTTGGCGCATCCAAAACCTTTATTTATTGTAGTAATATTACGAACGTTACGAACTTCAACCTACTGGGGCCGGTAACATTCATTCTTGGAGATTGACCATGCCATCTTTTCTACGAGGGGCTTGAAGAAATAGATGGGCTGCATGATGCTTCCACGCAGAGCTGAAGCCGACCCGCAAACTACCCGCACACGAGTACTGGTAAACCGTTTAGAGGATCTAAGCCTACCCAGGCAAAGCGGTGCGAGTTGGACCGTCCATGCTTATAAACCATATTGGTTTCATTGGGCGGCAGGGCTTTAGATTTCATCTCATTTCATCTCAATGTCGGGTAAAAGTCCCACAAAATTGGAAACAACGTCTCCAAAATGACCTTTACAGTGTTGACGGGGACGTTAAACCTCAAATCAAACACTAACAAACACAATCTTTTCTACGGTCAAACTCTCCCTTCCGCTTATTCGTGGGCAGTTAACTGCTTAAGTATACGCCTATCCAGGAAGGGTGGTTATGTAAGCTGGTCGGCTCGATATGACTTAAAAAGTGTTGATTGGCTGTTAAACTCCAACACAAACAGACTTCAAATTATTTTAAATTTCATGTTTTAGGGTCTCGTTATCTTAAATACTGATTCCTCAAACTAATGCTTAAGTCAAACAAAGCATTGCCGTTATCGTTTGTTACAATCATTATCTTTATTGCAGGCATACAGCGTTGGCTCATTTATCTCCCATCTATACCATAGCAACGGATAAGGTAAGTATATTGTATTTTGTAATAATCGAAGGATAATTTCGTCAATTCTCCACATAAACATATGTTGTGGGTATTCATTAGAACCGCCTCGCCGAGGCGGTTCTATTGAGTACCACAACAAAGGTTTTTATGGGGAAGTAAGGAAAACTATCCGTCAGTTATCACAAAATACTTACCTTATCTGTTGTTATGTATAAATGCACCAGGTTAACAAGTTCAAGTAATAAACACCCCTGTAAACTCAACTTTATATCGAGAAAACTGGGGTTTACATTTTTTCTTATTTCTTGCGTAAGACACAGGTGGTGGGTACTCATTATAAACGCCTCCTTGAGGCGGTTTTAACGAGCATCCGCAACGCATGGTTAGGCAATAAGTAGAAAAAAAAATATTAGAATTTTTATTAGAAATATAAACGTTTTTTTCTCTCTTGATATGACAGAATATGTAGGTGTTATGGCAATGGACAGAAAATGCAGCAGGTATATGTATTCCCGGGGATATCATCATTATGTAGCATGCCTATACTGTCAAGCAGAATGAACACCCAGCAGACACATGACATAATTATGACGTCACATCAACGTCTGTACAACGTCATGACGTTTATGCAACGTCATAACAACGTCGGTGCAACGTCATGACGTTGCACCGACGTTGATTTGACGTTGCCATAGCGACGTGTGCCTGCAGGGCATGTTTTAAGAGTCCAGACCAGAGTGATCAATTACCCTGGGATTTTCTTGGCTGGTCTTGAAAATTTATACCAATTTGAAAGTTGGGAATTATTTTCATCAGTCCAAGCCCTTCCACATTTGTCAACCTTACGTGCATGCGTAAGGAGGGAGAGAAATAATATACGTCCCACAAATAGTAAAGGTCATATGGGAACGGGACATTGGTTTAAAGACACAGCTGTAAGTGCACTACACCAAGGCTCAACCTTACGTTGTATGGTTTATTGTTTCTTCAAACATATAGCAAAACGTACAGCAGAATGCAGCTGTATTAGAAAGCAAACTGTAAACTGATACATGAGGAGGTTGTCCGTTGGATATTATACGCAGTTGAGCAATAAAATTTCTGCATTACATGTTATAACGCCAATACCATGATTTAATTGTGTGTGTGTGTTGTTGTTATTTTTGCTTGAGGTTTAACGTCCCCATCAACACTATGTATGTCATTTCGGAGACATTGCTTCCAATTTTGTGGGACTTTTACCCGACATTGGAATAAAGCGCCCACATAAACCACCAGCGTTTGTATGCATGGACGGTCCTACTCGCTCCACTTTGCCTGGACAGGCTTACTCATGTGCGGTCTGTTTCAGCTCTGCGTGGAAGCACCATACAGAGTTATCTATTTCTTCAAGCCCCGATGTGAGTGGGCCCAAAACTTTGCTTTTTATCCATCGAGTACCATTCATTCAAATAATGGGTTACTCTTATACTCGCAAGGAAATCTGTTAGATGAAAAACAACATTGCCCGTCCGTCGGTTCACTCATTTATTTTATTTGACTGTCAATTCTGATCGTCTGTGACAGAAATATTTGTACAAAAAATAATAAAAATAAAATGCTACAGTCTGTTTTATTAAGTCAAAGGCTGCCTGTGACATGTACAAGACTGTTATGAAAAATGGGAGTTTACATGGATATATTATAATTGCTTAAAACATATATTGTGGGTACTTGTTAGAACCGCCTCAATGAGGCGGTTCTAATGAGTACCCACAATCTACATTTGCAGCATAAATAAGAAAACTATCACTCACTTCCATCAGACAGAAGTTCTTTTTTTTAGACATGAAAGAAAGCTTTATCTCACACGGCCCTATTATCGTAATGCTATGACCTACCATCAAAGTCCATTTTACTATACTCTGAAGAGATCGCGTCCACGGTAATGCAGTTGTTTCCCAATGGGTCAAACTTGTCAAAAAGTTTGTCAGCAATAGCTGGTGGGGCTGCCGAGAAACCTTCGTATTCTGTTTTTGACATACAGCCATCATCTGAAAAAAGTCATAACTTTAAAACGTCTTATTCACCTTTGTAAACATCGCTGAACATAGACAAAATTTATCGGCCCCGGCAATCGGGGCTTAAAGAAATAGATTGGCTGCATGGATGATGGTGCTTCCACGCAGAACTGAAACCGACAGCACACGAGTACTGGTAAGCCGCTTAGAGGATCTAAGCCTTCACAGGCAAAGTGGTGCGAGTCGGATCGTCCATGCTTATAAACCCTATTGGTTTCATTGGGCGAAAGGGCTTGAGATGTCATTTCATCTCAATTTCGGGTAAAGTCCCACAAAATTAGAAGCAACGTCTCCAAAATGACCTATATAGTGCTGTCGGGGACGTTAAACATCAAAACAAACAAACAAAACTTTCATTAAGCGTCCTAAAATAGATTGTGGATGTTCCGTAAATGAAAACACCAACAATCTACACTCAAACTTCAATAACTCGAATACCTTTAAGACCCCGAAAATTTGTTCGAGATAGGGGTAATTCGACCTACTGAGGGTTACTCATAACGCAAGGCCATGTGGCATAAAAGGACTGACTTAAGGATATTTTTCTAGGGTCTATAAAATAAAGGAATGTTGTGTGTACACATTAGAATCGCCTCATTGAGGTGATTCTAATCTGTACACACAACATACCTTTCCAAGGTAAAATCAGAAAACGTCCTCGACTAACCTATATATAATTATATATATATATATATATATTGATATCTGGAATTATGGGAAGGATTCTCTAAGGGCGCAGGGCAAGTTCGAATTAGCCATGGTAAACGAGCCATTGAGCTTTGAATTATTAAAGTTTCACTGTTTATATGAGGCAGAATAAGGAAAGAATACCATTTTTCTTCGACGATAATGCCATGTTAGAAACACGAAAGATGCCGTTAAATTACAAAGGTAAAGAAATCTGTAATTTTGCTTCGGTTGGCCCATTGGTCTGGCGATAGGGCCAAAATTTGAACAAACTTTGTAACTCAGCTAAAATCACAAGAGAGTTTTAGCCATTAAAGAAAGCATTTTCTTGCTAACTAGATAAGGAAATCCGGCATTTGCACACGGTATAAAACATGAAGCTTCATACAATTGCATTTGCTATCTTTTCATATGCGGTTCTGTTTGTTCGGAATTAACGGCACAGTCAACACTATTTGGGCCATATCGGGCCGATCAGTTTACAGCAGGAGTATACATAAGCGGATCACCATCATACTTATTATTTCAATCTCCTCGAATGTTGCCGTCGAACCGGCGACCCACTGATCACCAATCAGGCGCGCATCCGCCTAAACTACCGAATATATGTTCCATGAAAGGGTTCAATATTCTTTGGAAGCAAGGAATACACCACATAACTGTAAAGTATGGAGTGTACACGTTTTTCTGGGCCAGTCTAGCTAGTCTCGTCCAATTAGGCCTCATCAGTGACCCTCAAATATTTTCAAAATTCCACAACAATGGAATCGTTATTACCAAGGACAAGAAAATATAATCTACACTATATGATGAACCCTGCTTCTTTCTCTCGACTTCAATGTTTCACCAATTTTCACGAAGCACTATTTATACATTACGCCATCGTACATCGAGCATGCGTCAGGTGTTCTGGTTCAACGAAAGAAAATTAATAAATCGAAAAGACAAATTGTAGTATGCAAGGAAATATTTGTTATTTGAATGAAATTGACTCGGGATGCCCGGACTAATAGGTACCTCAGCTTAGCTTCAGTTCCGGCACAGCCCCCCCCCCCCACCCCACCCCCCCCACCCCCTCTCCACACACACACACCCCGCTCGAGTTGAACACTCCTGTATCGAATCCATACTCATCATCACACAACCACGCCTATATGAAACAGTGACCCCCTTAAACCCGACTTTTATACAGTAAAACTGTGGTTGACAGGGATATATATTATTTGTCTCTTTTCTGCTCAAAACATAGATTGTTGGTACCCGTTGAGCCTCGCCGAGACGGTTCTAACGAGTGCTTACAATCTGTGTTTTGAGCAGATATGTGAAAAATAGCAGGCTTTTTCTCTGACAATTTTGTTTTGGTGGTAAATTTGAATAGGCGTGTTTTTCAATGTGAACGCTTTTCCAAAGGTACTTATTGTTTGTAGAAGCCTCCGTGGTGTAGTGGTTATGCTACTCGCATTGTAACCCAGGCATCAGGAAACACGCCTATATAATTTTGACCCCTTGAACCCCATTTTTATAATTAAAGTAAAACTGGGGTTTACAGGGGTAAACCTTGTTTTTCTTATTTCTGCTCTTAAATATAGATTGTGGGTACTCGTTAGAACCGCCTCATCGAGGCGGTTCTAACGAGTACCCACAATCTATATTTTGAGCAGAAATAAGAAAAAATTCACAATTTTTTCATCTTAAAATTTTCATTTTTTCGGCGATAAAGATAACAATGTATTGGTATAGGCGTGTTTTCGTATTGGGTCGCAAAATCGATCCAGGGCTTCTCCAACTTTCGGATGAGTCTTTAAATCGAGGCCCCGTCTCGCTATGACTTTAGCTGTTGGTGAGACGTAAAACTCAAACACTCACTTACTCACTTACTGTTTTTGTCCGCAACAATAATCAGTGTATCAAACTCGTAATACTCAATAAACGTATCGTTGTCCATGTCCACATTAACAAAACTTCGGTGAATGAGACTCTGTAGTACAGCTCCGGAGGGAACTGCGGGATTAGCCGACTGTCTGAAAAACGAAGACATACATAATTTAAGCGCTCAGCGAAGACTCTGATGAATCTTCACTGGTCGAACACGCAAGTAGAAATGTTCTGTTCTTGACACTCCGTCGTGATATGACTGAAAAATTGTTGAAAGCGACGTTAAACCCGAATTCACACACACTGTTCTTGACACTACAAACTGCAAATGGATATTCTCAAGAATTTAATAATTGTAAACTAGCAGACCCGGTTAGTGATATCCGCAGAGGCTCCAGTCGTTTTTGTTATAATATCTATTCTTCCCTGCAACTTTAAGTTACCTAGCTATGGCTGAACAAAGACTGATATTTGGCTCTTTCTCTGTATTCACAATCCCCTAGTTACCTATAGCTCACAAAACGACCCTTTCTTTCTAGGACTGAAGTAATAAAAAAAATATTTAAGCTATGCAAGTGTAGCGTGTACCGGGTCGTCCACGAAGTCAAGCAACGCGGTCACACATCCAGGTACTAGCCGCAATCTCCGTTGCTTAACTTCGTGAATAAGCCAACCACTCTGTCCGCGTCGCTAAAAGAAGCAAGGCTGTAGAAGTGGTATTTATCCATAACCGTTACATTTCTCCCCCTCATCTCTTGACTTCGTCCCGAAGTCACATATGCCTCACAAGTCTAAACCCGAGGGCGGAGTCTATGTAACAAACCAGCGGCACTGTTTCCATCCCACCGCTGCCACCAATGTAGCGTGTACCGGGTCGTCCACGAAGTCAAGCAACGCGGTCACCCATCCAGGTAAATAATAATAATAATAATACAGTGACTAATCAGTGTCAGTCTGACCTGAGGCAACTATCATACCTTGGTATCGTGGGATACCTGGATATAAAACGCCTAATTTCATAAGCTTGAACGGTACATGATAGGCAGGTGCATGACTATTGTATATAGCCGTATCGGTGTCAACTTACCGTTATTTATAGTAGATAACTGTTCCTTTTTGAAAATGTGTCTGTTATTTTTCGCTTGATCGTTGACCACGTTGCCTGTAAAATTTCCACGAGGTTTTTCCGGTATGCTTTACCGAGCGTAACGAACTTGTTTTTGCCGAACCTGATCACATCTAATACACGGAACACTACATTTATTACTATTTATTAATGATCTAGTAAATATATTATATAATTCTAACTCAATGAAAATGCTCACCATCTCTCTCTCTCTCTCTCTCTCTCTCTCTCTCTCTCTCTCTCTCTCTCTCTCTCTCTCTCTCTCACACACACACATACACTACCTTACTTATTTTCATTCACTGTAGTTTAATTATGTGAGTCACGATAACGTGAGCAAAGCAACATTTTTTCTAATAATTTCATATTCGTCTAAATGCATTGTGATTGAATGTTTATATATATGTATTTTCATTGTATGTACCGGATATCAAGGAGAGGATACGTATAGGCCTAGCCTACATCCAATTCCTTGATTGCATATGTATGTACTATGTATGTATATATGTTGTCTAAAATTGTTAATAAACCCATCCAGGTACTAACCGCAATCTCAGTTGCTTAACTTCGCGAATAAGCCAACCACTCTGCCTGGGGCCAGACTAAGGTTTGAACGGAGCTGCTATTACAGGTTTTGAAATTCAATACGAGAGTAAATGATGAAGTATAATCGACCGAAACTAGCTACAGTCAACCCTCTTTATACCGACATTCGGTATCACGGCAAAACTCGTTATAACGGCAATTTGGAATGTAATGACTACTTTGCTAAAGGTTTAGCCTCGGCTCCGAGCGTCGTGAGCTTCCCTCTGGTTGGAAATGCATAAATCGAGTCCATAGTCATGAAAGATTCTTGTAATCTGACACTCCAAGAAACAAAATTTTATAGATATTTGTTAGAATCGCCTTACCGAGGCGATTCTAACAAATATCTATAAAATTTGTTTCTTGGAGTTATAATGGGGGAAAGGCCTTTTATTACCTTTCATACTCCTAACTGGCATTCTTTATAACGGCAAATTCTTTATTAACAGCACAAATATAGGGGACAAATACTGTCGTTATAACGAGGGTCCTCTGTATTTGGCCTCGGAAGACTGATTCTTCATGCTTGCCTGTATATGTTCAAAGACTCGGCCAGCCCTCTTCGGTGGTTCAGTCGGATGCGCGTCTGACTGGTGATCAGGAGGTCGCAGGTCCGATACCCGCCGCCACGAATCGAGTTGTGGTGGTTACGCTACTCGCCTCAACAATCCGAGGTCGAGCGTTCGATCCCTGGCTCCTCCAGACTTTCGGACGAGACTTTAAACCAAGATACCGTCGCCGTATGACCTCAGTTGTTGGTTTTGGTTTTTCGGCCCTTTTCAAGATTATTTCACTCATATCGAGCCGATATTTAATCAGAGGTGGGCGAAAATCGGAGAACCCGGAGAAAAACCACATGACCTTCCGTTGCAGAACTTAGCGTCTCACATGTGACCCAAGCCAATCTCGAATCCACAGCGGTGAGACATAACGATTAAACGTCAGCGCTCTTATCCACTAGGCCGTAACTCAGTTGATCACAAACACGTACGTACGCACACGCACTCGCTCGCTATGTTTCATTAGGAAAACATGTTCGTGTGAAATAATAGCGTCCAACATGGTGTCAGAAATGACACATTTTAGGTAAAAAAAAATAATACCTTTCTTATTTCCGCTTTCAACATAGATCGTTGGGGCTCGTTGGAAAATGAGGCGGTTCTAACGAGTACCCACAATCTATGTTTTGAGCAAAAAGAAGACAATGTATACCCCCGTAAACCCCAGTCTGGGGTTTAGTGGGGTATTCATTTCACGGACTTGTTAACGTGATGTTCGATCCAAAAAATCGTCAATCATTCCGGACAAGGTCGGGTATAGTTGTCGGCCCGACGTTGGTCCGCTGTTTCATGCTAGCTTGGATATTTTTCCATGAAAGAAAAGTTTATCTCATATGGTGGCATTTTCCTAATGTACTTACCCGTAGACAATTCCAGCGACAAGACCCGCCACCAAGATAAGAAGCATTGTCTGATCTGGTTCCTGTATCAAATAAACCAGCTTATGATTAAGAACTCCGCCGAAGATTGTATGTCGCGTCTGTGTGAACTTAAACTAGGGCTTAGCAAACGAACAAGTGGACGGTAAACTGGACTCCTATATCGTGCCATGCTCAAAGCAGATCGACCAGAAAGGTCATTCTTGCATACCAGATAAGGAAATCCTTACTTTTAACTTGGGATATAAATTCATATGCACCGTCGTTAAGGTTGACGTCACAGCACGTTACGTGACGTCACTACACATTTCTGCAGTGTCATCACAATATGGCGGACGTTGGTACGAAGTGACTGCAGCATTAAAAATCTGCGCTAAGAAATGGAAGGTATGCAAGAAAAAGAATCATATATGGGTGTGAGAGGTGGATAGAAAAAAAAACTTTACATACTTTTAAGTTTTGTGGTGTATTCTTTGCTTCCAAAGGATAGGCCTAACCCTTTTATAGAACATATTTTTTGTCCTTTGGAATCATTGATTCCATTGTGGAACTAATTGGCCGAAACAAGCTAGTCTGGCCCAGAAAACTGTACACTCCATACTTTTAAGTTCTGTGGTGTATCCTTTGCTTCCAAAGGATAGGCCTAACCCTTTTATAGAACATATTTTTTGTCCTTTGGGATCATTGATTCCATTGTGGAACTTTGAAAATATTTGAGGGTCACTGATGAGGCCTAATTGGCCGAAACTAGCTAGTCTGGCCCAGAAAATTGTACACTTCATACTTTTAAGTTCTGTGGTGAATTCTTTGCTTCAAAGGATAACTCTTTTATAGAACATATTATTTAAGTACTGTTAACAACTGTAACTTGATGGAAGCCTTAAATTATGGAATGATTGTTTTTGATTGTTTGATTTGAGGTTTAATGTCCCCGCCAACACTATTTAGGTCATTTTGGAGACGTTGCTTCCAATTTTGTGGGACTTTTACCCGACATTGAGATGAAATGACATCTCAATCCCTGCCGCCCAATGAAACCAAAAGGGTTTATAAGCATGGACGGGCCGACTCGCAGCAGTTTTCCTGGACAGGCTTAGACCTTCTAAGCGGATTACCAGTACTAATGTGCGGTCGGTATCAGCTCTGCGTGGAAGCATCGTGCAGCCCAATCTATTTCTCCAAGCCCCGGTGGGCGGGGGCGGAATGGAATGATTGAGGACATGGGTCCTGGTGCCTCAAAATACTGAAAATGATACGTGCACCACGTGGCAGCCAAGTATTATTTTATTTCTGATTTCGGCCTCCAGTATTGTTGTAAAGACAAAAGAGTTGCAACCATGTCCGAGAGATATAAGGTATATAAATCAGAAAAAATAGAAGAGAGAGGAAAAACACAGAGAAAAATCTCACCTTCTAATGGTTGACACAGAAAAGAGAACGAACCAATGAGTTCACTGATAAGAACGGCGCTCCTGTATACTGTTCGTGAATATTTGCTTCTAGCCGCGCGCTTCATTTGATCGATTTTGTTTGTTTGATTTGAGGTTTAACGTCCCAGTCAACACTGTAAAGGTCATTTTGGAGACGTTGCTTCCAATTTTGCGGGACTTTTACCCGACATTGAGATGAAATGACTTCTCAAGCCCTGCGACCCAATGAAACCAATAGGGTTTATTAGCATGGACGGTCCGCCTCGCACCGCGGTTCCTGGAAGGCTTATATCCTCTAAGCGGTTTACCAGTACTAGTGTGCGGGCCGGATTCAGCTCTGCGTGGAAGCATCATGCAGCCCATATATTTCTTCAAGCCCCTATGGGCGGGGGCTTGAATCATTTCCCGTTAATGCAACGCACTATTGCGATAAAATGTTCGCTATCTTTCCGGCTACACGTGTGATATAAATTTGGTAGATTTCAATCGATGGGAAAACCGCAAATGACTTTGACAATTTACACTGCACTGAAGAGTCGACACAATTTGTATTTGTCGGCCCCCGCCCATCGGGGCTTGAAGAAATATATTGGCTGCATGATGCTTCCACGCAGAGCTGAAACCGACACGCAAACGAGTACTGGTAAACCGCTTAGAGGATCTAAGCCTGCCTAGGCAAAGCGGTGCGAATCGGCCCGTCCATACTTATAAATCCTATTGGTTTCATTGAGCGGCAGGGCTTGAGATGTCATTTCATCTCAATGTCGGGTAAAAGTCCCACAAAACTGGAAGCAACGTCTCCAAAATGACCTTTACAGTGTTGACGGGGACGTTAAACCTCAAATCAAACAAACAAAACAATGTGTATTTGTAATTTTTTTATTCAGTCAAGAATTGGTTCAAGCTTTGCGTTCAACCTGATTTTCAAACAGCACTATTTATAGCCTTAATGTCCAGCGCAATAACTTAAGCACGCATGCGATAACCAGCTTCAATTTTATGCAAGACAAAAGAGAAAAGAAAAAATAGAAAAAAAGAACTCCGCCGAATTCTCCCGTCAGTGGAGGACACATCTGTGTGAAATACATGTGGGTCGACGCAAGGGTTGACGCAAATGTTGACGGTTGGGCGCAAAATAGTTTGGAAAACAGGATCCCTAGACTACGTAATGCTGAGAACAGGTGCAACAGTAAATAATCTTTTGTTTTTAATGATAAAAATGGCGTTTCGAATACTCGGGATATCCAGGTCGGTGGTTACAACGGCAAATCCTCGATTCCGAACGACCTTCGGGTTTGAAGTGCTCCATACTAATAAAGTTTCGTATAATCCAGCTTATTGCAGCATTGCCAGCAAAACACAATTTGCTTTCAAAAAAAAAAAAAAAAAAAAAAAAAAAACAGACGTTGCCATTCTATGCTTACTGAAATACATAAATGGGCATTACTTATATGTACACCATGTCGTTTAAAAGTCCGTGAAATACACCCATTTATATAATATAAAATAAAAGAGTTTAAATGGGTATAAATATATTTCCTTAATTTCGCTCACAAATATACAATATTGGTGACGAGTAACATTAATCTGTTTGAACCAGAAATTTGAAAGAAAAAAAAAAGTTTTTCATATCACGTTAACAAGTCGGTATAATCAACACACCTCTAAACTCCACTTTATATCGGTTGCATGAGTATCCATTATTTTTCGTATGTCGCCTCCAAGACTTAGGTGGTGGACATAGGTTAGTTCAACAAGCACCAACAACCAATATTTGGAGCATCAATAAGAAAGCTAAAATGACGAATTTAACCATTTGTTTGATTTGAGGTTTAACGTCCCCGTCAACAATGTTAAGTCATTTTGGAGACGTTACTTCCAATTTTGTGGGACTTTTACCCGACATTGAGATGAAATGACATCTCAAGCTCTGCCGCCCAATGAAACCAATAGGGTTTATAAGCATGGACGGGCCGACTCGCACCGCTTTGCCTGGGCATGCTTAGATCATCTAAGCGGTTTACCAGTACTCGTGTGCTGGTCGGTTTCAGCTCTGTGTGGAAGCATCATGCAGCCCATATATTTCTTCAAGCCCCGATGGGCGGGGGCCGGAATTAACCATTACAATGCACTATGTACACGGCTATGTTATCTATTGATCAGAAAAAGGTCCTTTTTGCGAGAGGTGACATGCCATTCTCGAAAAGAGGTGTTGCTCTGATGGTTGCGGCCATTTTGAGGGACCGCCAATAACTATATGTAGAGCACGACTGCACTGGAGCTTAAGGGGAATGGGAACACCTGGCAGTTTTTCCGGCCATTATTCAAACGGGACAAATTTCGGAACTTCCTGTTCGCTTTTCTATGAGCCCTGTCCCACTGAAAAATGGGTCTACTAGCAGGAGCAGAATCTTTCCTTTAAGAGTTGACACCTATTGATATTGGGGACAAAACTACTTTTGCAAGAGTTGCCTCCCTGAAGGTGTTCCCATTTCCCTTAACATACTATAGATGAGTTTAGGCTGATTAACTTCTTTGGTTACGCTGCACATGCGCAGTCTTGTGTGGCAAAAAGTAATCAATCGAGCGCGTGTGTGTACAGTAAACTAAGGAAAAATAAAGATTTTTTAAGCATAGTGTTTGTCCTTTCATCCACAACATTCATAGACTTTTATACTGCAGTTCAGTGCCCCCCTCCCATAAAGGCTTGAAGAAATAGATGGGCTGTATGATGCTTCCACGTAGAGCTGAAACCGACCCGCACACGAGTACTGGTAAACCGATTAGAGGATCTAAGCCTGTCCAGGCAAAGCGGTGCCAGTCGGACCGCCCATGCTTATAAACCCTATTGCTTTCATTGGGCGACAGGGCTTGAGATGTCATTTCATCTCAATGTCGGGTAAAAACCCCATAAAATTGGAAGTAACATCTCCAAAATGACCTTTTCCGTGTTGATGGGGACGTTAAACCTCAATCAAACAAACAAAACCTGCAGTTCACAATCAGTACTAAGCAGATACTATGCCCGAATGTCCGAATTCTTTGATTTTATAGGTTATTTTACTCTTCCATTAAACATGTACATACTAGTTGTTGTTTGCTGTATGTTTTAAATGAATGCTTGTTTAATTCTCATACCCTGAGTTAGGGATCCTGAATAAATCTTTGACCGGACTTGACTTACAAGAAAAATCAAAGTACTGAAAGTACTAATAGAAGGTGATTGTAGAAAGCTGTTAGTTTTTACACTGGGCCATTTCATTTCATTATCTTTTTTTTTAATTTTTAAAACAGTCAATGGTTATAGGCGAGGTAATTTTTATGGTCCAACTAATTCCTTGAGAAATTCTTTTAACACCAAAACACAGGGCTATGTTATATTAATTACCAAAAAAAAAAAAAAAAAGTCCTCAAAAAATATCCGTGCCAATTCTGAGAAAATTAGGATTTAATCCGCAGAAAAAGCATTAAATAAGTAATGGCCAGATAACAGCACCATACACTGTTATACCGGCTGTAAGGCCCCTCACGCGCAAACAAATGACGTCATCAAAAACAAAACTTAGGTCAGAAATTGATAAAGTGCAGTCTTTCTACATTCTATTTTTTGAATACATGCCATTTATATTTTCCTTGTATGCTATTGATAAACAAGATCTATGTTCAAGTTTTAAGAATAAACATTATTGTACCCAAAGTGACAAAGCGCCATTAGCCACAAAGTATTTTTCGGAATTTAGTCAAAAGTTTATCAGGAAGTCTACTCGTCACAAACTTACAAGGCTCTAGCTCCAATAGATTTTGAGATATTTTGCTGGCAAGATTTTATAAAAAAAATCAAAGGTCAATAAATTTTGAAAGGGGCATAATCCGGATAAGAAAAAATACGCGTTAGCAAATTTTCCATGAAGAATCGATATATGAAATTTCAAAACCCTTGCAAGCACGTTTCTTGCGTTATACTATGCATCAAAGGCGTAACGGAAAGTCGAATGGACGAATCAGAAGCAATATGCCCCTCCAACTTTTTTAAAGTTGGGGTCATAAAAAAACATAACAAAAACTCGCATATTCAAATCTATTGGAAGATTTGATCACCCCCCAAAAAATCCATAGAAAAATTCTGAGGTTTTTCTTATTCATCACGAAAACCAAGTTTCTTCCAAGTTTGTGGGACTTTTACCTGACATTCAGATGAAATGACATCTCAATCCCTGCCGTCCAATGAATCCAAAACGGTTTACATGCATGGACAGGCTGACTCGCAGCAACTTTTCTGGATATTCTCAGCGGTTAAGCAGTACTCATATGCGGTCGGTATCAGTTCTGTGCGAAAGCAATAGCAGCCCAATCTATAACTCCAAGCCCAGATGGGTGGGGTCAAAAAACGCGCCTATATAATTTTGACCCCTCGAACCCCACTTTTACATAGTACAGGGATTATATGTTTTGAGCAGAAATAAGAAAAACATCATTTTTTTTATCTTAAAATTCCATTTTTGGGCTGAACAATTGACAATGATTTTGTTTAGGCATGTTTCGTAATGTCTGCTCAAAAGCATAGATTGTGGGTACTCGATAGAAACCCCCTCCTAGTGGATATTTAGTTTATACTAATTTATTTTAGTTCGATTGCGATGAAAGCCTCAAGCCTAATTAATCGCTCGCGAACACTCATTCCGGATGTTTTCACGCGCACGAGGGAGAGGCAGTTGACGTTTACACCACTGCTACCCATTTACACCTGGGTCGATGGGGCAGTGGTGAGTTTTAGGGGGTGTACATGTACATCATTTTTCTTATTTCTGCTAAAAGAAGCCTCCATGGTGTAGTGGATAAGCTACTATCCTCATAAGGAGTCGTGGGTTCGATCCAATGGCTTCGCCAGACTCTCATATGAGTCTTTAAACCGAGATCCGGTCTCTGTATGCAGGGGTTTCATCAATAGACGGGTAGTGGGGATTTTTCCGTTTACTTAGACATTATTCCCCTGCTACGCTTGATAAATTTGTAAGGGCTTTATTCAGATAACATTGAAAATCACACTCCTATCTTTCCTTGAAAACTAAATGCCGAAATGTTTTTGAAACCACTGCATATGACATTTGCTATTGACGGGATGTAAACCTCAAACACACTCACTCACTTATTTCTGCTCAAAACATAGATGAGGCAGTTCTATTGAGTATCAACAATCTCAGAAGCTATGTTTTTGAGTAGAAAAAATATAACCCCTAAACCCCAATTTTTTTCAAGTACATAGATAAAAAAGGGTTAGTTGGGGTCAAAATTATAGAGGCATGTTTCCGTGATGTGCTTGCTTTTGATTTTCCTTTTTTCCCCTTCCCCCCACTCCCCCCCCCCCCCCCCCCCCAATCCCCCACAAAAAAAAAATAAATAAAGATAAAAAAATAAATAAATAAATATGTTTTGCTCACAGAAACTTCCATTAAAATAATGATTTCATGAAGTTAAGTACCGATATGGATTTACTTTTAAGATATATGTCAGTGATATTAATTTTTTCTTGTTTAAAGCGACTTTCCTTTATAGTCTACGCCCACGGGGATACACAATCTTAATGATAGCTTTTGCTCCGGAAGCATTTAATGAAAGGTCATGACTGGTATTCTGTTGACTGGTTCTACTTTTCATTTTCCATCTGGTTACCCCAGGACACCCCAACTCTGGTCATACTTGAACGCCCACTTGCATATTGAAACCCAGCAATTACCTGAAAGCTGCCTAAAGTGTATCACGTGGATATGCACGATTGCTCTCACACTTGCAAAATTAACATAATTATATTTGTCCTTATCTTCTTCTTCCCACAATTCTTAATGTTTTCATTTCTAGACGGCAATCTTGGTAGTTTGTTTTTTCATAACGTTAACCTAGAATGTAAAATGAAAATTTAAACTAGAATGCGAAATGACGAAACCGTAAATGTAGGTATGCAGTACAATTAGTTGTAAATAATAGTGAAAAAAAAATCGGAAATTTTGTTTTATGTGACACTGGTGATAAGATTTGGAAATCCTCATTTGATATTTGTGACTTTTTTACACTTTGCGGTAACTGGCACTTTTAGTTCTACACAAATTAATGTGTGCTTAGCATAGACTCAAGCTTTTTATAAAAGCTAATACTTGTTTTTCGAAAAATTTAACAAAAAAAAAATATATACCAAAAAAAAAGTAAAAGAAAACTTTTATCTTCAGAATTTTTAGTATTTTTCCCCAGATAGAAATATTCATTTTGTATGATTTAATGAAGTCAAGTATTAATTGTTTAACATACGCCTGTTTTTTTGTGATTTTTCTTCGTTTTTCGTATTTTTTTTTTTCACCCCCCAAAAATACCCTTTCCCCTCGGATTTTTTTTGAGGACTTTTTTCGATAAATCAGGACACCTTCCTGATACTAACACTGCTGAAAACATTTCTCAAGGAATTAGTTGTGGGTCAAGGGTCATTTCCGGCTAGATGTACTGGCCTATTATGTATGATTGTAGTAACGCGAGGAACAGACAACAAAAACAAAATTGAGGATCGAACGGTACATGTTGTGAATCCCTTCTTGTGTCAATGAGAGTAATTCTGGAGACTATTACATACATGGACTCTAGCAAACAAGATAATTTACTCCACACTCTATACGTGCTAGCAAATGGCTTTCTTACACCAACGGCCCCCGCCCATAGGGGCTTGAAGAAATATATGGGCTGCATGATGCTTCCACGCAGAGCTGAATCCCGCCCGCACACTTGTACTGGTAAATCAATCGCTTAGAGGATCTAAGCCTGTCCATGCTAATAAACCCTATTGGTTTCATAAGGGGACAGGACTTGAGATGTCATTTCATCTCAATGTCGGGTAAAAGTCCCACAAAATTGGAAGCAACGTCTCCAAAATGACCTTTACAGTGTTGACGGGGACCTTAAACCTCAAATCAAACAAACAAAAATTTCTTTCACCAATATTCCGGGACACTGGCTGGTTTTTATCTGAGGCTTCGATCACAAGTTTAAAAGTTTGTTGGTTGCTATGTTTTGTCAAGTGTTTGAAAGACGTCCGTCGACCCAGTGAAACCTGGATTAAACAAGAGGGCCATAATGGCCCTGGAACGCTCACCTGATCCGAATTGTACAGATAAAGTGGTAGGTAATATAAGGTGGAGTGGATGGTTTGAGCCATTTTGGTTGACAGTGACCAAAGGAAAAGTCCCACAAAATTGGAAGCAACGTCTCCAAAATGACCTTTATAGTGTTGACGGGGACGTTAAACCTCAAATCAAACAAATGCAACAGTGAAGGTAACTTCGCTCTATCCGCCCCCGCCCATATGGGCTTGTATAAATATATGGGCTGCATGATGCTTCCACGCAGAGCTGAATCCGGCCCGCACACTAGTACTGGTAAACCGCTTAGAGGATCTAAGCCTGTCCAGGAACCGCGGTGCGAGGCGGACCGTCCATGCTAATAAACCCTATTGGTTTCATTGGGCGACAGGGCTTGAGAAGTCATTTCATCTCAATGTTGGGTAAAAGTCCCACAAAATTGGAAGCAACGTCTCCAAATGCCCTTTACAGTGTTGACGGGGACGTTAAACCTCAAATCAAACAAACGAACAAAACTTCGCTCTATCTGTAGTATAGCAAGTCGTAGTATTCCATTCATACTGTCAACTCATTTATTGATTTATTAATCCGCGATCTAGATTTTGAGCGAGTTCAGTTGAGGTACAAGAGTTAAAGGTGCATTATTGAGCTGTCGGAAAAAAAGTGCTTAATTTTTTTTTACATATATCGGGTATTTTTTGTTTAAATAATACAAATGAATGAGTTTTATGTAATATTGCGAACAATTATGATCACAGGTTAAGTTTTATGAGACGGTTTTCCTAACTATGCTACGAACACAGTTAGTCTATTTTTAATTTCGCGATAAAACTACAACGCGCGTGAATAATGACGTCATGTGGTAAATACCTAGAGGTAGCTTAACACTAAATATTGCTGAGCCTGGGAACCAGCACTTTGGGACAGAAGATTTGATAGAGGATCAAATACCAGCTGTGCATTTCATTGGTTATATAGGCTGGATTTATTTCATTTTAAGAAAAGGGTACTTATAGCAAAACAAAATAATAGATGCTTTGCAATTATATCTGCAAGCCCAAAAATATTGCTGCAACATTTTCATGGTCACCCCTTTGAGAAAAAATTGCCCTGTTATTCACTGCGGCGCTACACATCAACAATATGGCGGACAATAGCTCAAAAAGGAGACGGGCTACATGTGGATTTTTTGGGGAGGATTTATTCAGCTAGAGTTGCTCTACAAACCACCAAGGTTTGAAATATTTTGCATGTACAGTTTTTGTTGGAGATGGAAAAATGTTACTATTGTCGTCTATGGAAAATATTTAGTGGTAAGCTCCCTATACCAAAAGTTGGAAACTCAGCCCCACACTCCAGTTTTCAGTCATTACATCATATTTTCACACATTGGTAGGTTCTATCCAATTCTGTATCATAAAATGGATATTCCTTGCATGTGGTTTGCCATAGAAACTGTAAAAAAAGTGTAAGGTTTGTGGTAATTTAGGTCTAACTGGGTGTTTTGATCAGTTTTTGCTTCTGATCTGTGCATTTTGAGGGGGGGGGGGAATTTAAAGCCATGTTAATCAATTGTTAATGGGTTTGTTTTGGAAAAAGTCTTACAGTAAGTGTATAACCAGAAACACAAGAGAAAGGATCTACTCCATCTGGAATTTAACACTAAGGTTACCTGGTTTTTGGCCTTGGTCTCTAGCGGAAGCAAAACTTCAAAATTGTCTCTGCTGCAATATCGCGATAAGTTTTCTCATCTCTTATTGGTTCTTATTGATTAGATTCATGTTAAAGGGTCTGAACAGATATATATCCACTATTTCTCATGGTATTGAGGCATTTATAATCATTTTTGTCAAAGTTTTATCATCAAAATATCCTCAAAATGCCAATTTTACATAAAATAGGGGGTATAGATGTGAAATCAGCCATAAATACCAGTTGGTATGCTATTAAGGCATACTTTAGTGCATTTTAGGATTGAAGTGTTCCAAAGACATAGGAGAAGAACCACTGATGCCAGCCGGTGTCTGGGTTCCATTCCAGAAAGAGGTAAACTTTGCCCTTTTTCACAAAATATTGTTTGTTCGGCTTTCATTGTAGAATCTGAAAGCGATAACTTTTTCGCAAACTTCAAAGATTCTTTGTCACTGAACATTTATTATGCATGCTTAAATTATTAGATATGATCTAAATTTCTATTTGACAATGCTTTTGATGGATCATAAAGACAATAAGGGTTTGGTATAGGTAGCTTAACACTAAATATTGCTGAGCCTGGGAACCAGCACTTTGGGACAGAAGATTTGATAGAGGATCAAATACCAGCTGTGCATTTCAT
>OY757010.1:156875799-156893333 GCA_963580285.1 Lucinisca nassula
ACGGATCTCCTGCATTCCGGGCAGGCGTGCTTACCATTACACCACCGCGGCCTTCCGACATTCTACGCCAATTTTATCATTTATAAACCTTTAACGTCATTAGCGCTATTTAGAGAACTTCCATTTCCCTATTATTTTCGGTTCCTTTTTTAACCTACGGACGGTGGCCATTTTATTTATTTATTTATTTATTTATTTATTTATTTATAAGATTTACAAATGTTCTACTGTATCGGAGTAATAATATGAAAATCAAAGTAAAGCACGACAGAGGCAATGAAATAGACAAATGAATTAGCGCACAAAAGTCGGTCGCACCGCAAACGGGACGCGAACCACGGATCAGACCAGGGCGGACGTGCTAACTATTACACCACCGCGGCCTTCCGACCTTGAACGACAATTTTTACAATTATAAACCTTTCACGTCATTAGCGCTTTTTAGAAACCTTTCATTTGGCGCCATAGGCGACCCTGTCATGTTCAGTTCTTTGTTTAACCTATGGACGGCGGCCATTTTATTATATTTATTTATTGGATTAGCAAATGTTCTACTGTAAAATATAAATGTTAAAATTGGCCCGGAATGCAGGAGATCCGTGGTTCGAGTCCCGGTTGCGCCGCGACCGATTTTTGTGCGCTATTTCATTTACATGGCTATCAATATTTGTTTACATCTTAAACCCCAAGTCGTGATACTGCTGTACAGTATTATAAACTTTTTATTGTTTTGCTTTTTTCTTGCTTTTTACGCCCCTTTTAATACTTTAGAGGAAAATAGCCCTGTACTGCAGAAGTACAGAAAGCTGCACGCAATGTCTCTCTAAAAGTCGCCCCGCCCATCTAGATTTGGGCTGCATGATGCTTTAACGCAGAGTAGAACCGACCACACATTGTTACTAGTAAGCTGCTTAAAGGTTCTAATCTTGCCCAGGAAAAGGACCGTCCATTCATATAAACCCTTGGTATAGAAAATCTATAAATTGATTTCATCGGGCTTGAGATGTTATTTCCTCTCAATGTCAGGTAATAGTCCCACAAAACTAGAATCGACGTCACCAAAATGATCTATACAGTGTTGACGTGGGCGTTAAACTTAAGATCAAATTTCCTACAGGTTGAAAGGGTCGTAGAACATAAGCGGGGAAAACTTAAAGGCGATATAGAACACATGTGTACATAATTGAAAAGCTCAAGCCGCAGATCTTATCGCTTCATCAAATTTGTTACATTTTCAGCCAATAAAAGAATAGAGCAATATCATATGTTTCAACGCTAACAGCAAAGCGCCAATAGTAATACACGAACCAGCGGGACAAAAAAACTGATTGGAAAGTCAAAGAGGTAGGCAAAACAAAAGTTTTGTTGAACTCTTTCGAAGCATTCTGATTGAAAGCTAACAGATGCCTAACTGAAGTATGCTATTCAAGGCTGACTAATATACCGAACTTAACAGCGATTTCTACCGGCGTGTTAAAGGAATAGCTCGCTTTGTAAGTTGTTGATTAGTATACCGAACTTTACCTCGTCTTCTATGGCTTAAGTCAGATTAAGGCTAGGCTAGTTCTCATACACAAAATAAAAATACTTTTGAATCCGGATCAAAACGTAAACATGACTGAAGTTTTTTTTTTTTCAAAAGTACATGTGATACATATTGCAGTCAGCAAATATAGTGGTTATTACTAACTTGAATATAAAAAGTTTGAATTGAGGCAAAAATGAACATAGTATAAATGAAAGTGAAATAGTGCATTGCTTTGTTTGAATTGGGGTTTGACGTCCCCTTCAGCACTATGTTTGGTAGTTTGGATTCGTTTCTTCGAATTTTAATGAACCTCTACCCTACATTAAGATGAAATTGAATCTCAAGCCCTGCCGCGCCATGCAACCAAAAAGCTTATATGCATTCGACGGTCTGACTTATATGTCTTAGCTTGGGCAGGTCTTGCCCTTTTCAGCGGTCTGTGGTCAGTTTCAGTCCTGCGTGGAAGCACTATGTAGCTTAATCTATTTTCCCAATCCCCGCTGGGTGGGGCGAAGGAATAGTGCATTTCAATTTTAAGTCATATGTTCGGATCACATGCAACAAAACAAGTTCTGCTCACAATTGGTCATGTGTTTCTATTTTAATCAGGGTTCTGCGGTTTTCGCCGATTTCTGATGAACGATCAGTTCAATATAAGTGTACACCCAACTTAAAATATCGTCCATTTGTAAATGTAAGCGTTCAGTGGCGTATTCCTTGTTTCCAAAGGATAACTCTTTTAAAGAACATATTAAACTACGATGTAGGTCAGGGGGTCATTTTAGGGCCGCCACACATTCCAAGACACCAGCTGTAGTGACGATAAATATGTTCGTTTTACGGGCTATCATTTGGAAATAGGGAATTCACCACAGAATAGAAAAATTTGGAATGTACATGTTTTCTGGGCCAGACTAGCTAGCGTAAGTTAATACAAAGGTCAAAAGAATTTCGCGATTAATCCCTGAAAATAATAAATGAAGCCAGTAAACAATTTGAACAGCTTGTGAACAAAATATTTTATTGCCTGCTTACAACTAACCGACATACATAGAGGATCTTACACGAGTGGTCATTTCATATGAAATTTATGAAACGAGCCTTGGCTCGTTTCATAAATTGCGTATGAAATGACCACGAGGTTAAGATTCTGTTTATCATGTGACCACTTTAAATGGGATTTTATCACCTTTGAATATGACAATTTTTCAACATAAAATGTATTGTTGACATGGACGTCATCATGACGTTACTTAAACCCGCCAAAAGTGTTATTACACGTGTGGTCATACGATTTTTATTACACTACGTTATCCACTGCTTATCAACGACTCCATGTGATAAAGTGATATGTCACTCAATTAATCACGTTTCTAGAGCTGATCTATTTGATTCTAACACGCTAAGCCGACAAAATGCTATTGTTTCCATCAAATTCTCCCTATCTACCGTCATTATTGAAAGGAATCCCGCCAATATATAATATATTGAGACATCTGTTACTGCACACAACGCGTAAACCGCTTAGAGGATCTAAGCCTGCCCAGGCAAAGCGGTGCGAGTCGGACCGCCCATGCTTATAAACCCTATTGGTTTCATTGGGCGACAGGCCTTGAGCTGTCATTTCATCTCAACGTCGGGTAAAAGTCCCACAAAATTGGAAGCAACGTCTCCAAAATGACCTTTACAGTGTTGACGGGGACGTTAAACCTCAAATCAAACAAACAAACAAACAAAACTGCACACAACGCCACAGGAACATTGCAGCAAGGGTAAACGTGTGCCTGAAGTATGATTTAGTTCTGAGTTGCCGATATTTGGAAATAATAGTGAGGACGGGACAAAAGAACAACTTGCGATTTGATGTACAACGTATGGACGTCGGGCCCTCGCTCGCCATCACATTGCACCAGGAGAGCTAAGAATCCAACGTCCAATTATCAGTTTATGGAGGTGTTTATTTCACACATTACCTTAAACAACCCCCGCTATGAGCCGGGTATTCATAACGTAGGGAGCGAAAGTATTCGTGTCCACAATAACAATTAATTACGAATGAATATTTTCAATAATTAGGAGTGTATTTAAATGGCAATCTAATAAGTTAAATATTGCTAAATCAGACACATTTTGAGCATTACCTCGGTTTCCTTCCTTTCTAAATAAAGAAGTGTCCATAGCGCGGGTTAAGACATGCATGGCTCATAACGTGATGAACTCGCGTATGTGTGTGTTTGTGTGTGTGTGTGTGTGTGTGTGTGTGTGTGTGTGTGTGTGTGTGTGTGTGTGTGTGTGTGTGTGTGTGTGAATTCGGGTTTAACGTCGCTTTCAACAATTTTTCAGTCATATCACGACGGTGTCTGGTTGCGACAGGGAGCTCAATGCTCACTTTTATAGTGCTGCCTCACTGAAGTATCATGCCCCAGACACACTACATGATACCACACCCAGTCACATTATCCTGACACTGGGTCGACCAGTCCTAGCTCTACCTCGTAAATCTGAGTGCCAAGCGAGGAGCAGCTAGTACCATTTTTAACGACTTTGGTATGTCGCAGCCCGGGATCGAATCCGTGACCTCCCGTTCCCCGGAGCGGACACTCTACCAACTGAGTTATCGGGGCCGGTAAGAGATGGCCGGTTGATTTTTGAGTGTTGTCAATCAGCATTTTAAATCTACAATAGAATTCGAGCTATGATAGCGAAAGATATGCTCTCAGTTACTTCTGTTACAAGAAAAGGATGTGGATTGAGCCCAGATTAGTCTTTTGCATATGTCGTAATATGTTTTGTCCTCTAGAGGCATTGGAGTACGCATGTCGTATCAACATGCAAGAGTACATATATAAATACGACAGCCTTTGGTGGGCAGTTCCAATGGTGTTAACATTTGTACTGTTTCGTTTTTGTCCACATTACGAAAACACGCCCATACAAATACAATGTAAATTGAACCGCCGAAAAAAAAACGAACATTTTAAGATGAAAAATTGTGATATTTATTTCTGCTCAAAACATAGATTGTGGGTACTCGTTAGAACTAGAACCGCCTGATCGAGGTGGTTCTTACGAGTACCCACAATCAATATTTTAGAGCAGAAATAAGAAAAAGAAGGTTTACCCATGTAAACCCCAGTTTTTCTATATAAAAGTGGGGATGGGGTAGGTCAAAACTGTATAGGCGTGTTTTCGTGATGCTTTTATGTCCACTTCCGATATGTGGATGGCTGCAAGGTGCAATAAGTATGTTCATATATCTACTTCTGGCTGCGAGTCAGAGCTGAACGGGTTTGCATTTGATGACGGTTCTGATCACATCACGGTTACAAAAACTTTGTTAGCACCCATACTGGATGCATCATGGTTTGAAAGGTGTAGGTGTTTAAGAGTATGTCGATTTTTGTTCCCATTATTGAGTGTATCAATTGTTGGCTTGCATTTTTTATATGATAGACATCTCAAAGAAATCGTTCTAATTTGTATTGACAAGTATGTTCCGATGGGATTTAGATCTATGCTCGTAGGGCATGAAAAGAGCAGTCGGCGATTTTCGAATGTATTTGGTGGCCCTTTCGTTGCATGCAGTTGTTAAATAGAGAATACCAGGTGAGTGTCTTTTGATATCAAGTTTATCTGGCAAGGCTTCGAGAACGCTTGTAGAATCGCGAGGCTTGCCGAGCGATTCTACTTGCGTTCTCGAAACGAGCGTGATAAACTTGGTATCAAATGATACGAATCTGGTATTCTATTTATCACTTTATCCCCTTGTACACTCTTAAATTAGCAATTTACGATCAGTTATTGATGGTCCTCAGTGCGTCCCAGCATTCTGTCGGTCGATATATTTATTATCAGCTGACCATATTTTTCCTATGATGTTTTTTTTTTCATGTAATTTTTCAATTTTTCTCAGTAGCAATAACATTTTTGTCATTTTTTCAGTGGTCCGGTTCATTCATAAAAGTGCAATGTCGTGTTGACGAGATAAAGCTCACTTGACCTGAGAATGCATATCTTTATCAGGTCAATGCGTTGCAATGCAATATATATAGGGGGTAACTGATAAATATTTATCGCAGTCATTCTTCTGATTATACCAAAGTCGGTTTCAAAGTATTTAGAATCTGGATTTCTTGACTCGAATGCTGTAGAGCCTGGACAGGTAAATTAGAATATCAACCAGTGCTTCAGCTGAAGTGCACGACCCGCCGGATGCTTTTGACTTTATGAGTGTGACCATATATGGGTATGGCGGCCATTTTGGTCATGTGACCTGGACCTAAAACGGTTCCCCCAATAAATGCGCCTTATCGTAAGTAGCAAAAATATATCTTATACTTTAGTACTGTATTCTGAATCGTTTGCAGGATAAAATGCATTCTCACTTTTCCAATACAAAAGCATATGTGTCAAAGTTTGACCTAGGCACAAAGAAGGTCAGGGTCAACCCAGGGTCACCATATTAGCAATTTATGATGGGCCTACGTCCCAGATGCTATTTATCAAGTTTCGTGGAAATCTGCCAAGTGGTTCTGGAGAAGACTATTTTTGAAGGGTTTTTACCATATATGGCTTGGCGGCCATTTTGGTCATGTGACCTGGACCCAATGAGCAAATTTTGGTTTCCCCCATCCCATAGAGGCTCCATATGAAATTTGACTTCAATCGGCCCAACGGTTTCCGAGGAGAACGGTTCGATAATTTTCACATTTTTCGCCTCGGCGAGGCTATACTAAATGGAATGTAATATTTGACAAGTTCATTGGTTAGATCTCATTGATATCTATCAGTATGCCAAAAATTGTTTAAATATTCGAAGCGGTTAAGTCACTATCACCAATTTTCACAAACGGGTTACGGACGGACAGACAGATAGACCATATATGGCTTGGTAGCCATTTTGGTCATGTGACCTGGAGCCCATGAGCAAATCTTGGTTTCCCCCATCCCATAGAGGCTCCAAATGAAATTTGACTTCAATCGGCCCAACGGTTTCCGAGGAGAAGCAGTTCGAAAATTTTCACATTTTTCGCCTCGGCGAGGCTATACTAAATGGAATGTAATATTTCGCAAGTTCGTTGGTTAGATCTCATTACTTTAGTACTGTATTCTGAATCGTTTGCAGGATAAAATGCATTCTCACTTTTCCAATACAAAAGCATATGTGTCAAAAAAGTTTGACCTAGGCACAAAGAAGGTCAAGGTCAACCCAGGGTCACCATTTTAGCAATTTATGATGGGCCTATGTCCCAGATGCTATTTATCAAGTTTCGTGGAAATCTGCCCAGTTGTTCTGGAGAAGACTATTTTTGAAGGGTTTTTTACCATATATGGCTTGGCGGCCATTTTGGTCATGTGACCTAGACCCCATGAGCAAATTTTGGTTTCCCCCATCCCATAGAGGCTCCATGTGAAATTTGACTTCGATCGGCCCAACGGTTTCCGAAGAGAAGCAGTTCAAAAATTTTCACATTTTTCGCCTCGGCGAGGCTATACTAAATGGAATGTAATATTTCTCAAGTTCAATGGTTAGATCTCATTGATATCTATCAGTATGCCAAAAATTGTTTAAATATTCCAAGCGGTTAAGTCACTATCACCAATTTTCACAAACGGGTTACGGACGGACAGACAGACAGACAGACCATATATGGCTTGGCGGCCATTTTGGTCATGTGACCTGGACCCCATGAGCAAATTTTGGTTTCCCCCTTCCCATAGAGGCTCTATATGAAATTTGACTTCAATCGGCCCAACGGTTTCCGAAGAGAAGCAGTTCGAAAATTTTCACATTTTTCGCCTCGGCGAGGCTATACTAAATGGAATGTAATATTTCTCCAATTCATTGGTTAGATCTCATTGATATCTATCAGTATGCCAAAATTGTTTAAATATTCCTAGCGGTTAAGTCACTATCACCAATTTTCACAAACGGGTTACGGACGAACAGACAGACTGACAGAATGACAGACTGACAGACTGACAGAATGACAGAATGACACGATGATTTTAGGGCACTCTAGAAAATCAACCGACTTCAGTCGGTTGCTTTTTCTGCGGGTCGTGCAATAATAGAGAAACATGCTTACTTTGTCCATCAATAGACATTCTTGAAAAATTCGGGTCTGTATTAATAAGAAAGAGAAATGGGTTCGATAAAATTAATGGTGTTCCTTTATCTCGCGTCAATATGGTGATTAATTGGAAAATTGTAATATATGTCGTCAATTGAATAGGTGTGGAAAACATCAATATCAAACACATACCTTTAAAACAGTATTAAAAGTCTTATTGGCGTCATATATATAGCATTTGGGTTTCCCTTAGTTGGCTTCATTATAATCATATTTCGTTCATATCAGTGCTTGAGTCGACAGTGGATTTCCTGTCCGATACAAAGAATATTTCTTTTACATTTTGGGGCGATTTTGTTACTGGGTATCGTATTTTTCTTTTATATGTTTTGTAATATTTTTCTCGACGCTTGTTGTTTGTATCAAGGCTGTCTATCTTCTCATACACTGGCGTTGTTGTGTATCCAATGGATGCTTATGGTTACATAACGAGTACCCACAATCAATATTTTAGAGAAACTTATTGTGTCCATATGTTGTAACAGACAAAGTAAATTGAAACGGCAACACGAACTGGAGAATAGTAACCCTTTTTGTACCAAACGGAATCTTCCACCTTATATATAGCATGAGTCCATTTCAAACTTTAGGGGTGTCAGGTTGTGTTTTTTTTCAAGATTTGTTAGGAAAATGGCTGAATATTTTGCAAACAGTGGAGGCCCTGATCAGACGCCGTCATCTTCGGCGTCTGATCTGGGCCTACAGTGTTTGCCAGTTACCCGTTTTGGAGTATCTGGTACCGAATGGGATAAGCCAGTTCAAAAGCAGTGTCCTATACGAAAACATGCCTATACAAATACATTGTATTTTTTTCTCCAAAAAAAATGAAGATTTAATGATAAATTGTGATGTTTTTCTTATTCCTGCTCAAAATATAGATTATGGGTACACGTTACAACCGCCTCATTGAGGCGGTTCTAACGTGTACCCACAATCTATATTCTTGCGCATGCGCAAAGTACTGGCCGTCAATTGAAACGGCCATCGCTATTCAAATGTATTGGCGGAAATTAAAATGCTAACAATATTCAGACATTTTGAGAGAAAATATACCCGTTTTCATTGAAATAATGCCTCGAGAAGGAAAGAATGATATTTTACTTTCATTACCACACCGGTTACCGCGGTACAACGTGACGCGACTGAGTACAACAAACGCTACTGTTTTTCTTTGACGGGAGAAAAGTGTGAGTACAATGTTTCCTTTATTTTGTCGAACATAACACGATTTACGTTTTTCTGTTGGTTTTGCGATGACAACAGATTGTGTTTTGTTGTCTTTCCAAATTTTAAGCTATGACACGGTCAGAGAAGTGAAATCAAAGCCACAAATTAGGCCAAAATAGGTAGATAAACAAAACTTCAAGTTTTAAGGGTCTATAAATAAAAAATAAATGACATATACACGAGCATTCTTGGGTTTTTCATGTCTCTAGGCATCGAAGTAAGTATACTATTTTTAATAATTCATAAAAAAAAATAGTTTAAATCAGAATCGTACCGATTTTTCTTGGCTCACTACCTTGAAACACAGGTACACCTTACCACGGATCATGTGTTGTGTTTGGGTACACTAAACACGGAACAAATGGAACAACAAACACGGATATGGAAAACCGTATTTGGACGCTTTTACCCATTATAAGCGCCATTGTTCAAGAAAAAGCCCAGAGGAACGATATATATTTGCCCTTTAGTTGAAAAATATGTACAGTGTACGCTTGGCCATTCCTAAAACAAGAAAGTGTTCTGGGTTGTAAGGTGTGTTTATGACATGGAGACAACTTTTTACAACAGATGCACAATACACAGTCGCTACAATCCATAAAAAATGTCACATACACAATAATTTGTTTGTTTGTTTGAATTAAGCTTTGACTTCTCTGTCAACACTATTAAGGTCATTTTGGAATTGTTTCCAATTTTTGCAATTCTTTTTATCCGTCATTGAGAATTGACGACATCTCAAACCTTCCACCCAAGAATAATAGGGTAAATGAAGGAACGGTCGGACTCGCACCACTTTGCCTGGGAAGAGTAAGACCTTCTAAGTGGTTAACCAGTAGTCCTGTGCGACGAGTTTCAGCTCTGTGTGGAAGTATCATGCAGCTCGTTTAATTCCCAAAGCAGCAGTGGATGGGGCCCAAGAATAACCTGTACATAAACATGTAAATAATATAAAAAAAAAACAGAGGGACTGTTCAAATAGCCAACAATGAGCTATACTGAGCAAAACCAACTTCAATGAGACAACACTCACAGTGTAACCACGAGAATCTGCAAAATAATTTGTGAGTAAAGAAGTTGCGCAAGCACATAGCTGATCGCTGAAAGCAGCAACAAAAGACTAGCCTAGCCCCGTTTTGCAAGTTCTGTCACACCCAAAGGAAATCCTAGATTGTACCCTGGAATAGAAACTTTTATCCTACCCGGGTTTTCTACGAAGGGATGGTATTGAAATCGAGAATTCTGAGGTGTTTATCTCAAAGGGTGTCTGATGTGCGCTATTTGTAAAGAAAGTCGTGTACGCTGTCCGTAATGCGACGTCACTAAACGTCACAATAGACGTAAGCAGTCGAAGTGACCGCATATTCAAACTCCACGTTTTAAGATTGAAGTAATGCAAGAAAAAGAATCTGAAATTGGTGTGCCATGAAATGTTCTCTTTGGTAATCATTCTGTTTTACTCACCTCATAAACCAGGGGTCCTGGGTTCGATATTTGGCTTCTCCAAACTTTATGACGAGTCGTTAAACTGGGGTCCACTCTCTGTATAACCCTAGCGGGTTGCTGGGACGTTTAACTCAAAATACACAAACTGTCATTTTCTCCCTTTCACTGACTTAAGAAGGGCAGTTGTCAGATTCTGGGGTAAGAATATGCACTGTGTTGGTTCTAAAAGCCTTCAAGGTAAACTAAGTGGCTCGATGTTACCTTAATAGTGTTTGTTGGGCTGTTAAACTCCCAACCAAGCGAAGAAACAAGCCAGCCAGAGAAATCTGTGTGAGGGATAGATAGAGAAGTTTGTCCATCATACTCAGGGGCGTAGCTACCTGTACGCAGATACGCACTTGCGTACACATTGAAAACGTAAAAAAAAGACGTTTTTGTTTGTTTGATTTCAGGTTTAACGTCCCCGTCAACACTGTAAAGGTCATTTTGGAGACGTTTCTTCCAATTTTGTGGGACTTTTACCCGACATAGGGATGAAATGACTTCTTAAGCCCTGTCGCCCGATAAAACCAACAGAGTTTATTAGCATGGACGGTCCGCCTCGCACCGCGGTTCCTGGACAGGCTTAGATCCTATAAGCGGTTTTCCAGTACTAGTGTGCGGTTTAGTTTCAGCTCTGCGTGGAAGCATCATGCGGCCCATATATTTCTTCAAGCCCCTATGGGCGGGGGCGGCCAAAAAGTAGACGTAGAGAAAAAGAAGAGGCAGATGAAGAAAAAAAAAGAAGAAGAGGAAGAAGAAGAAGAAAAGTTGTATTTGTCTAGGATATACGCAACACTATTTATTAGCTAGGATAGTTTCCTCCCCTGCCACGGGGACCGCACTTACAGGAAAGAATTTGCTCCCTGATGGGAGCAAATTCTTTCCTGTAAGAGTGGTCCCAATTTGGTAAACGGAGCTATTATTTTTAGCATATTCTTTGGTTTGCGTACAAATGATTTTCTTCCAGCTACGCCCCTGATATTGTTACGGCCCACAACTTCTAATCCTGAATTATCTTCCTTGGCCTACAGGTTTATAACCAATGACAACTGCGGCATGGGTACGACTCTTTGGCACAGAGTCGATTACTTTTTTTTTAAGCTATGCTCCATTCCTTCATTATGGCTGTCGTGTCGGAAGATATTGACTCGCCCGGGATTTGATTTTTTTTTCGCAAAAATGACCTCTCGTCAACATACGGACTTGGAAAAAAGGGGTGAGGTGTTACGGCCCGATGCACCTAACCTTCATTATACCTGCCTTGGTCGATTATGCGGAAGACAACTGAGGAAGACAGTTAACTCTTTGGCTTAGTGCTTAGAGCAGTTGATTTTACCAGATCTTCCCAGCTTCGAATCTCACCATAGGCGATTATTCCCCCTTTTTTACAACTATACTTCTCTCCATTGTTACGACATTCATGTCGCAAGAATACCAACGTAAGAGTCTTATATTTTTTATTTCAGAAAGATACATTATGGCTGAGTTTGAGTTTAGCGATGCTGGTCATCCAGATGACCCCAACACCATGTATACTATTGCCGAACCTAACTGTGAAACTCAGGATTGGGCTGATATCTTGTCTGGTGTCTCACAAGGTGCCGTTTTCGGTCCAGTTTTGTTCTTCGTGGGCATTAATGACATTTTTACTGACATTGTGTAACAGGCGACAAAAATGCTACACATCTTTGGCCCGGTCGTGGTTCGAACCCGAGTCGCCGGGTTGATAAGCAAATCTACCACGTTGCTATAAAAGCCGGCTTGTATCGGAAGGCAGTACAGGTGTGCTATATACATATACCCTATGCCATTCTCCCCATCCACATTGAGATTCGCCCTCGAATTTCTGGGAATCCGAAAATCATGTGAAATAGTACTCAAGGAGTTCTAATGCATGAACCCTCAATTTTTTTTTTGTTCTCAGCCTAGTTATCTGCTTAATGTATTGCATTAAATGCTCATTCCGGTAACACACCCGTACGACATAGTGTATTTTTTCACATCTCCTAAATGGCTACTTCTCTGATGAAAATCCATGATATGTTTCTTATTTATACTACAGACATAGGTCGTGGGTGCTCGTTAACGTGTACCCACAACCTATGTCTTATAGCAGATATAATTAAAAGTATGTATATCCCCTTAAATCCCAGTTTTCTCTTTGTAAAGTAAGGGGTGTTCATTTCACGGACTTGTTCGCGTGATGTCATGCCACATTTTCATGCCAAGCATCCGAGTCTATCCATTTGGTTTCGAAGTTTATGTAAGTCCTCTGTAACTCTAATGTCCCGGCAGCACACCCAGTCGTCTGCGAACAGTCTTATTTCTGAGTCAATGTCGGTGGAAAAATGATTAATATGCAGGGAGTATAACAGTGGACAGTATAACAGTCCCATTCGGGACCCAGACAACACACTCCATATATACTCCCCGTTAACTCATATTGGGTCCATGCCATTTACAAAAACTTACTATTTTCAGTAGCAAAGAAAGGAATCTATATATAAAATCAAAAGTCTCCCCTCCCCACCAATGCCGAAACTAAATACGTTGGGTTTCAGTTGTTCGTAAGTAGGGGATGTGGTAAAAACGTTCTGGAAAGCCAGAATAAATGTGTTCAACCGTCCCCTTTGTCCAAGGTTGTTACCCAACCCTTTAAATTCGTACGTTTGTTTGTTTGTATTGGAGTTTTACGGCCCAGTCAACACTATTTAGGTCATTTTTGAGCCGGTCAGTTTACCTATCAACACTTTCCTGGGCAGGCTTATACGTAAGCGGTTAACCAGTACAGTGCACATTCTTTCGCCAGAAACTGACAACTGCCCTTCTTGAATCAGCGGAAGGGAGAGAATGACCGTAGAAAAGATTTCATGATCAATCTCCACGAAAGAATGTTGCCGACCCCGGCGGGAGTCGAACCCGCGTCCTCCTGATCACCAGTCAGACGCGCATCCGACTGAGCCACTGAGGCCGGCAAATTCGTACGTGTATAAGTTCAGAGATCATAATGAGAAATAAAAAGGCATTAAAGCGTATATATCAGCAAAATGGGTGGTTTTGAATTAAAAACAGCATCATGTATCATGCTTTCGCCGGCGGATTAAATAGTTTTATTTGAATTTATTTCAACCCTGCCCACCGGGGCTTGGAGAAATAAATTTGGCTGCATGGTGCTTCCACGCAGAGCTGAATCTGACCACAAACGAGTACTGGTAAACCGCTTAGAAGGACTAAGGCTGGCCGGGCAAAGCGGTGTGAGCCAGATCGTCCAATGCATATAAGCCTTCTGGTTTCATTGGGCGGCAGGGCTTGAGATTTCATTTCATCTCAATGTCGGGTAAAAGTCCCACAAAATTGCAAGCAACGTCTCCAAAATGACCTAAATAGTGTTGACGGGGACGTTAAACCCCAATTCAAACCAATATTTCAATTTATGAAGAATATTATCCGTGTTCGTTGCACCTAAATTGTGCTGACTAACCGCGTTATGGTGTATCATAACCCGTGGTAAGGTGTACCCTAACAAAAAATCAACCATTGAACCATCCACAGATTCAGTGGGTATTGACAAGAACTGGGGCTCAAGCAAATGCATCAATGGAAGCTCTGAAATCGCAATAACATATAAATCACAAAATCATGTGCACAAAAGATGTGTTACTGTCAAAAAACATTGATCGAAGTATGCTGGGGTTGGCGAAAACACACTAGACGAAAGAAAAATGTTTGTGTTTTCGTTTATAATGAAGAGAATTCTCTGCAACTGTATCAGTAAATGGTAATACCATTATTCTGCAGCTATGCAAAATGACCACCCAAAAAGATTAGGATCTGGGCTACAATAAACCTTTTTCTTACCGAAAATACTGCTGTGACGTCATGATTTCTGTAGCGTTCGTTGTACTCTGTCGCGTTCGTTGTACTGCGGTAACCGGTGTGATTACCGAAATTCATTTATCCTAAATCCGTTTTTAATTAACGAAAATCTTTTCGTAAATGACCCATGTCAATGGCTTGAGATACCGTTATTCACGAAATAAGTTTTTACGTAACTTTCGTTTTATTATCTATCTATCTATCTATCTATCTATCTATCTATCTATCTATCTATCTATCTATCTATCTATCTATCTATCTATCTATCTATCTATCTATCTATCTATCTATCTATCTATCTATCTATCTATCTATCTATCTATCTATCTATCTATCTATCTATCTATCTATCTATCTATCTATCTATCTATCTATCTATCTATCTATCTATCTATCTATCTATCTATCTATCTATCTATCTATCTATCCAACGATCTGTCTACATGTGCAATTTAAATGTCCATACTGACAGTCGAAATAAACTAATGAGTGGACGGACGGAGGGGCGTTGAGTCAATGAGTCAATGTTGGTTCGACGTCATGCCGTCGACACCCACTCCAACTCACATGACCGTTGGCATGAGAGAGAGACAGAGAGAGAGGGGTTTGACTGACAAACTAACAGTAGTCAGACAGACGACACACAGACCGACTGACTGAATGACTGACTAACAGACGAATGGACGGACTGTTAGGCAGACAAATAAACATACTGATAGTCGAAAAAAACACACACACAAAACAATGAGTGAACTTACAGACGGGCGTCGCGTCAACGTTGGCTCGACGTCATGCCGTCAACAACCACTCCAACTCACTTCAATGGCACGTGACCGTTGAGATGGTTTGACTGATCCCTGTATCCAAGAAGCCCATAACCCTTTTTGCACCACATGGAATCTTCCTCCTTATATATAGCAGGAGTCATTTTCAAAATTTAGGTGTGTCAGATTGTGTTGTCTTCAAAATTTATTTGGAAAATGGCCGAACGCTTTGCAAACAGTGTAGGCCCTGATCAGACGCCGCGTTCTGCGGCGTCTGATCTGGACCTGCACTGTTTGTCACTTACCCCTTTTGGGGTTTCCGGTACCAAATGGGTTAATGTAGACCTAAGGGCTGGATAGGTTGTAAGCTATTGAACCAATCTACAAATCTACCAGATTTTACTGTAAAATCTTGCACTTGCGAAGGAGTTTTTAACATTCTTATGCTCTGAAAGGGTGTTCTACGTTTGTTTTGAATTTAATGTTCCAGTCCCACCGAGTCTTGATGGGTCCGAGCACGGGGCAAATGACATTTTATTTAGCAACGCCGTATTATCGCCAACGAAACGTTATGACGTTTCATCGACGTTGCAATGTCAAATTCAATGCATCGCTTTGAAGTTGGTTTGATGTAGACACGACGTTGTTGACACGCTACATGTCGGTTGACGTAGCGTCATTTAACGACAAACTGTAATTTACATTTGCCTGCGCTCGCTTATTGTTGGTGCGCTAGAGAGAGAGAGAGAGAGAGAGAGAGAGAGAGAGAGAGAGAGAGAGAGAGAGAGAGAGAGAGAGAGAGGACCCTGTTGGGTCGTATGTACAATAGAGAGAGGGGACCCTGTTGGGTCGTATGTACAATATATCATTTTCGTAATGCGAAATTTTCACATCTGGCAGCATATCCATGTTTCTCCCATTATCTTACATTAGAATTCGCCAAAAGTTTTAAAGGATTCCACTGTTTAACGCTGTACTTAACATTTTATCTGTCCCACTGCCTTTGAAGCAATACGACAGATGACGGCCAGGGCTTTTCCAGTTCTATTTTTAGAACCGGAAGTACGTGACGAAAAAAGCTCCTATACTGTGCGGCAGATCAAGTTACTATAGTGTTAAAAGAGGACATGAGTGTTCATGTATTATTGAATTTATCAAACTAATTCAGGAAAAGGGATAAAATGCGAAGCTCTGAGCACGAATGCAGGATTCTATTTATCATGTGACATTTAAAACGCATTTTATTCACGATTGTTGGCACGACGATATTTCTTTGTGCTTTTCCGAAACTTATTGTGTCGGCAACAAGAACTGGAGAATATTAGTCAGTTCTAAAGCAGTGTCTTTCTGACAATGTCGATGGATACTGTTTTGTTTGAATTGGGGTTTTACCTCCCCGTCAACACTATTTAGGTCATTTTGGAGATGTTGCTTCCAATTTTGTGGGACTTTTACCCGACATTGAGATGAAATGACATCTCAAGCCCTGCCACCCAATGAAACCAGAAGGCTTATATGCATTGGACGATCTTGCTCACACCGCTTTGCCTGGACAGGCTTAGTCTTTCAAAGCTGTTTACCAGTACTCGTGTGTGGTCAGATTCAGCTCTGCGTGGAAGCATCATGCAGCCCAATCTATTTATCCAAGCCCCGATGGGCGGGGGCATCTATCTATCTATCTATCTATCTATACTGAGTCGGTCATATTTGGCCATTACCTCAGTTGGGTGGGTGGCTAAATTTAGAATTCAGCAAAAAAGGGGTAAGATCTGGAAACACCAAAGAGACGTGATACTGTGCGGCAGATCAAGTTACTATAGTGATAATAGAAGATTTTACATTAGTGTTTATGTATTATTAAATTTATTTAACGAGATGAGGAAATGGAATAAAATGCGAGGCTTTGCCGAGCATTTTATCCCTTTTCCTCAACGAGTTAAATCAATTCAATAATGCATGAGCACGAATACAAGATTCTGTTTATCATATGACATTTAAAACGCATTTTATTCACAATTGTTTACAAAAATGTCAATATTCCGCCGTTAGCAAACGCGACGTCGTTAAGGACGTCGTACATGTAACGTTAAGGGACGTTTCTAGCTAATGTGCATATTTAATCCACTAGTAAATTATCGAAAAGATTACATGGCGTTATTACGCTCTCCGGCGCGACGTCATAATTATGATAAATATGTTTATCACATGACGTCGTTGATAAGCAGTGGATAACGTTGTGTAATAAAAATTGTATGACCATACGTGTAATAACACTTTGGCGGGATTAAGTTACGTCATGACAACGTCCATGTCAACAATACATTTTTTGTGGAAGCATTGTCAAATTTAAAGGCGATAAAATCCAATTTAAAGTTGTCATATGATAAACAGAATCTTACACTCGTGGTCATTTCATATAAAATTTATGAAACTCGCCGAAGGCTCGTTTCATAAATTTCATATGAAATGAGCACGAGTGTAAGATCCTCTATTTATTAAGTGCACCTTATGCTTCCA